>PVKB01001291.1:0-343802 GCA_004027205.1 Ctenodactylus gundi | reverse complement strand
ATAAAATTCATCTTGCATTATCCACTTTTCTCTGTCCCAATAATGGAAAAAGTAGTGGCTATTTGTAAGAAGGTGACATGCTGGCACTGGAGGGTCACAAGGGGATACAGAAAAGATTTCAAGCATCACAGGTTTGAGGTACAAAATTCTGTGGTTTAAAATTGCTTCATTTCCAGTTTTCTAGACAATCAGAAAGACTCAGAGCTCAGTATACTGGGATATGTTCATTCATTCACAATTTTTTTTCTTGCACGTATCAGGTGCCAATCACTGTAGTAAGATCTGAGAACATGGAAGTCAACAAATCAGATGGAGCTACCACTGTCATGAGGCACAGACTCTAAGGGAGCCCACAAACAGTAACCAAATACTGGCAGTGGTTAAGTACAATAAAGAAAAATAAAGTAGGGCATCGGGCCAAGGAACCAATCAGACTGTAGACCCTTTGTATAATTGTTGTAGAGAAAGCATATGGAGGTGAAGAGAAAGAGACCCGTAGATGCGGGTTTATCCTTAACGTGGCAAATAGTAGACAAGAGGGCTGGATGATGGTTTTGGACTGGTGTCTTCAGGAGCTGTGATTCATTCTCAGCAGATAAGTTGAGAGTTTGTGGGAGGGGATCGAAGGTGGAGTGATCCCGAAGTGGAAGCACCAACCCTCATTAGTGAAGCTGCCCAGGAGAACCGAAACAGAGACACAAAGGCTCTGGGTCTATACAACCCAATGTGTGGTCCTCAAGCACTTGAAATACGGGTAAGGTGACCTATTAGCCAGCTTTTCATCACTATAATAACGTACCCTAAATATAAGCTGTTTATGAAGAAAAGTTGTTATTTAGCTCATAGTTTTTGAGGCTGAAATTCCTAGCGTTGTGAGGAAGTCTCTTTGAAAAGGACGGGCTGCCTTTCGCTGTCACCTCATAACAGATAGTAGGCAACTCCACGGACAGCCAGGAGCAGGGAGGACCACTTGCATGTCAGCCCTTTCACGAAGAATTCAGAGTCTCACGAGAACTACTTTCCAAGAGCAGACATGCCCCCAGTGATCCAAAATCCTCCCTATAAGACTCCATAAAGGTTTTACCACATTCCAATCACACCGCTGAGGGACAAATCCACTGAGATATGGCTGTGAGGAGGACATGATTAGACACCACATCCAAACCATAGAAGTAGCTGAGAAGCTAAACTTTGCATAAATTTTATTTGACTATAAGTAGCTAGTGGCTGACAGGCAATACGGCTCCAGAGCCTGTGAAGGCCCGAAGCTGGCTGCCTACAAGGTGACCAGCACAGGAAGTACAGTCAGGAGGAACACTTAAAGACCTGGAGAGTCACTTCCCTGCCCTGTGCCTCAGTTTCCTCCTCTGAAAATCAGAGATGACAATACTTGTCTCCAGACTAGGTCACTTGCCTTACAAATCATGAAGGACTAGAGTTAACTGTCATGCACTCTGAAATCATATCTGGCTCCAAGATGTATTAAGAGTTTAACTGTATAATTTTCCTGGTGGGTCAACTCAAAATTTTATCTATGTTTATCTACCTACATATCAAATTTATCTATTGATATATTTATGTGTCTATATCGACAGCAATATTGAGATCTCTTTCTCATATATAATCCTCTATATACAGATATATCCATTAGATAACTATGGACAGAGGAGTAGATCAGTATAGTGTGTGTGTATGTGTGTGTGTAATATTGGTGAGCTTTGGTACAACGTGTTTGCTATATCCTGAAGAGTTTATCAGAAACTCAAACAAAGATCTAGGGGGTGAGGCATGCCTTAGGAGCACAATTCATAACAGCAAAGTTAGAGGCAACCTAAATATTCCACTACAGATCACCCCCACGGAGGATACCTCACCCTGACGCTAACATGTACATACTAATAGTAGTGACAATGTCAAGTAGTATTTAATAAAATGCTTGTGGCACATTACTGCTAATTATACAGCTCTGTGTGCTGACACAGACCTGAAAGGACAGCCAGCAGACTGCCAGCTATAGTTATCGCTAGGTGATGGGATTGCGATCCATGTTTTATTTTCTCCTCCATCTTTTCATTTTTGCCAAGTTCTCCATGATGAGTTTGCATCATTTTCTGTTGTGATGAGGGAGCAGGGGTGGGAAAAGTTTACTCTTAAATGATAGAAAAACATTTGATTTTTAGCAAGTATTCTTTTTTGAGATAAATAGCATGACTCGGAGCCCTCACATTTTGACATCAGTTTCCCAGAGCTAAAGCACAAAGACCAGGGTCTGGAAATGACCAGAATGTGTGTCACCAATGGCCTGGCATGAGAGCTGTGCCCCAGCAGGGCCAGGGGCTGGCATTTCAGACAGGGGTCACATCTATAGGACCCTGGGTGGCCCTAAGGGTCAAGGGCAAGTCAGGAGACAAATGTCTCTGTAAGCCCTTCTCCGTGGGCACACCTTTAGCACCGATTGTGCCACATGTCTCTGTCTTAGTCCCTCTGTTGTTGCAGCGACACAAGACCTGACACCCACAACTTAAGGTTTGGTTCACACTTTAGACACCTCAGTCAGCCCACTCATGACTGGCTGGCAACGGCACAGGACACGGCGGAGGGCTTGGCCTGAGAGACGCTGCTTGTGGCATTGGCATGGGGGGGGGGCAGGGGACAGGGAGCAGCAGGAAGGGCAGGGCCCATGAGGAAGGTACACCCATCCAGGTCCCAGTCTGCTGATAGGCCCCTTCCCCAGAGGATGCCGCTTAACAGGGCATGAAGTCAACAGATTAACCCACTTGATCCAAACACATTTCAAATACATGAGCTTTTGAGGGACATTCCAGATCCAAACCATAACACCCCTTCTGACCTCATGAGCCCCAGCCACTCGCTGTCTGGGTCCCTCCTGCCTCAGTTTCTCCTTCTGCCTGATATCCTCCCTCAGCTCCACCTCTCTCCATCCCTCCCACTAGCCTTGTCCTCAGGCAGACCCTGCCTCCTGTTCCTCCAGCTCCTCCTGCCATGGCGTGTGGCTGAGCTTGGCAGGGTGCTGTCGGCAGCCCAGGAGCTGTGACTGGTACTAGGGGCTTCTGTCAGGAGGACATTCTCACATGTCACAGATCAGAGCAGGGTGTCTTCGCTTCTTTCTGCCTGGCTCCAGCAGATGCCATATACAGTCCCCACAGGGCTCCACACCCTACCGCTGAGGTGCAGGAACAGGCAGGAGGCTTCTGAGATGTGTAAAGTCACGCTGGGACAGAATGGAGGAGTCACACCGTGCACTCTGATAAGCTAAGAGGTCCAATCCTCACTCCCCCACAGAGATGTCCACACTGAGCCTTCTGTACTAAAAGCATCCCCTGGAGTCAAGAATAGCAGGCCCCAGTCACAAGCTGACACACTTGCTCAGCTCCCCGCAGGAGACCTGCCTCTGGGAAGGAGGCCACCAGGGCTCTGCTGGTCTGGGAGAGGAGGGACCGCACATCCGGGCTCAGCTGCATCTATCAGGAGACCCACAGGATCGCGGCCTCGGCTGCCCAGCTCCCCAGCAGTGGCGAGGCAGAAGACCAGGGCCAGGATGAAACGTGGCCACCATATTAGGCAATTCAGGGCAAAAAGAGAGTTGCTGGGGCAGTGGGTGGGATTGGCTGGGCAGGTGGCAGGGCACGTGCGGTGGGAAGACACAGGTGTGGGAGAATGGCTCCAGTCCCAGGCTCATCAGAGGCCAGCATAACTTTTTTTTACTGGTTTCACCCTAGTTTTTCTTTGTTGACCCTCCCACCTTCTCTCCTGACCTGTGCACATCTCTGATGCTGGCACAGACTCCCCTTCCCCGCCGTGGCTGAGGGGGATCAGACTTGCAGTGTCCCCCCGCCACTTCTAGGACTGCACCCTCAGCCCCTATGTTGTGAGCGTCAGGCTTTAGTGCTGGGTTGTACACAGTCCACTTCTGGAACATTGGACCAGAGTGCAGGCTTTGGGGTCACCAGAGCTTCAAAACTCCAAGGCCCTGCCAACCCAGGTGATTCGGCCTCCTCTCTCCCGATCTCCCTAAAGCTCATGGCTGGGGACAAAAGAGCAGCTCTCTAAAAAGAGCTGTCATCTGTTTCAACTTCTGTTACTTAGCTGGGAAAGAAAGCCTCCTGGGCTGGAGGATCAAAGCGGGGGCTGAAGGTGGAGGATTCGCCTCAGGCAGAAAGTCCAAGAGTGACCTCCAATTTGAATGCAAAAGGAGCAGGGTGCCAGGCTAACTGCCTCCCTTCCAACAGGAGAGGCAACTGTGGGCACCAGAACTGAGACAGAGGGGCCACCTGAAGTGGCCACCCTTTGGGAGGCATTACAGTGAGATCGGTAACATCAGTTCCTAATGTTTTGCATGAGTACTTTGAACACACTTCTCTGAGAACTGGGTGCACATAGGAGACATAGAGAGAATATGTGTGGAAAGAATGAAACAATCATTGATTTGATGACTCCACACAGAGCACTGGGCCTCTGAGCTATAATCTTAAGTCATCCGGGACACGTGGGACATGGAATATTGACCTGGAAGGGAATGCAGAGGTGGCCCAATGCAGGTAGAAAGGCAGCAACAGTCTCCTGCAGACAGTGCTGTCACCACACCTGACCCATCCACAGACCATCAGATGGTAAAGCGTATACCCTGACTGTGGATCACACACCAGGTGGGGAAGAGAAGTACCAAGGTATGGGGCTGGTGGCTGGTATCCTTGTCCCTGCTGTGTTCACAAGAGGACATGTTAGCAAAACTCATGATCTGAAGCTTTCCACATTTACTATAGAAGTACCAGGCAGATGACTAGGAGGAGATGACGGTCTCAGGCTCAAGGGTGTTGGCAGCATCTCAGCACTGTACAGAAGGTTCTCCAAGGCCCCTCTAGTCACCTTGACTCTCCAAGCCTACTGGGGATCCTGGAGCCAGACTCTGGGATCCAGTCTTGATCATCATTTGCTGAAAAAAATCACTGACCTTTTCAGTCTGGAACCTCCTTGCACCTCCAGCTGCTTGGATTTGGATCTCGAATGCCTCTCAAAAGCATCTTGTTTGGAAGGTGATTCAATCACGGGGGTTAACTTATTGATTTTCTGAGCTGTTGGGAGGCGGGATCAGAAGGGGCGGCCAGTGGGCGATGACCTGGAAGTGTATACTCTAGTTCCACCCTTCCTCACACATTCTGCTTCCTGTCTTCCATGAGATGAACAGCTTTTCTGTAGCTAGGCCCTCCGTTAGAGTCCTCCCACCATTGCCCATAGCCCATGAATGGACTGAGACCTTCTGAAACTGTGAGATAAAGTAAATCTTTCCTACCCTAAGTTGTGGGTGTTGGGTGTTGTGTCCCAGCAATGAAAAGGTAGCTAAGATACCCACTTTGGATTGGAAAATGGGAAATCTTTCTTCCATGTGCTGTTGTGAAGCTTAACTTGGGTTATATAAATACCTAAAGCAATCCCAGAGCAAGAGAAGCCCTAGCTTAGAGCCATCTGCTCAGTGATTAGCACTCGGCCCCCATCATAGGCTATGAAGGGTTTCCAACAGGCAGTGAGCTCAAAGTCTCTTAGGCAGCAGGTTCAAAGCAGTGTTCCAGGATTCCAGCTACCCAGGTAGTCAGTTCAATGGCAAAAGGATGAGACCAAATGTCCCAATACTTAACAGACACCTGGTTCTAATGTGGGTGAAAGGCAAAATTACAACAAACTTGCTTTTGTAGAACTTCATTGGTTTCAACTGCAGTTCTAGAATTGGGCAACAAAAACACATGTCCTAGCATAGTAAAAGAAGTGGTATTCAGGAAAGGGAAGTGAAGCTTACCAAACACTGGATTGGTTACACCCCTGGTATCCCTGTCTGGACAAGGCTTATGCAGTTGGCCTCCAGTGATGGACATAAGCCTGCAGCAGTGATTGGCTGAGATTCAGCTATTTGTTACAAAGGCCAATTCCTTTAGTAGTTAGTTAGCTTAGGTACTGAGTGATTCTGCAAGACATTACATAAGGACTCATTTTACAGAGACATTCTCAGGCCAAACTTAGCTTGATTTTACAGTGTCTAGACATCCTCTGTCTTATGTAGGCAACTCCCTGAAGCTATCTGAAAAATTCAGATCCATGCCCACACTGTATAGATGTGTCACCACATCTGCAGATTGGAAGGCCAGGAGGACAAGGGCAAGATGGAAAGCTGTGTGACTCCCACAGAGCTGAGCCAGGGCCTGGCGGTACAAAATGCTACATTATATGGACATCAGTCAGTTGAAAGGGAAAATTTGGTTGCAAGGACTATAACTAATTTTTAAGGATCAGAACTCTTGGTGATAAAATGTTTAAATTTCAGAATTACTAAACATAAAATTCAAGTCTGTGTCTTCTGCAGACTGGCATTTGGTGACACTGTTTCAGCCTTTGTGCAGTGACTGTCTATAAGAGACACCACTCAATTCATCTCACACATTTAGTGCTAGAGAAAAATAATGTCATTCCTCTTAATAATTATATGAGGTTCCTTCTATCTTACTGTGGCAAATTATTTTTTCCAAAGACAGTCACTATTCTATCCACCATTCCACACACTCCTCTACAGTGTGACCTTGTCCTCCATCCCAGTCAGGATATGGGGCTGAATTCTCCACTCCCTTGAATCCAGGCAGTTCCTCTCACTGCTTTGACCTAGAGAAGCTTGAAGTAGTTTCTGTGCCATTCCTGGGTATGGCCCCTAATTGTTCTTGTATCTCTCACATCCTGTGGTCTAGAAGAAGCCATTTGCCATGGGAAACATGAAAATACAATCTCCTATGTCAGTTAGGCTTCTCTAGAGGAACAGAATCAACAGAAAATGTAGATGTAAAATTACACAAGAGAATTTATGGCATAGGCTTAGAGGATCCCATGTAGAAGACAACAAAATGGCCGTCTGGAGGATCAGAAGGAGGAGAGTCCAGAATGACGATCAGCATGTAAGATAGTACGAGGATTCTGTAGCTGTCCAGACAAGAAGATGGAAGCTTATGAGCAAGAGGAACTGAGGACTGTTACGGTTCGGATCTGGAAGGTCCCCCCAAAGGTCTCATATAATTGAATGTTGTGGAATAGCTAAGGAACCATGTGCTGTTAGGAGATGGGACCTTGTTAGAAGGGCTGGACCCAGAAGGGGTGGATCATTGGGACATGACCCAGAAGAGAATATTTCCAGCTCTGCCCTTCCTCCCTTACTTGACCTCCTGCCCATGATACCATGAACAGTTCCTGTAACTAGGCCACTGCCATCTGCTTCTGCCATTGCCAGTTGCCCATGAACTGATTGATACCTTCTGAAACTGTGAGCTAAATAAATCTTTCCTCCCTTATGTTGTGGATGTTGGGTATTGAGTCACAGAGGCATAATAATAAATAAGATAAGAATGCAACACCACCCCAAGATCAAAGGCCTGGAAGCTCACTAGAGAACCGCCGTGAGATCTGCGATGGAGGGTGTCTTAGTTACCTTCTCATTGCTGGGACAGAATACCTGACATCCACAACTTTAGGGACAAAAGTTGTATTTTAGCTCACAGTTTCAAAAAGTCACAGTCCATTCACAGGTGGGCAGCTGGAAATTGTAGAATCGCAATTGTAGAAATTGTGGAGCACAGCTGGAGCCGGAGCTGCAGACAGAGATTCTCACAGCACAGTGGAACAGAGCCAAGCCTGGGAAGTAGGACAGAACCAGCACCGTCCAGGGCAAGCCTTAAGCACCTGCTCCTTCCAGCCAGGACCCACCTTCCAACAGTCCACGGCATTCATAGATACATGAGGCTATTGGGGGCCATGCCAGATCCAAACAATGACAGAAGGCAAAGACACAAATTGATGGCAGAGACTGGCACTCTTCCAAAAGTGGGGACATGTCCTTCTGCTTTTCCTTTTACATCACCCAAGCTGCCGCCTCATTTGGAGTGGGTCCTTGTGCCTAAGGTTGCTGGCCTGCATGTCAGTCACCCCCAGTCATCCCCAGAATTGGGCTCTCCTCATCTGCTAGGCACTTTTAATTGACTAAAGTTGGCATAGCACAATTAATGATCACATGCCGTAAGATCACTGTGTCATGGAAGCCCCAGTCCCCGAGGTGTTGAGGAGGAGACACAGTGTAGGGGAAGGAAGGAAGCCGCCGAGTAATGAGACATAATACGAGTGACGAACCCATCTCCAGACTCGCTCCTCCATGTTGTCTCCCAGTGCCGGGTGCTGCATGCACCGGGAATGATCTCCCCAAACAGTCCTTACCCAGTGGTCACCCATACAACAACCATGAGCAAAGTTAAAAGGATTATCTTAAGCCACTACGCTTCAGGGCAGTTTGCAAAAACAGAAACCCAAAGCAGGTGCTCTGATAACATACCAACAACATGTTATCCTTTTCTCTGTGGCTGCAAGGAAGCTCAGAGGTAGATTTCTGGCACAACTACAGCAACTCTCCTTAACTTATCTTCATTCCTTATTTTATGCATATAATACTTGACTTTTAAAAACCTGTTAATTACATTAGATTTGTGACACGGTCTCACACCACAGTCCAGGCTTGTCCTGGAGTCAGTATGTTTCCCAAACTGGCATCAATCTTCCCACTTCAGCCTCCAGAATGTGGGGATTACCAGCAGGCGCCACTACGCCCAACTAATTTTTATAAGTTGCTGGGGAATCTAACCCAAGATTTTACGCATGCCAGGCGTGTGCTTTATGCACCGAACTCTGCCCCTCAACATGTGACTTTTCTTACTTAACGCTTCTTCCGATAGAAAAAGCAAATTGAAAACGGAAGGGATGTTGAAAACATGCTTGCTCCCTCTGTCCTTGCTGGAAAATTTAAATTTTTGTATCCACTCAAGTTCTACTTAAGTTCCAGAGCTGGACCCAGTGCGCCACCACATACATCACACAGGGGGTCACCTTCCTGCCAAAGGCAGTCTCTCTTGTTCCAGTCCCTCTCCTTAGTTCTGACTCATGAGTTCCTCTCAATTCCAACCCTCCTTCCATCTACGTCCATCTACTTAAGTATCCTCTCAAAGGGCTAAGTGATCAAAGACCTGGGTTTTTACTGGAGGAAGTTTAAGTTAGACCACTGGACAGATATTTTTGGTCAGAGACAGAATTGTGGAATAAAAAATACCCCAACAGACCCACAGACAAGAAAGTCTCTGTGTGCCCTTGGGCAAATCCCTGAAGCATACAAGATCCTGGCCCTTAAGTCCAGAGCCACTGCCATGGCCAAGTACTCTACAGGCCACCATTCCTTGTATGGAGTCTGTGGAGTCACAGGCATGTTATAAAACTAGACTTCGGAAAGTTAACGTGGCACTGACAGCTCATGTTACCTGAAGGCCCCCAGTGGGAACTGACGTATCAGCCTGTAATCAAACACATAAATATTTCCACTGAAAGTAATGAGCAGTGTAATAACAACTCTAAATAGTTTTATACCAGTTCAGGTCAGATTTTATTGCCAAGTGAGTTATGAATACTGCTTTGAGTTTTCAGAATTTTCAAAGTGGGGAGCTGTGGAAAAGATGTGTGGTCCCAAACTAGACACCTGGCTTGTATTTATCTCACTATCTCATAATACCTCTAAGAGATTAACACTCCATGGCATCCCAAAAGTCATCGGATAAAGGAAAGTTGAGCACACCCCTGTATTTATGACTATATTATATTTTACAGTATAGTACAGGAGGCCTTCTTCCTACATGGCTCCTGGGGAATCTGCCTGGTTAGTGAGAGAAGAAAGAAAAGGGGAAGGAGGGAAGGTGGCAGTGAAGGATGGAAAGAGGGAGAGAAATCTTCTTTTACAAAGTAATTGGTATACAACCCAGCCTTTCACACCCAGGCCCCAAGGGAGACACTGAGCCACTAGAATCAAAATTGGAAGGGAAGGTGAACCTTCCAGAGATGCTCCAGCTCTTCTCCCTGTATTTTTTTGTTCATGCATGTTGGAAAATTATTCCACTCACTGCTGCCATGGGTACAGAAATCAATTATTTTTAAACAGGTGTTGATCTTAAAAAAAAAAAAATCCCAAGCTTTTTACAAGCATGATGCTTAGAAAGAGCTTAGAGACAGGACAGAAGTGGATGCCAGCCACAGCTGTCATTCACTGGCTGTGGGAAGTGAGGGCCTTTCCTCCCCTCTTCAGGCTCTTCCCAGAAAAACATCTCTTCCCTTCTATATCTCTATCCATGAGAGGTGGGAGCTGGAAGGAGCCCCCAGACCTTTAGGCAGCCCATAGGAGAGGGCCTGTGTGTTCTGAGTGGAGGAGAGGAGCCCTGCTCCTCTCAAAGGAATTGTCTACCAGAAGTCCCCCTACCACACGCACCTCTCACCTGGGTCTTGGGGCAGGGGACAAGCCTTTATCTCTTCACCTGCCATCACACAATGAAGACATCTTTGTGCTTCAGTCAGTCCAGCAGTCCCTCCTGAGGAGCTGCCGTGATGGTGACGTTAAGCCCAAAGCTGAAGGGTCACCATCCCTCGATCCATGCTCTCCCAGGAGGTAGAGACCAGGTGACAGCAAGATGACCTGACTCAGAGATAGTAGAAGGGAGACTGGAGCAGATATCGTGGGCATGTGCACTCCTGCCCAGGCAAAACTTTAGTCGGGGAGGGGAGAAGAGCTTGGGCCAACTCGGAGCACTCACTGAAGGAAGCATGCTATTGGTCAAGAATAACAGGTTCTCACCAGTGTGTCCAGTCATTGCCACTGGCCAGGGGCATGGTTCCAAAGATGTTTCTTCTTGTGACAGACTTGGGACACTCTCTGATCATGGTCAACTCGCCCTTGAGTCTGTCTAATCTTCACATATTGGGTGCCATGCCCAAGACTGCACTTGCTGGGCTAACATCCAATGTGATCAACTTCACTCGGGAACTCCTGAATTACTCTCCTGGCTGGTGACAACATCCTGCACAACTGTCCTGGTCTTGGGAGAGGGCTGAAGGACCATTAGTGCTTGGGCTGCTGAGAAAGTGCCAGGGTCAGTACAAGGACACATGCCAGCTTTCCCAGCAAGAGGCCATGCTAACCTCATATCACAGTCTGTGATAGAGTGTTTCTCAAATGATCAACACAGCTATGTGCAGAGATGTGTACAGTCTGACTAAAGGGCTGAGCTGGCAAACAGAACAGGAACAAGATAAAGACCCATCTCAGACCTTTTATCCCATTTTGATTCCTCATCAGAAATCAGTCAGTGCTCTTGTGGCCCGAGTGGCCTTCAGATCTTTGGGGAGTAACAGTTATCGCGTCCCACACGTCACAGGTGCTATCCACGGCAAGGCTACTGGGAAGCTGACAGTGTATTGTTTGGCTGGGTGACCTCTAAAGTTAGTGGCTTTAAGTTGTCTCACGCAGGGGAAACTGAAGGCGTAGGTTGGGTTTTTCTTGGAAATAACTGCCCATTTCTTATCGACACTCTGCTTTTGTGGTTTTGTCATGGTTTCGTGGTGGGTCTGTGGAAACACACCTTGTTACAAAGGGTAACAGTCTGCGGCTCTCAGGGCTTGTTTTGATGTCCCAGCCTTCTGCCCTGCCACTGCCCCACCTCGGGGGTCCCTAACTATCTCTGAGCTAATGACTGCTTCTCTTCCACCAGCCACTGCACTAGGCATGAGGGGATGCAGGTCTTCATTATTCATTCATTCATTCAACCAACCAACAGACCTTCACCAAAGATCCTCCATGTCGGGTGTGCCCAACCCCTACAGCCTACCATGGCTTTTTTGCCCTTATTTTTTTAATGTTATAAGAGAAAAATTTAAAACAGAAGTTTTCATACTTCCATGTGTACATTAACTATATTATACATTTTATATGTGGCCCAAGCCAGTTCCTCTTCACTCAAAAGAAAAAAAAAAGGGCAAAAAAATACTAGTGGTCTGCAAGGTGGGCACACCTGGTCTATGTCACCGTACCAGGCCATGTACCAGGCACTCGTGATACAGCTGTCAGTGACGCAGAAAGCTGTGGCGTCCTCACAAGGCTTACAGGCTCAGTGAGTCAGGGATGGTCCCTGCTGGCCAGAGGCTGCTGTTCTGTGGGAAGCGATCCTAAGTTCCAATGTGCTAGCTTGAATGATCAATGCACCCCAGGTCTCTATAGAAAGGCAAATACTTGTGAGAGTCTGGGGGAAATGACACAGGTGCAGGATGAGTAGAAGAAGCAGATGAACAAGGGGAAGAGAATGCCAGGCTCGGGTCAGGCAGACTGTTCTCCTCAGGTCTCTGGGGCCAGGAAAGTTGGTGGCAAGGGGCTAACAGTGATGTGGCTGGAGAATCAGGAGGGTGCCTGAGTGGCTTCTCCCTGATGGCAATGGAGCGCCCTGGGCAGATTCCAAGCAGAGGCATGGAGAAAGAAACCGAGTTAGCTGGGTTTCTCCCAGGATGCACCCCCATGTTGGAACAGTGCCTCCCTAGACCCCTGAAGACCTCTTTCCTGCTCTGCAGACCCCTCTGGTGGGACATGAGGCGCCGACACCCGGCTGGAGGCTGCAGGGGGGTTCTGCCCAAAGCTGCAGCGTGTGTGTTCTCCTATAGTCATTAAGAGTTCCCAAGCTGCTGGGTAGCTACCTCCAGTCAGTGTCAGGGTAATTAACCAAGCTGCCTGAACTTTATTCACAGCCTGACAAGGTGCACTCCTGGGACTTGTCACTGTGGTTAGTCGGGGGTGGGGGACTTGACATAAGGCTGATTAGGGAGTGTTTTACACAGCCAGAAGCTCTCTGATCTTTGCTGAGGGCTGCCTCCGACTCACGACAGCAAGGGTGAGAAGAAAGATCACAGTCCAGCCCCTTCATTTTCACATGAGAGAGCACAGTTCTGAGCATGGCCTTGCTCTGCCCGAGGCCACACGCCAGGAGTCTGTCCTGGGCTGGTGTTTCTGCTCGATCCTCAGACCCCACTTACAGCCTGTTCTTGGTCCAGAAAATGTGGTCTCCTCGTCTAGAGCTTTTCCTGTGTCCTGTGCATTGGACTCATGGGGCATTTGCAGAGAAGCCCCCAGGGGCTGCCAGTGCTGCAGTCGACCATTATCCAGGCAACAAGGAGCTCTAGGCCCTCTTCCAGGGACCACCTCAGCCCCAGCAGAGTTGGTGCAGAATGCTATGGCATGGGTCTACTGTTCCCAGAGAGCCCTGGAATAGTACTTCTCAAGTCAAAGTGTGTCACAGAGGCCATGCCCTCAAGCTCCTGTACACTCTTGGCTCTCACCTTTGTCAAGACTACAAGATCTCAAAGAACCAACCACAGTTCATGCCCCCCAAAAAAGAGTTTAAAGGCTCACAGCTTTAAAGAGAAGCCAGGATGAGAAATTATCTTTGCTGTCCCCCTCCACTCCTAATGCGGTCAGTGTGCTAGTTTCCTTTCTACCACTGCAACAAAATACTTGAGATTTCCAGGCATGGTGGGGCACATCTGTAACCCCAGCACTTGAGAGGCTGAGGCAGGAGGATGGTGAACTTGAGACTAGCCCAAATTATGTAGCAAGACTGAGGCCAGCCTGAGCTACACAGAAGAACTTTTACCCTCCATCCTCCTCCATAAAAGTGAGATTCTTGTTTTTTTTTAAGTTTATTTTGGCTCATAATTTTATTAGAGACCACAGTCCCTGGAGGTTGGCTCTGATGCTTTCAGGTCTGTGGTGGAGTAGCACATTACGATGGAAGTGCAGGATGGAACAAAGCTTCTCAGCTCACGTCTAGAAAGCTAAGCTAAGGGACAAAACAGGAACCAGGGCCCCTTTATCACAATGAGACTCAAGGACACACCAGTGATGTCATTACTGTTGTGGTTCAGAAAATGTTCACCAAGGCTCATGTGCTTGGAAGCTGGTTAGATCATGGAGTGCTACTCTTATCAGTGGATTCAACCACCCTTGAGCTCAGGAGTGGCATGTGCCCCTGGGAGGTAGGGTGTGTTCAGAAGTGAGGGACCGAGAGTGTGACCTCAAAGGGGGCATTCTTACCCTAGCCTCTCCCTCCCCTCTCTGCTTTCTGTCCTCCATGACATGAGCACCTGTCCTTCAGCAGGCCCTTCCACCATGTTGCTTCTGTCCTGGAGCCAGATGATCATGGACTGAACCTACTGAAACTGTGAGCCCAAATAAACCTCTCCTCCTTGAAATTGTGATGTCAGGTGTTTTGTCCCAGTGACACGGAATTGACAAGCACAGACCTGAAGATTTCCTGCAAGGCTTCACCACCTCCCAATAGCACTGCACAAGAGCCATGCCTTTAAGTCATGGGCCTTTGGAGGACATTTCAAGTCGAAATCACAGTTATCTATTTAAAAATTCTTTAAAAAAAGAAATAAAGGTCTTATTTAGGTCTCCAAGGCCGTGTGAACTTTGAGTCCTGGTGCCCAAGAAACTGAAAAATTGTCATGTTTCATTTATGTAATTGATTCTCTGAAACAATTCCCAAGTGGTGACACAGATGTAAGAAGGTATAATTCTGAAGGCCCAACTCTTGGTGAGACTTTATGGGCAGCTGAGTGGGCACTGACCAAATTGGATTTCCATCTCACCACTGTGATTAAGTTCCACCATCTCATTTCACAGTTGAGAAACTAAAGATCTTCATAGGTTTGGCATTCAACGATTCTTACCTAATTATTATTTTTTTCCTGTAAGTTCTAGGTCCTTTTTTAAGCAAAAGAGGCTTAGGTAGAGAATAAGATGTTGCTGCCCTCCCCATCTCCTAAGAACACCTGTGCTAGGCTCTGCTGTCAGGGGATGCTTGTGTATGTTACACAGGAAGGAGATGGGGGACTGATTTTCAAGTTGCACTTTAAGAAGAAAGGCTTTCCTTTGTCATGAAGACAGTTTATTTTCTTTCCTGGGCCCCTGCCTTTGTACTTCTCATCATGGTAACAACATAAGAGAAAGCCATATCCTATGGAAAAAAATCGTCACTAGGGGAAAAATGACAAGAGTTTTCAGCAGCCAAGTTCAGCTAGCTATAAACAAAGTTCACAACACTTGAGTCTTAAAAGTCAGAGTGGAAGAGGGCATCACAGTTCCGTTTGGGCTAGGTAAGACCAGGACACTGACACCTGAGGAGCATGTGACAACAGGCCAAGGTGATACCTTTTGATTGCTCCTTTCTGGTTTCTAAGACTTCCCAATGGTCAGAACTGAAAATATCGTGAAAGCTAGAATCTCCCTGCCTAGGAAAATGCTCACGCCTCAGTGTGCACAGTGTTTCTTGCCAAGATAACAGCCTTGTGCTAACTCAAGGACCCCCTGTGATGATCCAGCGCTCGCATCCTTCTAAATTCATATATTGAAACCCTAACCTGATTTTATTAGGAGGCCATTTGGCCACCAAAGTGAAGCCTTCATAAGTGAGGTTAGCACTGTCCTCGTCGAGGGACCCCAGTGCTCTCCCATTATTTTTTCTCTGCCATGTGAGGATACAAAAAGAAGCCAGCAGTCAGCAACCTGGAAGAGAGTCCTTGCCACCACCCAACTGATCCTGATCTCAAACTACTCCTGGTGCGGCATGGTGGTACACACCTGTCATCCCAGCACTCTGAGAGGCTGAGTCAGGAGGATCACCAAGTTTGAGCCCAGCCTGCACAACTTAGCAATTTTGTAAGACCCCATCTCAAAATAAAAATAAAATAGAATCGGGATGTTTCTCAGTGTGGACTCGATCTTTAGTAACAAATAAACAACAATTTAAAAACTACCTTCCAGTTTCTATACAGGTGGTTTGCAAACCATCAAGCCTATATAACATTTGTTACAGCAGCCTGGGCAGACTAAACACCATCATGGTCCAGGACAGCCTCTTCCTGTTGAACCTGAGCTGGAGCCCGGACCAGTGGTTGTCCGCAGGACCATCTGTTTTTATGCAGGTGACCATTACAGAGGATGTCCTAGGTCTTCCCATTTGAGCAGGCACTGGCTAGCAGGAGGACATGCCTACTGCTCACATACACTGACTCAGCATTTAAGCAAGTCTCTCCTGTCCCCGCAATAGCTGACGTCTGCTTTAGCCAGACATTGAGTGCTACCATCAGCTTATAGCAGAGAACAGTGCTCAGCAGATTCACGAGAGGGGCCGAAGAAGAACAGGCCACATGGTGACAGAGGCCGCACACTTTGGTTTTGTATTTTCTCCGTCTAAACCAGCAGTGAATGGAGGGATGTGGGTGTGGGTTCTAAGTCCCAGATCTGACACACTATTTCCCAAGGCCTAGTTGGCTGCTGCCACAGGACCTTGACTGTCCTGGTAGTAACTCAGGGGAGGAAGGGGGCCACCTGGTGTCTATCCCTGGCTTGAGTATGTCCGATTCCAGAGGAAGAAGGAAGGGACAAGACAAACACAGAGGCTTCATTCCTGCAGTTCCCTGCCCAGGGTCTGGCCCGGGCCTCCCTACAGCCCACACTGCGGGGGTGCCTTCCACCCTCCTCTCTGGGCACAAGAGCCAGGGCTTTGTGGCAGGTAACACAACTTGCCTTGTGCTCCGCACTTGAGTCCTCTTGAGTTTCTGCTCCCCGAAAGATCAGTTTCTTGCCAAAGTCATCGCTTGAGCCAGCAGAGACCTATCAGCGGTCCCATCAGGCCCCAGCGGCCCCAGCCCCCCAGGCTTCAAGTCTGAGCCCTGGGAACATTGAGGAAACTGAATTCTCGGACACCTTCCACTCAAAGAGCCACTGTTCTGCACAGCCAGCTCTGGCCCCTGCATTTCAACAGCTCTCCGGTGGGTTTCCCACCCAGACGTCGATAGGGCCCAAACGCCTGTGAATGTGTTGACCTGGCTTCAACTGCAGGCTCAGTTTCAAAGCGTTGGCTACAGTCTCAGCCTGCCCTCATTTGAGGCTGGGCTCCCGCGCGCCTCTGGCTAGAGCTCTGGTCCCAGGAAAGCTCCCTCTTCAAGGGGCTTTTACCCAGTGGACCGCGAGAGCCTTATTTATTTATTTATTTATTTATTTATTTATTTATTTATTTGTGGCAGGACACCTACACCTTAGGGGAAGAGTTCTGGGAACCTCTTGCCTCATCCGTCCCCTCTCCGCCAGAGGATGATGTGCACGGATTCTGGGTGCTGTGCCTAAAAAGCTGGGGGGTCTCTTGCCTGCCCAGTTTATCCCAGTTACACATCCCTTGGGATCACAGTTCACTCTGGGCTGAGCAGTGGGCTGGTGGCCCCAGGGAGAGGAGCTTAAGTGTACTGCATGTGGTCAGAGGCAGCCCCATATACCGTGCCTGGGGACCCTCCATCTCCCTTCCTGTGACTGAGACATCAGCAGCACAGCAGCAGAAAGGCAGCATCTTTTGTAATTAAAAACGTGCATGTGTCCCACCAGTGCTTGGCACCACGCGCACAGGTCATGGGGGGAGCAGTCCTCATATTATGCAAGCATGGGGCTCCTTCAGCCACATCGCAGCCTCAGGACCCACGTCCTTGTGACTTGATGCTTTCTCGAGCCCCTCACAGACATGCGTGGTAACGCTTGTCCTCCCATGTCACCTGCCCCATGCAGCATGACCTCTGATCATTAGGACCTGAAGCCCCACGAGTCACGTAAGTGGCTGAAGAGTCAGTCACGAGGTTGAGACTCGAGACCACAGCTCCAAAGCCTGCTGGTCCCTCTGTGTGTTGTATGCTTGCAGTAAAGCCTAGAAAGTCAGACAGCCCTGATCACAGACAAGGGGCCGAAGTGTCACTTAAACCCAGGAGACCCAAACTGGCTCCCAGCAGCCACCCTGGGCACTGAGGCACCAGGGCTGCAGGGGTACAGGGCCCACACTCAATGAAGGGACCTTGGAGAGGAGGACGAGAGGGTCACTAGGCATCTCCTAGAGCTTCAGAGGGACACACCCCCTTCTCATGGCAACATCCACCATGATCACCTTCCTGAGCTCAGGTGGGAGGTCTCAGTGGGGGCGGCCACTGCCTGGAACATCCAGGGAGTGGCCACAGTCAAGGCACTGTGCTACCACCTCCCTGCTGTGGGAACAAACACAGGAGGACATACTCCAGCTCCAGGGTGGTCACTGGCTGCTTCCCCACTGCTGAACTGGAGGGCAGAGATTAATATCTAAGAGGGAATGGATGTCATTTAGGAAGGGAAGGGCATTCAAGAAAAGGAAGGAAAAAAACAGCGCCCATCACTCACTCGCAATGAGCTGAAATATGGCTGCAGCGGAAAATGAAGGAAGCAGGGCTGAAGAAGGAAGGGAAAGAGGGAGGGAGGGAAGAAAGCAAGGCACAAGGGTGGACCAGGCTGAGGAGCCTGCAGAGGCCAGGCTGTGACCATCCTCAGAAGCCAACACTTTGCACCAAGGGTGGGGATGGGTTAGGAGCATTTTAGACAAGAAGCAACATGATCAGAGGCTCATTTTAGAAAGCGGACTCTGTGGCCAGGCACAGAGTCTTCTTTCTCTCACCTGCTTATCCAGGTGAGAGAAATTACTTCCTGTCTAGGCCTGGGCCTTGGTTCTGGGAACAAAAGGTGTCCCTCTAAAGAAAAGAAGTGTCAACTGCACGAACAACAAAAAATTATATATAGGCAAGAAAAAAGGTAAACTGCATACATAACACAAATTTTAAATTCCTGAATCATGTACTCCTCAATGTACTGAAGTCTGAGATTCATTTGAATTTTTGATCACTGTTTAATTTTTGATTTGTATGCTTTTAGGTCACTGCTGCCTTCTCTGTGCTCAATATGATTCAAATCACAACTTTCAAATAATAAAGCAGAATTTCAAAAAAAAAATGTCAACTGCAAACTGGTCAGTCACATTCTGGGGCACTTGCATCTGTAACAGTGCAGCCATGAGCCACCAAAGACCAAGCAAGCTCTGTGCGTGTCTGTAGCCCACTCAGGCCACCTAGGAAGTCCCTGCTGCAGAGGGCAGTGGATGGAGGCGTCAATGACAACTGCACAGAAGCGAGAGCTGGTCTAGGGCAGGAGGCACACAAAACAGAGGATATTCTGGATTGGACTGTCCTGCAAGGCCCCCAGAGCTGCAACTCCACGGGGTCTCAGTCAGCACTGTCTGGGCGCACCCACTGTGTGTAGGGAGAGCTCGTGACAGCTCTGCTACTGGGTAGGGTCACTGGGGTTGGAAAGAGACCTTCAGAGCAGCAGCCCCAACCTTTCAGCACCACAGGCCCAGCCCTTCCACACCACAGACTAGTTGTGCAGAAACTAATTCTCCATGGCGGCAAGGGTGTTTTTGGAAGATAAAAGCCCATTACGTTTACTGTGCACTTTCTTAATATTATATTACATTGTAATATATAATGAGATGATGACACAATTCACCATAGTGCAGGATCTATGAAACCTGAAAGGAGGGGAGTGTCTGCCAGTCCCATCTTGCTGTGTGGCCCATGAGGCCCAGTTCCGAAGAGGCCCAGATCAGTGCTGGCCCAAGACTTGGGGGCTGCGGATGAGGAGTTGGGGACCTCTGCTGTAGAGCCTACTGACAGGAAGTGAAGACCACTGGGGCGACTCCCTGGCCCTCATACTGGGTGTCTTTATATGCATTTCCTAAGAAATGGTCCTGCTAGAATCCCCATGAGAGAAACCCATGTCCCCATCCTTCATATCCATGTGTTATAGGAGCAAAAAGTCAAGTATGGCCATGTAGGGCTTCATGACAGGGTGACTTCTTGAGAGGTGTGTCCACCACGAGACAGTTTTTTGACTGTGTACCTCCTCAGACCCAGAGGGGCTACAGGAGTCCATGGACATGCCTCTTGCTGTGACAAAAACTCCCACCCAACAAGCACTATGCAAGGCCAGGTCCAATGAGACAGGTGGCTAATCCCAGAGCTATGGGATGCTGAGGCAGGAGGACTACAACTTCGAATCCTGCCTGGGCATCGTAGCAACTCAGTGAGATACTGCCTCCAATTGAAAAATAACTTTAAAAATAATGGGTTGGGGATGTAACTCAGTGTGTAGGCCCTGGGCTTGATCCCCACAACAGAACAAAACAACAGCTGTGGGTGACAACGACCAGTATGACAGGGTGGACTGTTTCACAGGACAACTTTTTTTAATCAGTGGAAGAAATGTATCATAAAACAATGAAAAGAAGGGTGATGTGGGAAACTCCTAATGGTAGCGTTGTCAGTATCGTCATCGAGTACTACACACTGTCATTACAGGACGCACAACACTTCTACTTGGCCACACTACAGAAGGGTTACCGTCAACAGCATCCCCACAAACACGAGTGATGCTTGGCACAACAAAGTTACTGCAGCTGAGACATCGCCACTAGGTAACAGGGATTTCGCAGGCTATTGTAAACTCACAGGACCATGGTCACATACTCAGTCTTCCACTGATGAGCCTGTCACATGATGGTGGCCTAGAAAGTCATGTGGCACAGGCACCCACTGAGATGGCATTGGGGTCCCCACTTACGAACACACTCATCCGCGTTGTACTCAGGCTAGCCTGTGTGACCAGCTGCACCCAACGGGTGTGGTGGCTAGTCACATCTAAGGCATGGTAGGACACCAGGGGATACGGGGTCTGGGATGTGCTCTCTGTGGATGCATGCCAGCAGCACCATGGAGAGTCCACACAGTGACTTCAACTTCGGAGTAGAAGCCTGAGCCAGAACGATCAGTGAGGGCCCACCCAGCTCCTGACCCTCAGATGGTTCTTTCTTCAACTGGCAAGTCTTGGGGTAAATTCCTGCAGAGCCATGGGTGGCTAATACGCCATGAGAGACATTGTCACCTCTAGAAAAAGGATTTAGAAGACTGACCCAGTTCAGCGTCTGTGCCAACCTTGTGCAGGTTGTGTAACTTCAGTGACTTCACTTTCCCAGCACTGAAATGGGGATATACTAGTGCCTACCTGAGACTCAGTAATGAGTCAGTTAGCAAAGGGAAGCAGGCGGGGGCAGCCAGCCCCAGGCCCAGTGCAAAGTGTTAGGTTCATAGGACTGGTCCTGTTTCCCTGGTTTCAACCCCGAGCCCAGGGCCCTCATGTTAAGCTACATCCCCACCCCAGTTCATATCTTGAGACAGACAGGGCCTCACTAAGTTGCCCATGATAGTCTGGGCTTGAACTGGCTATCCTCTTGTGTCAGCCTTCCAGAATGCTGCGATTCCAGGCCTTTGCCACCAGACATGGCCATGGTAAGCTCTTAGCAAGCCTGCAGCTTACCACTTGCACATTCACTCTCGGCTTTGGGCACTGCTGTGGGCTGCTTCTGCGAGACCATCTCTCCACCTCAGCCACCCTTGGCCATTCAAGCCCAGCAGGGGTTCCTGCAGGTGATATGACCACGCCGGTGGCACAGGGCGAGGGGACAGCTCCCATTATACACTGAATCATCCTAATGCTTACTATTGTATCCTGGTGGACAAACGCACAGCACTTGGGAGAACTGCATTGAACAAGGGCTCCTTTGGCCTGATACAAGGAGACCCTGCTGGCCCATGCCCGCCCAGCTACTGACGGATCTGCTGGTGACCTCGAACAGCCACCTATAATTAGGCAAATCCAAGTTCGAGTTGTGTTTTCTCTTTCTCCCTCTTTCTCTCACATGGTGACTCCAGCTCTTTGAATCTTATCTCTCTTTTTTTCTTTGCTTCTGTTTTATCTCTTTTCATGTTTATATTTCCCATTTCAACATTGTCTTTATTTTTCTTTTCTCTGCCCCCCACCCCTTTTATTTGCAATGCTGGGGATTGAACCCAGACCCTTCACACAGAGCTACTATCACATCCTTTTAAAATATTTATCTTTAATTTTGGGGGCAAGATCTAGCTAAGCTACCAAAGAGGGAGCCAAACTTCCTATCCTCCTGCCCCAGCCCCTCAGAGTGCTGGGACTACAGGCCTGTGCTACCATGCCTGGCTTCAGCTTTGTGCTTTAAATAAGACAGAAAGTGTCCATGTAACCGAGAATGTGAAGCAGATGATAACCAAGGAGCCTATGTAACTGTAGTTCTTCCATATGGGGTCCCATGCTGGCCCTGGTCAGCCCCTCTCCTCTCATCCCAGAGTCCCTGTGCTTCCTCCTTTATGCCTTAATGCAGAGGGCACTGGGCAATGGCATCACGTGGCTTCCTAGCCCCAAGACAGCTCTAGTCTAAGAGAAGAAGGCCTGGCCCCAAGAGGCTGGCCTGAGAGTTACCCCAGGCTCTGCTCCACAATGGCCTGGGTGTTCCCACAGTGGGCAGAAGGCCAGGAATCTCCCAACTTGGACCTGACCTCACACCATTTCTAACACCCTGGAGACCTGGCACTCATTCCTACACTACAACTCTCGGTTTCTTCACCTACAGAAACCACCTTTAAAGAGGCCACATGCTCCGTGCCTCTTGGTGCAGATTCTGAGCCAAGCACTGGGCTAGACCCATAGTTTACCCTGGGAGAGACGCTGCCCGAAACTCAAAGGCCCTCAGCCCAAAATGAGCAAGTCCGAGGTCCCATGCTGAGCACCCACCAAGGCTGGGTATGTGAGGGGAGGTTCCAGCACCAGAGGGGTCCGAAGGGCGAGGAAGAGGATGCCAAGGAGGGCAACCAGCTCAGGGCTGGGACCCAGGGGTTGGTGTCAGGGATGAGAGGTGAGCAGAGCCCACCAGGGGATGAGGCCACTCATGGTTCCATGCCCAAGTCTCACACGTAAAGCCAGGAGCATTGGAAAGGAAGGCTCGCAAGCCTGGTGAGGGCCCAAACGTAGAGGATAAAGTCAACTAGCATGGAAGTGATGTGCAAACTCCCACAGGGACCCTGTGCCATCGCAAGGGCCGCCCGTCCTGCTGACCCTTCCTTTTCAGCTGCAGTAACCCTATCATACAAAAATCCCACTGAAATCAGGGACTTCTTTTATTTTTTAATGATCTCCCTTTCTACAGACTTGTGGAGTACAATCAAGTATGAGAGTGGTCACGTGTTGGTGTGTAATCAAATGATTGGTGACAATCTTTCTAATTTCTCATTCTTTACCCAGTTGTGTTTCTACTGATTTCATCTTTCAGGCACATGAATGCAACATCTTGCGTTTTTTTTTTTCAGATGAATCAGGGGCACTCACTTAATTCCATTATCCCAGAAACAAAACTCGCCCTCCCTCCCAACAGCCCCACTGCCCAGTCACCTGCAGCAGGAGATAAACGGGGAAATTATTCCACTTTTCTTTGGCTTTTGAGAAAATGAGGGAGGCCGTGCTTGGTACTCAGAGCCCAGATCCCCAGACAGGGCTGGGGATGGAAACAGGAGGAGAGGGGTCGGTTACAGAAGGAAATATCTCACAGCACCCTCCTCTGGCCCAGTGAGTGGCTCTGTGGGTGAAACAGTATATTCTGTTTTGACACAGCTTTAAATATTTCCAGTGAGGTAAGACTCACAGTGTTGTAAATAGTCCCTGTTTATCTCGGCTGTGAGGATTTCATGTTGCTCTGTGGCAGTGTGCAAGCGGCTGCCCCAAATGTGGTTTCATTAGGATTGGCTGCGTTCTGCCTCTGCACGGATGGAGTGACCGCGGTGGGGTCTCTAGAATCACACGCAGGCAGCTGTAAGGGGTAGAAAAAACCCCAGACCTAGCAACAAACAGACTACATTTGAACCCCAACTCTTCTGATGTCTATGTTCTGTGAATTTAAATTCTGTGAGACTTAGTTTTCTTACTTTGTCAAGCAGGTAAGAGCACTGGTCACACTAGACTACTGCAGAAAGTACGAGACAGGGGTGGCACCAAGAGGGTGAATGCCCGCTCAGGGCATGGGGCCACTAGCTACAGTCATGCAGCATCCAGTGCCACCCAAGGAACACAGGGGCTGGCCAGACACCTTGCCTTGCTGTCCTAGCTTGCTGGTCTCGCCTGTGAGGCCCTTCAACACTCCCCCACCCAAGGGAGAGGTTCTGTACCAGGCATTCTCCAAGAGGAGCTCCTTGGCAATCCACACAATGGTGAAATGCCTGAGAGGTGCCTGAGCGGGGGTTGGGGGTCTACCTGCAGCCACTTGCCAGGTTCCCCTCCATGTCACCTGTCCAGAGCCAAGCAGCCTTGGCCACAAATCCCCATGACAGTAGAGACAGTGCCACACCCTGAAGCAGCCTGGCCCACCTCTACCTATCTCTGTCAAATGTGCTACGCTGGAGCCACAGTACTCCTTCATGTGACTTCTCCTCCCTTGTGTCCCTTTGAGGCTCTAAGAAACAAATGGCCCAGTGGCACAGGCCTGTGATCCTAGTCCTCGGGGAGGCTGAGGCAGGAGGATCCCAAATTTGAGCCCAGCTTGGGCAACTTAGCAACTTAGTGAGACCCTGTCTCAAAATTGAAAGTAAAAATGGCCTGAGTATGTATCTCAGAGTGAAGAACCTGGGTTAGAGGCCCAGAGTCACCCCCCCCCCCCCCCCCCCAAAAAAAAGGTAAATCAATGAACACCAGGGGGTCATTGGCTAATTTAGCATCCTGGTGAGGGAAGAGTATGTTAGGTTAGATTGGGTTAGGAGAGGTTAGGTTAGGTCGTTACACAGCAGGAAAAAGTATCTCTGAGACTTAACACAGTCAAAACAATCTCACAACGTGGATGGCGGATTTCACTGCGTGGCTTGTGACTATTGTCCTGGCTGGAGGGAAGAGAGATTGGAGAATCCTGCCCATGGCTGTCCCTGCTGCAGCTAGGAAGGGACCCACTTCCCTTCTCACAACCTGTCACAAGACCCTGTTCCTTTGTGAGGGGCCTGGAAGACACTGGGGAGCCAGCACTGGTACAGGAGCGCCCCTGCCCTGCAGCTGGTATCTGTAGGCTGACAAGCATCCACAGTGCTGTCCACGGGCTGTGGTACTGGCCGTGGTCCTGCCCCATTCCCTGGTGTCTGCATGTTGGCCCCTGCCCATGGCCAGGGTGCAGCACGCCCATGGAGAAATGACAGAATCCACGACTGTGGTGGCTACAGACAGGAGGCAGGCCTTGTTGTTCTTCGGGCTTGAGATATTTGGAACCCCAACTGGGAAAGACCCCAAGGAGCACAGGATGTGTGAGGAAGAGAAGCCAGTCCAGGAAGCCTGAGGCCCTTTCAAAGCTTTGGCCCTAGATTCCTCCACAGCAAATTACAAGTGCCGAGCGCCTAGTGGGCACTTCCGTTCCTATGTTGCAGGAACCTGGGATGCCCACAGCTTCGTGCTGCTTTGAATATTGCCTGGGGTAGGAGGAAGGGCCTGGTCTGTGGCCACAGACAGAACCTTGTCTCCAGGGTGTCCGACTGGCCTCCATCCTGGGGATTACCGTAACTTTCTAATTAAGGCAAAGTTTGTAGGGCGTTTGGCCTTTTGATGTGGCCATGCAGCTGGGAAACAGGCCTGCATCTGAGACTTTACTGCCTTCAATGCTTAGGAGGCCGCCACCCACACAGCAGAGCCCACACCCCATAAACAGCCTAAATCGTGTGTCCTTGGGGCACAGTGGGCACAAGGGGCTGGGACCACCATGATGTGAGGTGACCGCCCTGGCTGATGGTCTCCAGGGACCTGGACCACTCCAGGGATCTCCAAGACTAGGGAGAGTGGCTTGGGATGGCAGAGGAGTGGCTAAGATGGTCCTGATGTCAAGACAAAGGGATCATTCTTGGCCTGGCTGCATAACCTGTGCAGGGCTGAGCTGGGGACACAAAGCAGATGATATTTCAAGGGTCATTTATGTCCAGGGCACCTGCAGATGGGGCGGGGTGGTGTGGGAGCACCTTCATTTACCTTTGTGTCCTCAGGTCACCCAGAGGTCAGGTCAGCTTCTTGGTGTCAACAGACCTGAAACCTGTACCTCCACAGAGAGTTCTAAAGTGACTTCCGGGCGCATGGCTCTATTTCCCCCTCACCCTATTGATGGAGCCCCTTCTATGGAGCAGGCATTTGTCCTGGGCACAGAGGACTCAGTGGCCCTGCCTGCCCTCCCAACAGAGGCAACGTTATGGTAGCCGCTGTGATGCACCCAGGTCACACAGCTGGTGGCAGCACACAAAGAATCTTGATTTTCAAATTTCATCACGGAGGAACCCCTAGCAGGTTGCCTGGGAGCTGAGCCCCAAACAGCCTGATGCACATATTTCTTGAGCAATTTAAAAGTTCTAGACATTATAATACCCACATTTGTTTTAGTTGAAAGTAACAGTACAAATTACTCAATAGATATGTCTTGAAAAGCTCCCAAAACCTCTGTTTCCCTTAGCCCCACAGACGTGCCCTCTGACTGATCCATAGCAGGGGACAATTCAGAGTTCATACGAGTCCCCAGTGTTCCCTGGCCCCTAAGACCTGGCTTCTCTTTGCTTATCATTTTTTATTTTTATTTTTTGACAGAGTCTTGCTCTGGAGTCCAGGCTGGTCCTGAACTCACTGTGTAACCCAGGCTGGCCTCCAACTCACAACAATTCCCCTGCCTCAGGCTCCCAAGTGCTGGGATTCCAGGCGCATGCTACCACACCTGGCTTAAATGGTGCTGGGGAATCAAAGCCAAGGCCTTGTGCTCGCTAGGCAAGCGCTCTCACTGCTGTGCTATTCCTCCGACCCCTGCTTTCCTTTTAAAATGAGTTATACCACGCATAAAATTAAAAACAAATGACAACCTGGGAAAGCATTACATTGTCTTGATCTCCCAGATTTAGATCCTAAAAATCAACGAAGCCGAAGACCAACGCCTCAGCCCTGACTGAGCACAGCCCTGTGTGTGGGAGGACGGACCAGTGACTGTCAAACACAAGCAACCGTGCTTGACCTCAGTCCCAGCAGCACCAAGGCCAACTTCATTCACACCCAGACGTTGACTTTTGCCTGTCACACTGGCGGAAACCTGGATGGTGTTGTGAAAGCGAACAGATATGTCCTACTCACGCACACAGCTGCGTGGGAGGCAGTGGCCCTCCCTGCACGGGATGGTCGCTGTGCTGTAGACAGGGCACTTCCATAAACAAGATTCCCTTCTTAGGCCAGGCCCCTTCCTTTTTTTTGAGTGTCATTCATGTACTCCATGCTGGCCAGGAACTCCTTGGGATAAGGCGACCTGTGGCCAGGGCCTGCCCGGAGGAGCTTACAGCCCAGCTCAGAGGCACTGGAGTTGGGACACAGTAAAAATCATGGCATTTTCTCGCTCATTTATCAAGAAATTCCACATGTAATAAATTCACTGAGCATCACACTGTCTGCAAGGTATGTGCTTCTCTTTGCCTTTTCTGATCCAGAAAGCTTGAAGCAGAACATAATTTGCTCAAGCTTGCATCCTGGAGCCAGAGGGGAAAGCTGGGATTCCCACGTTTTCCTCTGAGACCGGCAGCCGCCTGCAGCACCGATGTGCAGGGAGGGGTGGGGGTAGCTGCAGGGGCCCAGCCCAGGGGACAGGACACATCCCCGGCAGGGTCCAGGGCTGGTTCCCCGACTTGCCTCCTGTGTGACCTGGCTGGGCTGCAGAACTTCTCTGGGTCCTGGGGCTTTTATCCATGAACAGAAGTAATGGCAAAGGAACTTGGCAAGAAAATGACTTCCAAGTGCTAAGGCCAGGGTCGGTCACAGGTTTTTCACTCAAAGAACAGCAATGTTAAAAGAGGAGGAAGAAGAGGAGGAGAGGAAGGTGAAGAGTGAGTGGAGGAGGGGGGAGAAGAAATGAGATGACAGGAAAGAGAACAGTCGAGGAAGAGGAGAGAGGGAGAGAGGGGGACGAACCAGGGACACCGACAGGAGGAGGAGGACAGGGAGGAGCGTGAGCTGAGGGGTACCCCTGCCCTCCAGACCTGCCTCGCCCATGACGGAGCAGCACGCTGGTGCCACCCCTCCCTACAGTCCCCTGGGACCATGACGGGGACAGTGAGGGAAACCCCTTCCCCAGCTCCCCCCACTGCGGGTTAAGAACGAAGGGTTCTCCTAGAACCTCAGTCCTGAGCTGAATGTGGAGCTCCGGGCATGATCCCTGAAAGATTTCGCTGGCCCTGTTTACACTCTGTCAAGACACAACGAAACCCAATCCAACTGGAGTGAGGAGTCAAGAACCCTGATAAATGATCCCCCCGAGGGTTTTGGTTTCCCATGCCACCCATGGACATTTTTTGTTAACAGAATAGGTCAAAACATGCCCAGGGCTTTACTAGGGGCAGCAGCACTTTCTCCCTGGGTCCTCCTGGCCGAGATCCCCCTTTGCTGATGACAGTGAGCAAGTCCCAGATGGACTCTTGGTGTCCCTGAACAGTGACCCCCATAGGGTCTCTCTACACCTGACACCCTCGCTCTGGCTGGCTCCACCTCCTGTGCTGGATTTCCCTTCTTCCCTGGTACCCAGCACATCTCTGTGAATACGTTAAGTGGTAAACGCAGTGCTGACTGAAAAATAGTAAGACCAGTCTCCACCTGAGCTCCATGTCTGCTTTGCAAGGCCAACCCCGGTGCACTTTGCAGCTTGGGGACACCCCTGCTTCAGCTCTCCTAGGGACTGGGGACAGTTCTGGCCCTACCGGGCTCCTCCGAACAGTTACATGACACAGGTGTGCAAGACCTTCCTCACGCCACTGCTCATAGCTCATGAGAGATCAGCACACAGCACACCCAATACTCAGCCTCTTCTGCGCAGAACACCATGGTTTTCCTCTTTGGGACTCGTCCCTGGTGCTGGCCTATGCACATTTGGGGGCCCTGACACCCTCTTGCCCCAGGCTAACCTGTCAGAACCTCAGTTCTGGTAATTTACACGCACTTGCCAATGGTCAAAGGACAGAAGCTTCCTGGCACTTGAAGGAGATCGCCCTGTTTCTGCCCACTCCATGCCCCATCTTCCTGTTCTCCCTCTCTTCTTGGTTGACCCATCTTCTTCCAAGAAGCTCCTTCCATGCTTCCTTGGGGTGTAGCTTGTTTTTGATACTTCAAGTCCAAATGCCCTGAACCAGCTCCTACCCACCTTGGAACAATTCGCCTTTCCCACTGGGTAGATCTCACAGGTGACCACTGTGACAGATGCCCACTGGTGCTGGGTGACCTCAGTACCTTGAAGTGGCCAAATCCAGGAGCTCCTACTCTGGGCTCCTCATCCTCAGTACTGCAATGTTGGACTGGAGCCTTCTGCACTGCAGGGATTGTTCTGTGCATTGCGGGGTGTTTATCAGCAACCCTGGGCCCTCTACCCACTAGGTGCCAGTTGTACCTGCTGGGTGACAGCATCTGTCTCCAAACTCAGAGGCAAGGACACTGCCACCAACTGACTTAGTGGATGAAATCAGGGTTCCAAAAGGGATTTGGTGAGTGTCACTGCTGTTGCTGGGACATAGTTCCCAACACTCACAACTGAAGGGAGGAAAGGTTTCTCTCATCTCACAGTGTCTGACAGTCTCTGTCCATTCACTAGCAGCCCACTATAGTGGAAGGGAGAGCAGAGGCCTAGCTGGAGACAAGCTGTTCATGGCATCTCAGCAGGAAGCAGAGAGTGAGAGCAAAGGTGGAGCCAGCACATGCCCTTCCCGGTCAAGTGCCACCGATCTACACCTTCCAGGTCAAGTCCCACCACCGATCTGCCCCTTCCAACCAGACACCACCTCTTAGCAGCACAGGAAATCAATCAAATCACTTTATAATATAAATGCTTTGGGGGAACAGTCCAGATCCAAACCCTAACAAGTGGGTGACTCTGCACTATTGGGAAACGAGGGATTTAGCCCAAAGCTCAAGAGCCCAGACCTCATCTTGTCCAAGTTCTTCCTCTGTTTGAGGGAGCAGGAGGGTGGCGTGGGGGTGAAGGGTGAAGGTGTACTGGGGAGTGAACCCACGTCCTTCACACTGAGCTACAACCCCAATCCCCTTTTTTATTCTTTATTTTAGGACAGGGTCTTGCTAAGTTGCCCAGGCTGGGCTTTAACTTGAGATCCTCTTGCCTCAGCCTAAGAATGCTGAGGTTTACAAACACATCCCACCATGGCCGGAAGCTCTTCCTCTACCTTGTCTTGCCCTTGGTGCATCTTCCCTTCCCCACACAGGAGTGGGAATGCATAGGGAGAAATCCAAAGGTCAGTTCAAAGATGGCATGGCATGGCAGATCTGCTACTACACCCCAGCAAGCCTTTCACTTGTCCAAACTCAAACCTGCCTCTTGGCCAACCAGCCAAACTTGACACTAACCCAGCACAATGATTCCACACGAGCCCGGTGGAGCCAAGGCAGGCTACAGGATCGAAGGCTCACTTATCATATTGGGTGGCAGGCCACAGATAGTGGGGAAATTGTTTTCCAGGAGACAGGCCTGCCTTTCTTCCACCGAGGGCTCTCGTGCTATGACGGGAAGAGAAACAAGGCGAAATCGGACCCGTGGAGATAGGGCGGCTCCAGGGGCCCTTTCAGCCCAAGCAGATCCCACACTTTCTCACACCCCAAATGGAGCCTCTGGGAGCTCTGATAAGTCACCAATGGGTGCTTTGTTTCTTAGTCCTGAGCTGCTCACCTGCGCTTTCTGATGCCCTGAGTCAGCCAAAGACATGTGGCCCGCCCGGTTCTAATAGGTGACTCATAAAGCCAGGACCTTTGCCCTCCTTGCTTTACCAACTCTCAGGTAACAGCACAGCCTAAGGGAAGATGGAAATGCCACCTGCCTCAGCTGCATGAGACGGGAACGCCAATACTCTGGAAGAGTGAGGCAAGAGGATCACAAATTTGAGCCCCGTCTGGCCAACTTAGCGATTTCAGGATACGAGAGGACTGAAGTGGGGTCCCTAGCTCTACTGCTGGAAGCAAAGCTCAGGAACCCCTGCCCTTCTGTTTCTCCACTTTATAGGAATAGATCTGTAAATGAAATTTATTTTAATCTGTCACTGTTAACTGGAACCCACCCACTCAAGAATAGGAAAGTGGACACACATAATTTCATGAAATGCTTGGAGATTTGGGGAGCCCCTGATGTCTCCAATGGCCAGGGAAAGGCAGCTGGACCACATCTCCTAACAGACATGCCTCTTTCTCGGCCCTGCTCGGTAGCCCCAACCTACCAGCTGAGCCTCAGGGTGGGGGACACTGTCAAACACGCCTGATTTAGGATCCCAGTTCCTTCTCTCATTAAGCAGGGACACTGAGCTTCTCTAAGACTTTAATATCCACATTTTCTAATCCACATTGCTTATAAAAAACAATGGGAGAAGCTGAGCCTAGAGGCTCAGGTTTTTAAAGCCAGAACCTTGGGAGGCGGAGGCAGGACCGCTACAAGTCGGAGCCCAGCCTAGACAATTCGGCAACTTAGTGAGAGCCTGTCTCAAAATCAACACCAAAAAATAACCTGGGGGTTAGCACAGTACAAGGCCTTGATTCAACCTCCAGCACCACACACCCAACAAAGACAATATTCCTTGGGATTAGTTCTGAGCATTGGATTCCAAGCGCATGTGACCCACGCACCGAGGACATCCCTGACTCATCTTTCTTTCCCTGTCCTCACTGTCTTCTTGCCGGGCTCTTTACTGGCATCAGGGTTATAAAGCCAGAAGCAGAAGAGCAGTGAGCCATCAGGTCGCGCTGATCGCTGGCCAGGTCCTGAGCAAGGTGTAATCATTATCCATCGTTCATAGTGAAGAAAACTAACAGAAATGGATATTTGGGGGCAGATGGGAGGCTGAGGCAGGAGGGTTGCAAGTTTGAGCCCAGCCTGGGCCACTTAGCAACTTAGAACCTGTGTTAAATAGAAAATAAAAAGGGGCTGAGATTGTCACTCAGAGCAAAGGCCCTGTGTCTAATCGCCAATACTGAAACAAACAAACAAAAAAAAGGAAATACTTTACAGATAGATTTACAGGCTGTGTGTCTTTGGTGAGTTGGCTTAACCTCTCTGAACCCCATATATAAATGGGGGTGATGAGACCTCCCTAGCAACCTCCCTGTCAGAGAACTTCATCTCAAAGTCAGGCACTGCTGTTTCTCGGGTGTGTGTGTGTGTGTGTGTGTGTGTGTGTGTGTGTGTGTGTATGTGTGTATTTTTTTTTTTGAGACAGGGTCTCACTCTGTAGTCTAATCTAGTCCTGAACTCACTATGTCGCCCAAGCTGAGCTCAAGCATACAGTTCATCTGTCTCAGCTTCCTGAGTGCTGGGATTACAGGCATGTGCCCACACATTCTGCATAAGTGCTGGGGAATTGAACTCAGGACCTTGTACTTTCCAGCCAAGCACTCTAACCTCTGAGCTACCTTCCCAGTCTCTACTGTGTGTTTGTGTGTGTGACTGTGTGTACATACATGCACACATACATGTATACAGCAGCACTTCATTTAGTGCAGAAGCACTTTATAGTTATAGAACACGAGGTGGCTCGTCCATCCTCACATGAACTGATGGTCTTGGGGGCTGTTTTTTCCATGGAGGAAACAAGAGAGAAGTCTCCAAGAAGAAGCCCAGATGTGGGACACAGGAAATGCGGGTGAATGACAAGGAGCCCAGGCTTTCCCAGAACTGGCAGGTGGCTAACCACCAGGACAAGCTCCTTTCCCTGGGCTGGCATGAGGAGCAGAAGGACAGAACACAACGCAATGTCTCTCCCTCTGTGCTTCTCGAGCTTGTGACTCCTCCCCTCACGTATCCAGTTTGCGTTTAGCATTCAATTTATTGGACGCTGCAGCACAGCAGCCAAAATTCTGGGGAAAATGGTAGATCTAGTAGTCAAATAGAAAAATGGCTGTCGTGCACAGAGGGTCTAGGGAGACCCTCACTCTGGGAGAGTCTCCCCATACTCCAACTCGCACCCCTACCCTTCCAGTCCTTGCAGAGCTGAGCCGCAGACACCAGCCCGGGCAGATGCAACTTCAGCAGTCCGAGTGCACGGGAAGTGCTGGAAACAGCGATCTGTGTGATGAGCAGATAATGCGTGGTCGATAAAGTCTTGTCCAAATGAAATGGACAGAGAACAGCTGTTCGCTGAATCCGCTCCGGGATGAAGAGTGCGCAGACTGAACAAGGAAACCCGGCACGGGGTGGGGGGTGGGGGGGGGGAGCAGAGTCATGGAAGGCCGATGCTGGTGTACCTGACCGATGTGGACCCACCTGGGCTGGGAGTGGGTCAGGGTGAATGCAGACAGGTTGGCCTGGAAGCTGCTGGGACTCCTTGCCAAGGAAAGAAAGAATCATCAGGAATTGATTAGAGAGCTAGGCCAAGCTCTGGCAGGAAAAAAAAAAAAAAATTAATGTCTTAGTGCCAGAGAGCTCTCAGCTGACTGGTGAAAACAACCCAAATATCCATCAATAGATGAACTGCTAAAATGTGGTATATCCATACAATGGAATACTACTCAGCCTTGAAAGACTTTCTGACACATACTACAACACGGATGATCTGGAAGAACTTATGGTAAGTGAAATAAGCCAGAAACAGAAGACAGAAATTGCACGATTCCATTTAGATGAGGTACCTGGAGTAGACAGAGCCATGGAGATAGAGCACAGAGCATAGATCCATCACCTGGGGCTGGAGGAAGGGGTGATGGAGACTTTCTGTTTCCTGAGTTCCAGGTTTCAGTTTGAGAAGATGTGTTTGCTCCAGAGATAGATGGAGGTGGTGGATGCACAAGAGAATATATGTAATGCCACTGAAATGTCCACTCAAAAATTGAAAAGAAAAGTAAATATTAGGTTATACATGTATTTTACCACTACAGAAAAAAACTTAACATCTCATAAAATGTTTTCCATTCCAAGGTAGATGTTACTGCCATGGGTCACACTCCTCCATCAGATGGAGAGCGAGTTGCTGGAAGGATTGGATGTCATTCACCTGTACGTGTCCCTCTGGGTCAGGATAGTGATTTCCAAGGGGTACTCTGGGAACTCTGGAGGGTCTCCAAGACCCTTCCAAGAAGCCCACATGTTCAAATCCTTTCTTATGCTGTGACTTGCTGTTTACTCTGATGATATTAGTGGCACTGAAGAAGCAGAGGCCATAGTGACGTTGCAATTTCTGGCCCATGGCAGAAATCAAGGCGAAGGCCTCAAACTGGACTTGCCATCATTGTATCCCGAGGCACTCACAATTTGAAAGAAAAAATGTAGTTAAGAATGTCCTTGATGAAGCAGGACAAGTTTAATTTCATTACAACTCAGCCTTCAGGTATACATTGTTTTAAGAATTTGTGCCAGCAAAATGCTCAGTCTGTGTCTTAGTTACTTCATCGTTGCTGGGACAGAATATCTGACATCCACAAATAAAAGAAGAAAGGTTTATTTTAGCTCACAGTTTTTAGAAGGTTCAGCTGTTCAGGGGGCAGCCAGCAACGGTGGATGCACATGGCAGAGGCCCACTATAAGAAAACTGCTCATGGCAGGCATCACAACAGGAAGCAAAATGAATGAGGAAGGGCGGGACCAGAGTATATCCTTCCAGGTCAGGTCCCAATGCTCCACCCTTCTGGGTCAAGCTCCATTGATCTGCCCCTTTGGAACAAGTCCCACCTCTTACTGGTATACAGAATCCACAGATAGTTTCACAGCATCCAAATACAGGAGGCTTTTGAGGGTCATTTCAGATTCGAACCATAGCAATGTGTGTCATGGTCTTCTGCTCCATCCTGAGGGACAGCAGTGACTTCGATGGAAAGCCCTCATGAGACTGCAAGTTCAGATACAGCTGCACTTCTCATGGAGTGACATTTTTACCCCAAGCATGATCAATGGGCAAATTAAAGTCATTCCAGTGGGGATGTCTGGCAGCCCCCACCTTCCTCAGAGATGAATGAAGGGAAATGGACACATGCTAGGGCTGCAGAACTCAAAATGTAGGGGTCAAGGCAAGCTTCCAGTCTCAACACCACGCATCTGCTAGCGCCACCTGGAGTGTTTCCTCGCACCCAACACGAGTTCTGGTAAGATCGATGGTACAAAAAAATTAATGGTATTGTTGGATGTCGTGGATACAATCAAATAGGCCGATCTAGGGCATCCCTAACCTCTGTTAACGTTTCCTGTCTGTGCTGATTTCTGGACACCTTGCATACTGAATATGGTGCTTGCAACATTTTTCTCATAACATTAGTTTTACTTCAAATGTTTTGACAAAATCTGAGCAAATTTTACATTTCAATTTGTATTTATTTTTAATTATTTTTTATTTTTAGGTACATGGTGACCTTGGGGACACCCTGTATTCCGAAAGGTCTGTGTGGCGAGGGACCAGTCAGTATTTCCCAAACAACAACTGCATCGCACACGGATCCATGAACATAAAGGCAGACCTTTGGGATCTCCTGTCCCCAGGGAGAAGCAGGTTGCTGGGAATGCCTTCAGGCTCCATGGCACAGCTCAGTTTGGAGAGGCAACTTGTCAGGACAAAGAAGGACAAAAATTTGACTGGCAGCAAAAGAATTTGAAGTTAAAGTTTATTGTCCTCAGTGTCCCTGTACCTGGGTAGGAAGCCCTGATGAAGGCCCCTAGCATGGGGTAACAAAACTCTTACATCATGTGCAGGGACTAGCCAGTTGAGGGCCGGTCAGGGACTGGGCTGGGGATTATGCCAAAGGGGACCAAGGGTCAGGAAAGTTGCTACCATCCTGTCTGAGAAGGAATGGAGGAGTCTGTAGGCCAGGGTCATGCACCCAGGAGGACAAGTTCCTGGTGTGGGAACAGCAGAGACATTCAATACTGGTTCCAGCAGGGAACCCCACACTACAACCTGGGGAGTGCTGGTGCCGCGTCTGAGGAGGAGGGTGGCAATGACCTGCAGAGGCAATCCTCTTACTTCCCAGTCCCAAAGACGAGTTGGGAAAGTTTTCCTCCCAGCTCCAGCCACGAGGACACACCGAGCACACACAGAAGCGAGGGTGCAGCCATCTTCTACCAGGCCAGGTATTTGCCAAAGTGCTCATTTTTGTCCTCCTCACTAATTGTGTTCTCTCTTTTGGAAAATAGCTCATTTGAATGGGAAAAAAGTGCCAATATGTAAAGGATTGTTTATTGTTTGCTAAATACATTAAAAAAAAAACAGTGCTTTTCTGGGGAATAGGGGATAGAGCCCAGGGCTTTCATGTAAGCTATGTCCCCAACCCATTATTTATTTTATTTTGAGATGGGATCTCATAAATCACTAAGTTTCCCAGGATGGGCTCAAACTTGTGATCCTCCTGCCTCAGCCTCCCAGAGTGCTGTGTTTACACTGAGCCCAGAAAAAAAAAAATAAAAATAGCATTTTTAACATTCCTCAGCACAAGGCATCCCAAAGGTCACAATGCATGTAAAAATATAAAGTATGACACAATACAACAATTCATTTGCTTGGGATTAAACTGTCATAGTATCTGACATAAAGCTAATGCCATGAAAAATTTTGCAAGCCCTGAATTCAATGTACAAGGTTCCCTGAAGTTTGCCATAGAAAGGAAAAACAAAAATTGGAGACATCTTGTGTTCATTTTTCATATGAATAGATATAATTTACATAAGAAAAGCTCTTTGGGCTTATGGGTAGTTTTTAAGAACGAAATCGATGCTGCCATCAGAAGGTTTGAGGTCCACTGCCTAACAGTCTTAGCACTTACCTTAGTAAGTGACTATATGTGAATGAATGACTGTGTTGCTGACAGATATCATGATGGATGGTGAAAGGCAAAGGGGCAGGTAGCTGTGGGGGGCTTCCCAAGGGACAGCGGGGCTCGAGTGCTTGCTTAGAGTGTACAGGGCCCTGGCTTCAGTCACCCAGCACCACACAAAATTAGCTATGCATGGTAGCATGCACCTGTAATCCCAGCACTTGGGAGGATTGCCATGTGTTTGAGGCCAACCTGAGCTACAGTGAGAGCCCAGGACCAAATGGATTACACAGACAGATCCTGTCTCAAAGAAAAAAAGAGGATCAGCTACCATGGGTCAGGATGTTTGCAGACTGAGAGATTATTCAAATGGATAAAATTAAAAATTTGGGGGGAGCAAACTTTTTATCTGGTCAAGAAAGAACATGAAAAAAAACCCTACAAGTCTACTCTTTTTATCACTTCATAAAAAGATCTTTCTCATTGGAAGAATAGGAGGGACGGGCTCTCCACAGAGGGTGTGACTGCCAGAGCCCCACATCCTGTCCCATGGCGCGGCATTAGGTTTCTCCTAGGAGTGCGCTCCCTGCTTCTGTTATTAAAGCTCCACTCCCCACCCTGCTGCTTCCCCTCTGGTCATGGTGCCATACACAGTGCCCCCCATGTCAACCAACTCGGAAGCAGAACCCAGCAGCCTTTCTCCATAAAGGGCCACACCACGAGTGCTCTGCGCTTGGCCTGCCACGCTCTCTTGGCTGTGATTTCCCGTGTCCGCCATGGAGACGCAACAGCCGGCTTACCACGACCTGGACAGAAAGCCCAGCTGTGCCTCTGTGCAGCGCTAAGCACAGACGTAGGTGGGGGTTGCATGTGGCCCCATCCAACTTGGACAGAGGGGACAAACAGGCCCTCCCTGCCGGGTTGCCTCAGTCCCTGAAACTGCAGGTATCATCATGTCTTCGGCAAACTGATTTGGGAAGTCTTCCTGAGAAGCTGGCTGGTCCTATGATACCCTGAGCTCGTCCTTCCAGGAGGCCAGGGACCAGAAGGAATGCAGAGGCCACCAAGCCTGCCCTGGAGGGTGAGATGTAAGCAGGAAGCACTGATCACTGGTGTCCAGGAAGAACGGCCAGGTACAGGAACCGGAGAGAGAGAGTCTTGGAGGCCTGTCTCCCCACCCTGTGACGCAGGGGGTGTGACAGCTGTAGCTCCAACCAGAGCCTTCTGCCGCATCATGGGCACATCGCAGCTGCGGCAATGCTTCCTTCCAGCCCCACATCACGTAGGAAACAGAGTCTCAGGGCCATTCTGAGGTGTGTCTTAAATCTCTATTTCCAGACCACCCCAAACCCAGGCCTTCCTTTCAGAACAAAGAGCCAAGTTCTTAGAAAGTGAATCTCCGTTGTCATCAGCTCCTTCCAGAGCCTCGAGCCTTGCCAGGCAGCCTCTGCCAGCCGTGGGCATGTCCTCCCCCCAGATGCCAATCTGCCCAGCAGTTCAGGCCATGCACATATGGCGGCCAAGGCAGGGGAGGAGGAGCCACATGGCCTCCGCCAGGCGAGTGGCAGGGCGGCGAGCAGATGGCCTGGAAGCCTCTCCAGGAATTCCACAGGACATTTCATGCACGTCGAGACTCTGGTGTGGGGGACCCTGGGTCCAGAACGAGCGCAAAGAGAAGCTCCAGAACCCTCCATGTGTCCACAGCAGACGCAGACATGACTGCAAGAGCTGGGATCCTTGATGTGAGGCGGCCTTCTGATTACTAAGAAAAAAGGCGGAAACCCCCAAAGAAAGCTAGGACTCAGCATGAGCTGATAGTGACAAAAGACCTGTGCTGGCTGTGGGTGGGGGCGCAGACTATGATCTCAGCACTCTGGGGCTCTGAGGCTGGTAGACCACAAGTTCAAGCCTGGCTTGGGCAACCTCAGGATTTAGAAAGACACTGTATAAGGGGGCCAGGAATGTAGCTCAGTGTGAAGGCCCTGGGTTCAGTCTCCAGTACCACATATATGCACACACACACAAAATGACATTTATCTTTACTGCTAAAAACTAGTGAAATACCGCTGGGCCCAGTAGTGCTGGCCTGTCATTCCAACAGTTTGGGAGACTGAGGCAGGAGGATCTCAAATTCAAGCCCAGCCTTAGCCAAGAGCTTGTCTCAGAATCAAAAATAAAAATGGGCTGGAGATGCAGCTCAGTGCAAAGGCCCTGGGTTCCGTCCCCAGTGCCACTCTCAACAACAACAACAGGAAGTAGAAATTAAAATAGGATGCACTCTCATTTACGTTTGGAAAGGATGATGTGAACGCAGGGAAGAAGCACTCTTGCTGTCACGCCGGTGGCAGGAAAAGGGGTAGACGCCAGCTGGCCCTCCTCTGCTCACACACGTTGAGCACTGTCACAGCCTTTATAATCTTAGCAATTCCATGTCTCTGAATATGCACCGAAGAGACTGAGACCAACACCTCCCTCTGAGGGAACATCTACCTCTATTAATAGAACCCACGTTGCAAACAGCATTTTCTAGCAAGCCCGTCACTCAATGTGTGCTACAAACTTAAATTCCCATGACTCTTCCTTTCCCACAAATGCTGCTGCAACGTCATACAGCAGTGCCCCCTTCCTATGCAAGTCCAGGCTGGGAGGAGCTTGGAACTGGCTCTTGGCTGAGCCGCCAGCCCGTCACTAAGTCATGCAGATCCTACACCTGTCCCTCAAGACAACCTCAGCTCAGGGTCTGCTCCGAAGGACCTCAGCCAGCCTGCCACCTGTGCTGGCATCCGCATGCCTGGGCAGAGGGGTCAGAGGACATGGCCGAGGACAGAGCCCAGTGGTCGGCCACCAGACACCACCTGCTTGTTGCTGATTCGCTAAGCGGAGACGTTCAACCTGTCAAAAATCTGCTTTGAAAGCTATAATTTAGTTGCAGTCTTCCATCTTGTCTCTGTGGTGAGGAAGAAAGGTTGTGTCACAGGGCTTGCAGAAGCCTACCACCAGGACAGGTGTATGGTCATCCAGCACTGTGGGAGGCTGAGGCAGGAGGATCACAAGTGTGAGCTCATCCTGGGCAACCTAGCAAGTTAATAAGACTCTGTCTTGACATAAAAAATAATCCTGCGAGGGACCCAGGCTGCCTGCTCCTATGAGACTCCGATGCCAGGTGGCATCTGATGGCGAACTGCGGTGGTGAGGCGGCACCATTCCGACCGCTGTATGTGGAAAAGCGTCTTCCATGGAACTGATCGCTAGGGCTACTATGACACTGGGCTTGCGGCCACACAGAACGTACAGGCTTTGGAAAGTCCTCGGGCATTGGCTAGTTAGGTTCCTTTCCTCTGCCATTCCCGTCCCCATCCTGCCGTCTGGGGTGTCCTTGGTGCCTAGAATGGCCTGGGATGCCATGAGTCCTCGGGATGAGTTGCCAGGAATGTACGCCTGGTTTGCCCTCCATTTCTCGCAGCCACGGGAGTCACACAGAGCCACAGCTCCTTCTCTGCACTACCAATCTAGGAGCAGGATCTCCAGGAGTCACTGTGGGGAGCTGAGGTGGACAGCGTGGGGGAGGAGGCTGCTGCGGCGATGAGGACCTGCCCAGGGCCATCTGTCAGCAGGAGCCGGCTGTGCGGAAAGGTTCAGAGAGGCCCGCGGCCCCACAAGTTGTCCCAGGGAAGGCTCTCTGTCCCTTGTCGTTAATTCATTTGCCAGACATTCAAAAACCACATTAAAATTCTCTGCCCTGAAGGAGCAGAACTTCCTAAAGAGACCTCATGAGCTCAGAGGCTTGTCCGTGCACGTGGGTTTTCTCTGAGGCAGGGGAGACGGCACCGTTCTCTACCGGGGAGGGTCTCCTTCTCAGAACCCCAAACGTAGGTGCAAATGAAACTGGAGATCTGCCCTCAGATTCACTTTTCGACAGAAGGACTCCCTGCGTCCCTCCAGGACCCCTCTGCTCTCCCATGACATTTTGGGGGTGCATGGCAAGGCTCTCGACCTCCTCTGGGTTTGTCTTATGTTGCTAGAAGAAGACGCCCAATGCTGGGTAACGTATAAAGCAAACAGGTCTATCCAGCTCATGTTTCTTGAGGTGCCCAATGAGGGTCCCCTGGTCGCATGACGATGTGGTGGGTGGGATGGCAGTAGGAGAGTGCATGACGGTCACGGGCACCAGAAAGGGGCCAGCCTCCCTTTCAGAAGAGCCTGCTCTGGCAAAAAGGGATCCACTGCTGTGAGACTAACTTGCCCCACAAACCTGCATTAACCCCCACCCCAGTAATGCTACCTTGGGGACAAATGCATTCAAGCCTCTGTTCCCTCCCAGAAGAAATTCTTCCATTCTAGGACCAGCGAGGAGCCTGAATTGCTTTTTAGCTCTTTTTCTTTTTCCCTAGTACTTAAGACTAAGCCCAGGGCCTTCACACTGAGCGTCATACCCAGCCCTTTACATTCTTATGTGAACTCAGAGTCTCTTTCTGTCGCTAACTTGCCCAGGCTGGGCTCCAACTCGCAATCCTTCTACCTCAGCTGTGCTGTAACATTATTTTTAAATTTCAACATGTACCTATATTATGATCACTCCTTTTTGGTTGTTCCCATTGTGCAGCTAAGTAAACTGAGGCACAGCAGCCCAAGATGCCAACAGTGTCCCCTTCCCCCCCTCTGAGGCCACAAGGACCCGGGGCTGGGGGTCCCCCCCCTCCACCTCCTGCAAGTCCCCCCTGAAATCTGTGCTGTACACGCGTATGAAATATTTAAGCCTTTCCTGAGGAGCCTCGTGTTACTTCTAAATCAATTTATTCCAATCTAATCTTCATCTGCCATGGTTTTCTGGGCCAGCGCCATCAAGGAAACCTCTTGGCAGGTGAGAGAGACGGAAAACACAGAACATTTGTTTTTAATGGTTCCCCTAGAGCCGGCAGCTTCCATCACGGCCAAGCCCACGCAGGCCGTGAAATACGGCTGCTCCCTGGACGCGGTCCCTGTGTTCTCGGAGATATGCACGCAAGTGCTGGCCAAACGGGGAGTGGAAAGTCTCAGGGGCCCCTTGAAGCTGTCACAGGGTCAGGGTGACGAGGGGCGGGCCACAGTGCCAGGCAAGCGCCCAGGGGGGCCAGGAGGGCTCCTGGCAGAGGCGCCAGGCGCCGCGAGGCTCCATGTCCTAAGTGGACTTTTAACAGCTTCAGCCATAAAAGGCGCCATTTTATCCCGGCCTGCCAGCAGCGGCTCTGTCCCCTCTCCGATCTGTTAGCTTCACAGGGACATTGCAAAATGCAGAAACTAGGCGTGGCTGGGAACTCCGGAAGCTTTCAGGCCCTGGGCACAGGATGCCTCAGGATCCGGGTGGCAGCTCTGCGCCCCATGTGTGTGACGGGCCAGGCCGGGACGCAGCCCCACACGGGGCCCAGGGTTCTCAGGGCACACAGCTGGCAGCTGCTACTCCCCTGATAGCCCCTCCCACCAGGAATCCCCACCAGCCCAGCCCTGGACCGGCAGGGACCTTCTCTGAAGTTCTTCCCTAGCTTGCCTGGGGCGTTGGTGTCCCCTCATCAGCCAGCAGAAGTCACCCTGGGGACGCTTACCTACCCTGGGTGAGGCATCTTCACCCAGGGATCCCCCGGGGAAGGCGATGACCCACCAGCAGACTCCTTTGTAAGGGACCATCTCTCTGGCCTCAGCTGCAGGCATCTGAGACCCTGGGCTCTTCTGGGTGGGACCTTAGTGCTCCAGGCCACAGGCTTGCACAGACTGAAGGCCGGGAGACCGGCTCACCTCATCCCTGCACGTCCTGGCTGTGAGGCCTGAGAAAGCCACCTCCCTTCTCTGTGTCAGTCTGAACACCCGAGAAACGGCACAATCAAACCAGTCCCCAAATGAGACAGACAGGCCGCTCACAGAGGGCACGGCACCCTCGACCAGCATGTGCCAGCATACAGGAGCCCTCCTCCAAGGGTGGCAGCCATCCAGGTGTCTCTTTGGGGCACCGGAGCTGCCCTTTTTCTTCTTTTATTCTGCTGATTTGTTTGTTTGTTTGTTTGTGCAGTACTGGAAACCAAATCCAGAACCTTCACACCCCATCTTTTCTTATTTTTTAATTTCAAGACAAGGTGTTCCTAAATTACTAAGTTGCTCTAGCCAGGCTTGAAACTGTGATCCGCCTGCCGCAGCCTCCCACAGTGCTGGGGTTACAGGCCTGCTCCGCCCTGCCAGCCTCTCGGCTACTTTAGAGGAACACAGAAGATGCATTTGCTTCTGTGGTCAGAGACTATCAACCCCGTGGTGGTGGCCCATCCCCTCCAGAGTAGGGCACAGAAGGACAGGCATGCAGTCCCTCTCCCCTTCCTGGCTGAGCCCTGAAGCCACTGGGATATGGTATCACTGGATGACAGGGCTTTCTCAGCTGGGTCTCAGAGAGGGAACATGCAGAACCCCCTACCAGGCCCTGTAGGGCCAGGCTTGGGAGCTAGAAGGAGCTCATACTGTGTAGGGCCACTGAGCCTGGTCACCTCACATAACTCAGGGTGTCCTGTCAAAGGGACCCACCAGTTCCCCAGTCCTCAAGTCAACCCAGGCCTGCAGGCTGCAGCACACATGTGGGACCCAGGAGGACGCTGGGCACCTTTCCTCTCCCCCCGCCCTGGGAGCTGCAGCCCCTGGCCTGATCTTCATGCTGCTCTGAGGTCTGGCAAGCTGAGGTGGGGACCAGAATGAAGGTGGCAGGAGAAGTCAGGGAGGGAGTCGATGTGTGGACCTCCAGGTGACCTGCCACAGAGGTGGAAACTGAAGCTCCCTGTGTGACTCAAGGCCCCAGCTTCCTGCAGCCACCCTGCCACAGCAGGCACACAGGCCTGAGCGAGCAGCCTTCCCAGGAGATGTGGAGAAGACTCCGCCAGCACCTCCTTCCCTCTGGACTAGCTACACTGTCACCCGCTCATGGGTGACCCGAAGCTCCAACAGACATAGGGATGTGGACCACCCTATCCGGAGGGAAGGCCCATGTCTGCTCCTGTGTGAAAAGGGGGAAACTGAAGCCAGAGAAGAAGGGGATTTGTCCTCTGGTACCTTGAAATGGTGACACTCACAAGAGGAGAGTCCTGCTTTTAGAAAGAGCCACTACAGGGACTCCTCAGGAGTCAGGAGGGGCCTGGCCACAGCTCAAGGGCTCAGGCAAGGAGGTGGCTCCAACACATCTGAGATGTGTATCCATCCCCAGGGTACCTCAGGCTCCTCTTAGTAGAAAAGGGAAGTCAGAGTTCCCATGGGTCCTACCTGGTGACCCCTGCTAGGTTGCCATACACCCAGAAAGGAAGCCTCAGCCTTCTGCTCCCCTGGCCTGCCAGGGCCTCCCCAAAGTACTGAGTCTAGTGCAGAGAAGACAAAACCCAAGAACCCAAGGGAGGAAAGGCCATGGGGCAGGTCTCTACATGGCCCTGCCCTACTCTGCTGGGTCACTGGCAACCGCCCATACTAGGCTTCCATCTTGGACTGTGTCCCCTTGTCTAGATGAGACAGCCCCTCTCTGCTGAGGATCTGCCCCGGGGCAGTGTTGAATCCCCCATCCTGGAGGCATGGGAGCCCTAATGAACCTTCTCTGGGAACCTGGTGTCAGCTGGTGACCCTGGAGCTGGGCTGACCACACTTCTCACTGCACATATGTGGGAAGGGTGACCACTGGTCCTGAAATTCCCACATCAGGACCACCCCTCAGTCTTGACAGAACTGGGACAGCTGGGTACCTCCTGTGGTCACCTGGGCAGCCTTCTCCCATGTCTTTGCCTCCTTTGGCTGGCCAGCTAGCTGGTCCGTGAGCCTTCCAAGACACAGGCAAAGGGTGTGTGGACAAGCAGGCATGAGAGAGGCTGGCGCACTGTTCCCTCCCTTCCCAGGTCTGCCTTGGCCATCAGGTTGGTCCCAGCCAAACCTCATCCTCCCAGACTCTGCCTCACTGCTGCTGCTGGTGGCTCTCTGGACCTCCATCCAGGCACCTTGCATCTTGGCCAAAAACAGTGACACAGCTGAGCCCACAAGCAAGGGCCTAGAAAGATTCTGCACCTGTGATGAAGACACTGTAGATGTGTGGATATGGATGTGGATGTGGAGGAGGAGTAATTGGAGCCGCTCTGTCCCCCTCCACAGGCAAGGATGCTGGCTGGCTTCTGGCTATGGATGACGGGATTCCTGCCTGCCCCCACCCTGCTCCAGGGAGCCCAGTTCCAGGGTGTCCTAAGGCCACTTCAGCTTCTGTCCCTAGCCTGCCCTTTGGCACACATGGGTGGGTGGCAGGACCTCACTGCCGTGTGGCCCCACCTCTCCCTTCTCCTGCTCTCTTTCCTCTTTTCCTCCTTTGCCTCTAGCCAGAGTGTCTGGAAAGCCTTGCATCAGCCTCCTCAGCATCTTGACCAGAGTCTCCCGCTGCCAAGGAAATGTCAGCGAGCCGGACGGAGCCGCCCTTCAGCCTGGCAGCCTCTCCGGCAGGATCCACTATCCAGTGCACTCCCGCTGCCTCCAGCTCTGCATCGCTGCCATATTTTCACAGAGCTCTAACCCAGATGTCAGCTGAGGCCTTTAGGCTCTGAATATTTCAGCCTTTGCCGCAGCCTGCAACTCCAAGATCCATAAAAGCCTACACAGCTAGACCGAGTGTTGTAGACCTCTAATCCCAGAACTCTGGGAGGCTAAAGCAGGAGAACTGTGAGCTCGAGTCCAGCCTGGCCAACTGTGACTTAGAGAGGCCCTGTCTTAAAATCAAAAATCAAAAGTGGACTGAGGAAATAGGTTGATGTGAAGACCCTGAGTTCAACCCCCAGTGCCACAAGGAAAAAAAAAAGACCACAGATCTCCCTGCTCTTGTTTTCATCTGACTTCCAGCAGAATCCCGCCGCGTGTCCCCTCACCAACCTGGGTCCCGAGAAGTCTGCCCAGAGCTAGCATGTCTTAGGTATCAGAGCCCGGCCCCGCTATCAGGGAAAGATGAGTCACCTCACAGTACCCCCGTGCTCCCCCTACCCTGGTTCTTCACCCTTTCCTCTCCTTTTCTCCTCGATTTCTTCCTTAAAGGCCTCCAGCCCTGGTATTTGGGTCTGTCCCCAACCACATGGATCCTTGGGAGGCTCGGCTGTAACCCAGGGGAGCAGGAGGGACCCTGTTTCCCTCATCTCCTTCCAAGTCAGTTTTCCTGACATGGTTTAGATCCCAGGCTCTGTCTGTCACCAGCCACTCAACAGCTACTAGGCCCTGATCCCAGTTATGCACCACAAAGCACAAAGAAAGCAGAGGCCTTGAGGGAAGAAAGCTCCAGAGTCCTCATCGCTACCGACATCGCAGGGCCGAGGGTGCTGCATCCCCAGGCTTAAGACATTGATTCACACAATACAGCAGAACGAGGTGACTGACCTTGCACCAGGAGCAGCCGCCTACCAGCCTGCCTCCCATGGGCCACACAGGAGTAGGCCCCCAGCTGGCCCCAGCACTGCACCTCAAGCTCTGGGGTGGGGCAGTGTGGACACCCATGCCGGCAAACCCAGATGCAGGTCCTGGCTATACCACTGAGGCTGCCTGGAATGATCACTCCCCTCCCAGGGGCCCATTTTCTGCAGGGTGACAGCCGCTGGGCCCGAGGTTAGGGACAGTGCATCCATGAACAGTATCCAAGGAGGATACTAGCCTGAGATGCACAGCTCCAGGGTGTGAAGCTGGGCTTGGGAGGCAGGGAGGCAGGGGGTAGTGCTGGGTATCAAGCCCAGGGCCTCGGCCCTGAGCTGCAAGCTCCACCCATTTAATTTTGGATTTTGAGATGAGAACTCACAGAGTTACTAAACTGCCCAGGCTGAGCTCAAATTTGTGAACCTCCTGCCTCGGCCTCCTGGAGTGCTAGGATTACAGGCCTTGTTGGGCACAGGAAATGTCAACTGATTGCAACCCAGCCCTCCTTCAGGAAGTCTCTAATTAGGAAGGTGAGCCACCATCACAAAACCATGTCTGCTTCCCAAGGCAGACGATAAAGGTTTCTCAGCTGGCCCAGCTGATGGCACATGCCAAGACTGTCTCCCTAGCAGAGGTAAGGCAGGGCCCTGGCTCTGTCCTGAGAGCCCAGGCTGACCTCAGGGTGCACAAGGGCAGGCAGCAATCACAGCAGCTGGGCTAAGGTTAGACAGAGGCCTGAGCTCAGCAGAGGCAGCCCAATGCACCAGGCGAGCAGGCTTGGAGCACCCCCACCCCCACCCCCCAGTGCTGTCCCTCCTCTTACCCTTCTCTGTGGCTCCTCGGGCCCCAGTCCTCCCTCTGAGCCTGCTCTTTCTAACCCTCTGTGTGTCTCCCTCTGCCTGCCTCCATCTCTCCATGGCTCATTCCTCTGAGTTTCACTGTCTCTGCCTCTCTCCATGGGGACTCTCAGGCAAAATGAAGCCAGGACGCTGCTGCGGCTTGAATGTTTACACGCACACACCCCAGAGTGTATAGCAGGGGTGGTTGGACCATGGCGCGATGTTTAAATAAAATAAATAAATTACTGCAGTAGAAGACATGTCTCGGAAGCCACCCCTCACTTTGGGCACACTTAGCCCGTCGCTCCTGCTGCGTGCTAAAGCGGTTCTGGAAGTCCTCTTTCCTGAGTGGCGCTATGGGGCAACGAAGACACAGTGGGCACTGCTGCTGTGTGCCGCTCCATGGAAACGCAGGCTCGCCAGAGCATGATAGAATGTCCTCATCCGCCATACTCACAAGATCTGGAGCCGGCGCTTCTGACTCTTCCCCAAAATCAAAATGACCATGAAAGATGAACGTTTGGAATCCAGCCAGCCACAGAAAGTAACTGAAGACACTGAAGAGAAAGGACTCCCAGAATGGCTTCAGGATGTGGCCGGGATGGAGCGGCGAGCGTGTTCAAAGTGAGGCGAGCCCTTTGAGGGGATCGGATTGGCGTGGCTTCAAACATTTTTGAATTTGAACCTTCACTGTATGCTTAGTTCCCCCGTGTTGGACCCTGGTTCTCGGTGCAGCATACGAAGAGGCAGGATGTGTGGGGGCTGAGCGGTTGGGGGGCCAGGGAAGGGGACAGGAGCCTTCAAGCAGGTCCTAGACAGGACACTTGCCCTTTTGCCATGTGGGAGCGAGCACCCAAGCAATGCTGTCCCTGAACCCGAGAGTGGCCTCCAGTGGACAGCAAATCTCCCGTCACCTTGATCTTGGCCACTCAGCCTTAAGACGTTGAGCCACGAGTTTGGGGGTTTTTCTTTTGTTTGTTCGTTTGTTTTTGTTTTTCATTTCTAAGCTGCCTGGTCTGTAGTATTTTATTCCAGGAGCCCGAATGGTCTGGGACATACCCCATTCATTCCACACATTCAAAGCAGACATCTTAGGAGCATGAGCCAAGTCCCCAGGAGCCAGTTGTCTCCAGAGTTGGGGAAAAACAGGCCCACTGAGCTGCAGAAACAGCCCACAAAAGGTAGCTGGGGCCCTGCTCCCTGTTCCCAGGGCAAGGAAACCCCACAGTACTTCCTTTTCACCGACACCATAAGGATCCTGTACCCTGTACACTCTGGGCCTTCCTAAAGCCCAGATCGTGTGCTGAGCATGAGGAGAGAAGGCAGGGCCTGGCCCCAACAGCCCCTGTGACAGTAGGGAAGGGCTCAGAGAAACTGGAGCACAGCTGGAAGTACGCTGGGTTGGGCTGTCAGAGGGCAGGGCGAGGACGGAGGGGCCACCGATGGCACACTGGAGAGGAAAGAGTCTCAGCAGAGTCCAGGGAGCTTGTGGCGATCAGACATGACACCTGACCCAATCTACTTTTTAAAAGGAAAAGGTTACTTTGGCTCAAAGTGTTCATCCATGCTGTTTGGCCCCACTCTTGGAGAAACAAGGGCATGGTGTATCATGGCAGAAGTTCATGGCAGAACAGATTTCTTTACCTCATGGTAGACAAGAAGCAAAGAGAAACAGGAAGGGGCTGGAGCCCCAGGAACCAGACTTCCCCCCACCAGGCTCCACCTCCCAAAGGTTTCACCTCCTCCCATCATGCGACAGACGAAGGGACAAAGCCTTCAGCCCATGAGCCTTTGGGAAACATTCTGGGAGACCCAACTGATGGCGTTTTCCAGGCTGAGAAGAAAGGCGGCAGTCCTGGGGAGCAGTGGACATCTGTTCCCATCTCGGCCCTGCAGGAGTGAGGAACATGGCAGGGGTGCAGACGGGGTCGGGGGGGGGGGGGGCTTGCAGCTTACACTGCATAGGTTGTTTCCTGAGGCTGAGTGAAGGCAGTGCAGGATGCCAGAAGTCCCAGGGATGAAGGGGGAAGGGCCTTGTCCATCAGTGAAGCAGGAAGAGAGAGCATCTGTCCCTCTCACTTGGTGACAAGGACGGCTGTGTGGACATTGCCACCTTCCTGGCTTGGGGTAGGAGGGGCATCACTAAGGGACCACATCATAGGTTGGTTTTCCTCCCAATGGAAGTTGCCATGGGCCACACAATGGCTTCATTTCCCAAGCGAAGAGGAAAACTTGATTTTAATCCACCTCTGGGGAAGGCAGTGGCCCCTGTGAGGCCAAGGGACAGGATGAAGAATGTGATGTTGTCAGAAACGTAGCTTTATCCCACTCAGCACTGTCCCTAGGGCCCACCTCCCAGGCTTAGTACACACACCTTGCGCAGGGTCTCCTGCCCACCCCCCTGCTCCAGAGCTATTCCTCCTCAACTGGAGAAACGAAGGAGGAAGATGGCGCTCAGGGTCACAGAATTCAACAAAGACAACTGTGTGGTGTGTGTGAGCAGCTGTCCCCTCCACAAAGATGCCACTCCCGGCTCCTTGGGTGGGCTGCAGATCTTTGGCCTACAAGCAATCTGAGAAGGTGGCAGGTTCTAAGTGTCACCCATACAGAGGAGGGACAGGAAGATCTAATCACAGGATAGAAACTGCTCCTGAGGGCCCCCGATCATGCCATGGCAGGCACCCGCGACTCTGGCGCTGCCACTTCAGTCTGCGCAGCTGCCCGGTGAGATTACTGCGTCGGCACCCCGATAAGGAAACTGAGGCTGGGGGTGGTGGGACGTGGAAGAAATTCTCAGCCACAACTGGCAGCTCTGCAGCATCTGTTCTCCTCCACCCTGCCCAGTGCATGTGAACACTGAGTTTGCCCAGGGTGCACACGATGGGGCACAGAGGGCGAGCTGCCACATGCACACAAACACACACGCGCATGTGCACAGACACACGCGCGCGTGCACAGGCACACATGGCCTCTGCAGCTCTACTGGCTCTCCCGGCCCTGTGTCTCACAGAAAATTAGTAGATTGGTGCAGTCACTAATCCCTTTCATTTGGATGCGAGCAAATGACAGGCTCAGTCTCCGTCACTGCCAAGGCCAAACCCCAGGGCTCTCCCTGGTGCCTGGAATAAGTCACGCTGACCCACTTTCTCCAGCTAGTGCCTGTCTCCCGGCAGCTCTGGCCGGGAAGCTGTCAGTCCCGGACATATCACAGGCTTGGCAGGGGGGCCACCCTCTTCCTAGCCTGCCCCTTACTGCCTGCCCTGCCCGGCTCCCCGGACCAAACCCCAGGGTCCTGCCCCAAATGCTACAGTTCAGCCGCCCATCTGCACACAGGGCTTGTGTGCCCAGCTCGCCAGCATCCGCAGAGATGCCCCAGTCCAGATGGGCAACGGGCACAAGAGCTCGGGAGAACAGCTTAACAAGACCCAGGCTCACCCCCGGGAAGGGAGCCGGCCATGGAAACACACCAGAATAAAGGGCACAACAAGCCAAGTGTTTGCCAGCACAGAGGAGGGAAGGGCGCATTCTGCTGGGAGGAGCAGGGCAGGCTTCTCGGCACACCAGGAGCAGGGACTGGAATTCAAATCAGAACGTACTGCAGCAGGGAGGGAGGGAAGTAGGAAAGAAGGAAGGAAGGAGGGAAAGAGGGAGGGAGGGAGGGAGGGAGGGAGGAAGGAAGGAAGGAAGGAAGGGGAAGGGAAGGAGGGAAGGAGAGTGGGCGGGCAACAAAGAGCTATGCCAACTAAACACTAGTGTGTGAAGAGCAGCTGGAGGGGTCCTGACAGGCCTGAGTCCCATGGGAGGGGACACACTGTCTTGTCCCCAGCTGTGGGCAGAGGAGGGGCGGCAGAGGGTACGCAAAGGAACCCAAGATGCAGGCAGCCTGGCCTTGGGCCTTAGCCTCATCTTGGACCTGCATGCCAGCCCAGCCATGGTTTACATCTGACGCCCTGGGTCTCATGTTCGAGCTCTGTGGGTCGTAGAGCGCAGTGCACATCAGACCCATGCTGCTGGAGGAGGCCTGGCTGGAGGCGGCGTGCTGTGGTCCCAGCTCTTCCCATCCCTCCCTGCTTCTTGGCCACTGCGAGGCAGGCAGCTTCCCTCGACCACCCACTGCACCTCACCATTTGGGCTTGGAGCTGCCTACCACACGTGGCATGAAAGCTCTAAAGCTAGAAGCCAAAATAAACCTCTTCTCCCTTAAGTTGCACCCCAATGACGGAAAAGCGACAAGGATGCCCACCTGGGAGGCTTTTCCCACCCTCTCCTAAGCCCGCCCACCCTCAGGGACCCAGCCCCTCCTCTCCTGTCCTGGACCCTCTTTTCCATTGGTCATGCAATACTTCCTGTCACACCAAATCCTTCTCCATGGGATACTGGTGACAGCACTGCTCTTCCCTGGTCACTCGTGTGAGTCAGGAGAGAAGGAAGGAACCCAGGACCTCCAGAGCTCAGAGCCAGCTCTGCACAGACGCTCTGAGTCTTATGAGAGCTATGGTTAGCCCAGATGACTTCAAGGTACCAGTGAGCCTGGATACTGGGATGGAGCCAGAGTGCTGTCCCTGGGCAGGTGACAGGGCCACCCTTCCAATCCTCTGGCCTCTGGGGTCATATGGGTGTGGGGTATGGATGGGTCGAGGTGAGGAAGGCAGCCACAGGGCTCTTTGGTTTAGTCTGGTGGTCCCAAGCCTCACCTATGGGGAGAGCCTCACATGGTGGGGGGCTGGCTGGGGTCCTTGTGTACCACCTGGGTCCTGAGGTTACAGGGATCCAGGACAGGTTGTGGGGGCTAGGGAGGAGGAGCTTATTGCCTTTTTCAACCAATGTGTGTAATTTTAGCAGTAGCCAGACCCCAAGGACCACCTCGCAGAGCTAGAACAGAAACGTAGGGCCATGGTACAGGGCGCTGTGGCCAAGCACAGTGGCACAGGCCGAGCTCGTTCCTTCCTCTGCGTCTCTCCACCTCTCACCCCCAGCGGCAAGCTCCGCTTTCTGTCACCGCTGGTTAGGTTTGACTTATCTAGAGTTTCACGCACAGGTGGCCCCTGATTCGCGATGTTTTGACTTACAATTTTCGTCTTCACAGTGTGACAATACGTGGGCAGTATAGACTGTGATTCCTGTGTGGGACTTTGCTCTTGCTCTGGCTGGCTATGATGTGGTACAAGCCTCGTGGAAGATGCTGGGCAAAGAAGGCAATCCCTGCCCTTTGCCGCATGAAAGCTTTTTAGGCACACTGTACAAAGACAACAGAGAAGCCAGGCCTGCTGGGGCACCCTCGTGACCCCAGCACTCTGCGAGGCTGAAGCAGGAGGACAGCTAGCTTGAGCTTAGCTTCTGTATCTTAGCAATCCTGTCTCAAAATTAAAAAAGAAAAAAGGCTAGGGATGTAGCTCAGTGGGAAGAAGGCCCTGGCTGAACACCTAAGCATTGCAAAAATAGAAGAAAAAAGGTAACAGAGGTCCAGAGAGGTGATTTAGCTAATCAAAGTCACACAGCAAGCTAGGAACAGACCAAGGACTAGAACTAAGTCCCCTGCCCCAGTCTTCGGAGATTCCTAGTGCTCCCAGAAGCTTCTCTGTCCTCATCCTTGTTTCAGAGGCAGAGCTCAGGGGAGGGAGCCTACAGAGACCCACTCCCCTCACAGGAAGCCAGGGGTTAGCATTACTGGCACCTGGAGCCCAAGCATCCCCTTTCTACAGGAGCTGGGACCTGACTGATTACCTGCTGCCACAGCCAAAGCCTCAGCTGAGGAAGGCAGTGGGGTGCTGGCTCCTGGCGCCTCTCCCCTATGGTGGGAACTCCTAATGTCCGGTCCCTCAAGTGCCTCATCTGCTACCGGAAGGGGTACAGCGCTGGCTCCTAGGTTGCCATGGCAGCCAGTCCCCTCTGAGGGAAAGCACAGCGCGGTGATGCTGAAAGAGGCTCGGCTGCCAATCTTGGCTTACAGGCTCCCTCAGTTATTACAGACTCAGTGGCTCAGGATGTCAGTGTGGCAGAAGGGTAGGTGGGGGCACTTGAGTCTCAGGAAGAGGGACACACTAGCCAACATTCCCAGGTAGTGCAAGAGGAGAGGTGGGCCTGGAACCTCATGGGGTCCCCTCCTGGCTCAGCATCCTTCCCTGGTCCTCCAGAGAGTTGTCCCCCAAAATCCAGGTCCTCACACTGCACTGGGAGGAGCTAGTGACATTCATCTATTCTTCACACCACTGGCAGAAGAACTGAGTCATGGGGCTGGAGAAATGGCTCAGTGGTTAAAGCAAGCGCTAAGTCAAGCACTAAGTATCCAAGTTCAATTCCCCAGCACCACATAAACTGGGTGTAGTGGCACACACCTGTAATTTCAGCTCTCGGGAGGCTGAGGCAGGAGGACCCTATGAGTCCAAGGCTAGCCTGGGCTCCACAGTGAGTGAATTCAGGACCAGCCTGGTCTACAAAGTAAGACCCTGTCTCAAAAAAAAAAAAAAAAAAAAATTTTTTTTTCGGGAATTCAGTCATGACACATCAGCTGGAGAGTAGAGTCTAGGTAGTGCTTATTGCAAAAATAAGGGATTTTCAGAGCAAGAGACAGGGAAAACACACCTTCCAGAGTGAGGGCACACAAATGCCAACACGGTTATGTTTATGTCACTTACTGGGTCTTTCCAGGAATATCTTCCTTACCCTTCAAGGTGATTGTTTTATTACAAATATAATGGGCCATACTGACCCATTAGGAATCAGGGCTCTGTATACACTCCACCCTCTGTTTTCAGTTTAGTTGGTATTGAGACCTTGAGGTTTTTCCAGCCCCTCCTTGCCTATGGCCTGGGCTTTGTACAGGCCCTGGGCCTTATCAGCATGCTAGGAGGAAGTTACATTCTCTCAGAATAAAGTTTGAAACCATAAGCGTGTGTGTACCTTATCTATGGCTATTAATTAAGAAAAAAGGAACGGGGAAAATTATGTTTTGGCTCTTGTTGCCCCAGCCACCTGTCCCCAGGCCTGCTCATTTCTAACTTTCTGCCAGATTACTTTGTCCTCTGTCCCCAGGGCACAGGCCCCTACCTGGCCACCTATCTCAGGACTAAAGAGACACTTCCTCTGGTGACATCTCCTAGCCCTCACTGGACCAAAAACCAGTTGGCATGCAGCCACAGCTCCTTGATACCGCCCTGGCCGGTGCACATGGCAGGGATTTCTTACAAGAACTAGGAACAGGTAGAGAGAGGACCACGGCTCTGCTTTCAAGAACGAGCCCTGAAGACAACTATGCAGCCCACTGACCCCAAGAAGCTGCTCCATCCCCAGCCTCAGAAAGGCCAGAGTCCCCACCTGCTGTCACACAGAGCCATACATCCCTAAGTCACTTGAGACTGGATGCTGTGTCCCAGATGCTGGCTCCTACACACCACTGTCTCCTTGGCACCCGAGCCCAGGGAATGGGACAGAGAAAAGGGAGCTGGGCTCTGCCAAATGTCATGGGAGTTGGTGGATTTCCCTAGAGAAGGCACATCCTTCTTGTTACATTAAAAACATCTCTTTGACTTCATGTTCAAGCTAGCACAGAGTTTTAAGGTATTTGTGCTGAGCCTACATCCTGGCTGTAAACTAGGCAGGGGAGTGAAGTGTCAGACAGCCAACACCTGAGCAGGAGCCTGATCCCACAGCAAAGCCCTCCTCTAACAACAACCCGGAATGGAGCCACAGGCTTCAGGGACTTCCACCAGATGCACATCCTGTATGGATCCTGGACCCAGGTGGTACCAGGTGACAGTTACCCTTCCTCATCACGGTCTGTACGTCAGAGCAACACAATGACAGGAACAGCACCCAGAAAGTGCCTATAGCAATGCTTCCTGCAAACAGGGCAGTATGTTGATGGGAGCTGCTCTGGTCCTGTCCAATTCTCCTGCTCTGTGGCTTCACACATGTAGCATGCAGTCTTTGGGCCCAGATCAGGATTCCCAGCAGAGGAACAGCTGACCCTGGGGGACAGGCAGCTTCCTGTTGCCAGGGCTGGTCTGTGGCTGTAGAACGTCAGGCAATGTTCGTAAGCTCTCTCCCCTAGATGCCAGAGACAACCTTTCCCTTGCCAATTCTGACTGTTAGAAGTGCCTCCAGACATTGATCAATGTCGCCTACTTGAGAACCACAGCTGAGGACGATGGGGAAATGCCATTTGCTCTATGCAATGCAAGAGACATAACCATTGTTTTTAACCTAGCGGGTGTTGGGGCCACCCCATCCCTTGAGCGGTAACAAATTTGCTCAAACCTATTTCATATCATGTGAGCAGTTCAATGTTTCCCCACAAGATGTCTGAAAATTCTTGGGGGTTTGCATTCATGGTCAATGCTTGCTCCTATTTTCTGTTTCTGAAACATTATAGATGCATATACATTAGTCTTTGTACTTGAAGTGGTCCCTAAGGGGGAAAGTAGACTTCTTTCCTAAATTCCCCCGAACTAGAACTCAAAGAAGGCAGCCAGGAATATCAGAGCTTAACCTGAAGGTCCAGATCACTACAGAGCATCCTGATCAGCCACTTACGCTGGAATCTAGAAGTTATCCTGGCCACATACCTGAGTCCTCAGCTCCCCCCACGGCTGGCTTGACCCTCAGAGGCTTTTCTCTAGGCCTCCCTCAGCAGCCCCCACGGGACTTCAGGAGCATAGCTCTCCTGCCAGCTGCCAGGTCCAAGGGCCGTCTCTATCAGACCTACCAAAGCCTCCATTCTCCGTGAGGATGAGCCCCTGGGACGTGCCCTCCATTACAGTCCCCACTGCCATCACACTCAGTGCAGGCTCCAACAAATGCTGACCATGCCATCACTCAAGCAGATGTACAGATGTACCACCACACCAACAGAACCCCAGGTGAGGGAGGAAAATCTTCTCATGGCAAAAACAAAGAAAAGAGCAGGAGCTCATGCCACATGGGCCACAGAGGTATAAGAGCCAGATAACCTGCTCTTGTTGGGTCTCCCATCCTGGCTGTGGCCTCCTAAGAACTGGGCAACCCAGCAGGAGCTGAGTAGCCGGTGAGCCAGCTGAGCTTCATCTGTGTTTACAGTCGCTCCACTCACATTGCCACCTGAATTCTACTTTCTGTTAGATCATCAGAATTGGTTCCTGGTACCAAACTGTGGTGATCACTGTGTTATAAGATCCAGGAAGGGTGAAGGGGTGAGACGGGAATCCTGGTGCTTGGAAGAGGCTAAGAGTGATCTTTCTGTAGAAAGCCAGAAGCCTGAAAAAGATGTTCCTCCCATTAAATGAAACCATAAAGCCATCCTTTGCCACTCACAAAAGTGTGCCCATCTCAGGCCAAGAGGAAGAAAGGCAATACCAGGGAGACAACTTAATTCTAAGTCTGTACTGTATGCAAAAAAGGACCCCAAAGGTGTCCCACCCACCGAGTATGAGACTCTAGGAGGAATACTTATAGTAAAGCCTGGCCATGTGCAGGGGACATCCTAGGGCTGTGGCAGAGATGACTGTGAAATCTAAACCCAGCTCACGGTGGAGGCATAGAAGCTGGCCTTGTAGTGAACAAAAAATATTATGGGTTAGATCTAGAATGTTCCCCAAAAACATCATGTGTTTGGATGTTGTGGATTACCTATGAATTTCTAGTGCTATTGAGAGATGGAGCCTGGTAAGGTGCCGCAGATTACTAGGTGCATGAGGCATGGGGCTGGGAAGGGTATATTCTTGCCCCAGCTTCTCCCTGGGTCCTGGAATCTTCCTTTTTTGCTGCCATGAGCAGCTGTTCTCCACCAGACCCTTCCCCCCATTGTCAGCCACCCATGAATGAAATGAAACCTCCTGGAACTGGGAGCTAAAATAAACTCATCCTCCCTTAGGTTGTGGATGTCAGGTATCAAGTCCCAGAAATGAGAAAGTAACTAAGACAAGAACCAAGCAAGGAAGGAAAGTGAAAGCCAGAGCAAGGATCTCCAGCTATGCCCAAGGGGTGTTCCGGACGGAGACAGACAGGATGGGAAGACAGTATGGAGCTGTTCTGAGAGGTTGATCCTCCTAAACTGAAGCCCTGTGTGAGTTCTTAAAGCAAAAATACAGCCAGAGTTGTAAGCAGAATGAACACCAACATGCCTTCCCATGTGAAGAGTGGGACCAACTCACTAGAAGCAGACAAATGAAATGCTAGATATAGAAAAATATTGTTTAAGACATACAAGAGTAAGTAACAATATACCCTGCCAGGACTCAGGAGAAAGCGAGGTGGAGGAAGTAAACTTGTTGTTCACCGTGGGAAACTCTCTTAAGTTATAATTCAATAAATAAGACATAAAAGAATTTTGTGGATAGCTACAAGGCAACCACTGAAGGACCTAAAAATACTCCAGAAACCTTCCAAATTATTAGAGGGAAAACCAATACATAAAGCAAACCACAGAAATATAGACCATGAAGTAAAAGGCTTCTAAAGGAAGCACTAAAATCAAAAAGCATATGATAAAATAATATGACAGAACTGAGACCGAATAGGCCCTGTCATATAATTAAATATAATGGAATAAACTCATCTATTATTTAAAAAAAAACACTCTCATATTTAGGTCACAGAGTGAAACAACAAACCTGGGCTTGTGGAAGAGGAGTTGGATCCCCCAGCTCAAATCTTACCTTTATTCCTGCTTAAGTCACACCAGGGCACACTGCCCCACTGGGCTCACACTGGCTTCCTGGTGACAGCATCTGGACAGAGCATGAGAACCATTTTTCCCAATTCCCCTGGGCTACCTCTGGAGCAGGCAGGAGCTCTTTGGGATGTGGGCAGTACAGGGGAATTAACACCTTCAGAGGAAGCGTTCACCCTACATTGAATGAAAGGTATTTGTGAGATTTCCAGCCTCATTAAGTTATTGGGAAAATGAAACTAAGCTCCAAGTTTGGGCACTGCTATATCTTCATTTTAGGGGCAAACCCCACAGAGCATCAGTGGAAAGCGATGGGGAGAATGGGAACCAACAGACCCTTTTGGGCGTTAGTGGTGGAAATGTACATTTGTACCTGCTAGAAACATCCTGACTTTATCTTGGAAAATTTAGCATTGCCATAGAAGAGGTATTCCCAAGAGAAATTTTGCAAATATACCCCAAGGAACATTACAGAATATACTCTTTCTGTTATTAAAACCATAGAAACAAACCAAATAGTCATAGACATGATAGTAGCTAAATAAATTGTGGCATATTTACAGAATAAAATAAACCATACCTGTCATGTGCAACAATATGGCTATACTTACAAAATATCATAGTAAGGGAGGAAAGTAAGACCCAGAAGATTATACACTGCCTGCTATTACTTTAATAAAAGCAAAGGCTAAGCAACAAAATTTTTAAAAGAATAACCATTGATGCTGCAACACAATATACAAAACAATGATGGGATAATTAAACGTATACTTGATGTTGAAAGATTGTACCCTTTCTCCCAAGATCAGAAACAAGATGTGTGTTTGAGTACTTCAAATCAATATGGTACAAGAGACTCTAGCTGGAGTAATTAAACAATAAAAAGAACTGTCATGAAGATTGGAAAGCTAAAAGTAAAACTAACTCTATTTTTAGATGACATAGTCTTGTACATAGGAAATTCTAAGTAACTCACTAAAAAAACTATTAGAATTAACAAATGAGTTTAATAAATAGGATGCAGAATATAAGATCAATACAAAACTATTGAACTTATATAAGATAAAAATAAATACTACAAAAGTAAATAGGAAAATAATTCCATTTACAATAGCATCATAAAATCACAAATACTTAATTGTATTTTAAACAAAAGAAATGCACCATTTATATTCTGACTTACCTACTAAAACTTCAAGCCTTTTTGAAAATTATTTAGAAAATAAATAAGTGAAGAGGCATACCATGTTCATGGATGGGAAGTCTTAATATAACTAACATGGCAACATTCTCCTAAATTGATCTAAAACTAGAATTTAGAAATGGTTCCACAATCCTGTAAATATATAATAACCACCAAATTGTACCTTTTTAGTTGGTAAACTGTAGCATTTGTGAATTACATTTCAGTATAGTTGCTTTTAAGGAAAGATGGACGAAGAAGCAATAACACATCAGCATAAGTGTGTCATGATGATTAACGGATGAAAAGAAGTATAGGCGGGGCGGGACAGGATTACCTAGGCAGACTCACATTTTTACCAAAGTTTCAGCTAATTATTGGGTGGTATTAATATGCTCCCAGATCTGTATAATTGAAAGCAAACAAACAAATAAATGCAGACTAGAAAACAGTCATGAACGGATCAGTGGTGGAGTGCATCAGAACTGCTCTACTTATGCACTTGAGGACCAGGTTAAAAAAAAAAACTAAGCTTAAATATCCAGGAAATAATAATAAATAAAAACAGTGCCTGCAGTAACTCCTGAGTACAATCAGGACAATGCCCAGAAGAAACATCCCAGCCCTTATTAGTTTATTTTACTAATTAGAAACAAATGAAATAACTCAATTTTAAGTCACACAAAGAACAATATATCAAGCATGAGGAAAGCAGAAGGAAGGATTTAGTAAGGATCAAAGCACAAATAAATCAATTATAAAATGAAACAGAAATTAGAACATTCAGAACAAGTTGGTGGGGGGGGCTAGCTTTCTTGGAAAAAAAAACCTAACCTGATTAAAAGAGAAAAAAAGAAGTAAGAAAAGTAAGAGAAAAGTGGCAAACGCACAAAAACACAAGAGATGAAAATGGAGACGTAATCACAGGTAGAAAAAGGTAAAGAAGCCAGAAGTAGTAGCATGTGAGCCCTGTGAATAAATGTGAAAACCTGTGTGATGTGGGTGGCTGTCCATGTAACGATAACGTATATATATTTAAAGTTAGAAAACATAGTAAGACCAATTATCAGATGATAAGTTGGGGAAATGTTCACGGAACTATTACAATCCTGTCCAAAGGATCACACCACAATGTTCACGGAAAATTCTTTAAAGTTAAAAGTCTTTTTCCTCATGTATTATTACTTGCTTTTAAAGCAAACTTTTTAAAAGAGTACATTCACATGCTGTTTTAGGAAATGAAAACAGTCCCTTCTGTGCTTCCTTCAGCTCCCCACCATGGCAATATCTTGGGAAATTATAGTAGGATATCACAAAGAGCATATTGACAGTAACACCACCACGACGCAACCAGTGACAGAGAACACGCCATCGCTACCAAGATCATGCGCGTTGCACCTTTAGAGCCAAATTCAATTCTCCCTGTCCCTTTCTCTTGAAGCCTTTAAAACTACTAATCTGTTTTCCATTTCTATAATTGTGTTATTTCAAGAACATAATATAAATGAAACTGTGCAGGACTGTAACTTTTGGTATTGTCTATTTTATTATTATTTCACTGAACACAACTCTTGGAAATTCATCTAAGCTGTTGCTGTGACCATGTTATGGTCTGCATTGAGAACGTCCCTCAGGGGTCTCACAGGGGTCTGTGGGGTCCAGTTGGAGGGGTGGATCACTGGAGTATGGCCCAAAGAGATTTTTTTTGTCTCTTGTTTGTCCCCCCACTCTCTGCTTCCTGTCACCATGCTGTGAACAGCTTTTCTCCACCTTGGCCCTCCACCATGTCCTGCTGGCTAACCAAGAATGGCCAGAAACTTCTGAAAAGTATGGCAAACAAACCTCTCCTTTAAATTTTAGGCGTCCAATATCACGTCCCAGGGATGAGAAAGTGACTAAGACAGTCATGATTCTTTCCTCTGGACTGCCAAGTCATATTCCACTGTATGGGTGTACCATTGTGCGACGCATACACAAGCTCCGTTTTTTTCTAATTGGAGGCTAGTGTGAAATAAAAGCTGCTGAGAATATTTTCATAAGCTCTGATTATAAACACACTCTCGTTTCTCTGGAATTTGTGCCCCAGAGAACAATTGCTGGTTAATATGATAGTTGGATATTTAAATTTTATAAGAAATTGTCAAACTGTCTTGAGAGAGGCTATACAATTTTTAATAATGATCCAGTTTCTACATATCCTCATCAGCATCTATTACTGTGGCCATGTTTTTATATCAATTGTTTCTGATGGATGTATTGTGACACCTTATTTTTATCTGTGGTTACATTTCTAATGGTTAGTGATGCTAGACAACCTGTGCTTAGTTTCAAGTTGCAAATTCTCTTCTAGAAATATCGCTGGCCTCTTCTCTACTTTTCTCTTATTTGTTGATTTCCAGAGTTGATTCCCAGGTATAAGGACTTCATCAAAGATGTGGTTTGCAAATATTTTCTCCCTGTGTTCAGTTTTTTTCTTTCTCTCAACAGGATCTTTCACAGAGCAAACATTTCTAATGATCCATTTGGGTGAGGTTCACTTCACCAATTTTGCCTTCTGTGGGTCATGCCTTTGGCCTCCAGCCTAGGAATTTTGTGTTCATCTCTGATTTCTTTCTTCCTAAGTGTTATTCTGAAGGTGTATTGGTAACATTTTACCTACCGGTTCATAATCTTTTTGTTTCGTGTACACTGTGAAGTGTAGGTTGAGATCCATCGTTTGCCTGTGGATGGCCAATAACTTCAGCACTATTTGTTAAGGAGCCTCCATTGAATTGCCTTTGCACCTTATCAAAAACCAGTGGACTGTATTTGGGGGCCTGTTTCTGGGTTCTCTGTTCTGTTCAATTTATCCATCATGTATCTCTCCATCAACGCCACACTGCCTTGACTACTGTTATACATACTGTCTCACTTAATTTTTTCATCAAGATTATTTTAGCAATTTTAAGCCAGCATTGTTCCACATAAATTTTAGAATATGTTTGTCTATGTCTTAAGAAAAAAAGCCCTTGGTGATATTTTCATAGGAATTGCATTAAGCCTATAAATCAATTTGCATGTTTATGATTCTTCCAATCAATTACAACAATATGTCTCTTCATTTATGTTTTTCTTAACTACTTTAAAAGTATATTACAATTTCCCAAACACAGATCCTGTGTTTACTATATTAATTTTATACCTCATTAGTTCATTTTTCTTGAAGTGATTATTAATGGCCTTGTGCTTTTAATTTTGGTTTCAGGTATCCATTACTAGTACATTGAAATTTAATTAATTTCTGTAATTGATTTCATGTCCTGAAATCTTGTTGAAGTCATTCTTCAGTTCTCAGGGATTTTACTTCTGTTTTGTTTAGATTCCTTAGGATGTTCTAATATATAATGATGTCATTTACACACAGGGGAGGTGTTATGTATTCCTCTCAAATTTATAGATCCTTAATTTCTTTTTTCTGCCTTATTGCAATGGACAGAACTTCCAGTAGTGTGCTGAATATGAGTGGTGAGACAACACATTCTTGCCATGTTCCCAGCATTGGACAAGAAACATTTAGCCCTGCACTGTTAGCACGATTTTAATAGAAGCGTCTATAGATGCCCTTCCTCAAGCTGAGGAAGTTCTCTCTTTCTATTTTACTGAAAGTGTTTATTATAAATGGGTGTTGATTTTATCAATCACTTGGATTAACTTATATGACCATATAATTGTATATCTTAGCTTGTTGGTATGATGGCTTCTGTTGACTGATCTTAAAATAGTGAGCTAGACTTTCATACCTGTAATAAATCTAACTAAGTAATGGTGGAATTTTTCATACTTTTAAATTTTGATTTGGTGAAATTTTGTTGCCAATTTTTGCAAAAATAGTTGAGAAGTGTTCCTTTCTCTTCTGCTTATTGGAAAAGGTTATGTAAAAACTGATGTTTACTTAAACCTTTAGTAATAGTCACCAGTAAAGCCATCTGCACTGGAGACATCTTTAAGATTTTTTAGATTATACATTCAATGTAATAGTTATAGGACTATCTGGGACACTAATTTCTTTTCAATTAAGTCTGGTAATCTGTGATGCCAAAGGAATTGCTTGAATTCATGAGTATGAATTTATTCACATTAATTTGTTATCATTTTAATGGTTGCAGAATCCAGTGATAGAACTTGCCTTACATATAAATTAGTGGTTTTGTCTTCTCTCTTTTTTATCTCTGTCAGACTGACTAGAGGTCTATCAATATTATTTTGTAAGAACCAAATTTTTGTTTCATTAATTTTCTCTATTGATTTCCACCTTTCAACTTCATCTACTTCTCCACTGATTTTGTTATTTTCTTTTTCTGCTTGCTTTGGATTTACAATTCTCTTTTTTTTCCTGTTCTTTTTTCCAAGTGAAGATTTCAGGCTTTCTGTCTTTTACAATTTGTTGCATGTTACAAATTTCATTCTTTGCAGTATTTTAGATAAATCTTTTATTTGTTTTATTTTTATTGAGTTCTATTTATTTTTGAAATTTTCCTCCAGGACCTTTTCTTTGGCCTATGTTGTTAAGAAGTATGTGTTTTGATTTCTGTTTGAAGACTTTCTTATATCTTTCTGTCATTAACTTCTAGACAGATCTCATTATGATTAGAAATCATATGTTATGATTTTGGTAATGACTTTAAATTGTGGAGGTTAATTATATGCTCTAATATGAGATCTCTCAGTAAAGATGCTATGCATATTTGAAAAAATGATGTATTTTTCTGTGTTGGGTTGAATATTCTTTATATGTTAGTAAACTCTGTTGGGTGATTGTGTGTCAAGCTCTCTCCCTTATGTCCTGGCTGCTTAACAGACTGCCTGTCACAGAGAAGGTGACATTGAAGTCCCAAAACATAATTGTGAATCTGATTTCTCCTTTCAGCTCTATGAGATTTTGCTTCTAGATTTTGAAGCTCTGTTGTCTGACATGTGTGCCTTTAGAATTGTTATAGCTTCCTGGCAGATTGATCCTCTGATCACTATTTCATGTACCCCTTTAGCTGTGGCTGTCTTCTTTGCACTACAGTCTACTTTATCCAATATTAACTGCCCTAGTTACTTATTCATTGCTGGGACAGAATAGCCAACAGTCACAACATAAGGGAGGAAAGATTGATTTTAGCTCACAGTTTCAGCAGGTCTCAGTTACTTCATGGGCACCTGGTAGTGGTAGAAGCACAGAGCAGAGGTCTAGCAGAAGAGCTGCTCACAGCACGGTGGCAACCAAATAAGCAAAGAAGTGCAGAGCTGGCATACCTCCATCAGGCCATGTCCCAGTGACCCAACCCTTTCTGGTTCAGACCCAGCACCCCATGCCTTCCAACCAGGCCCCACCTCTCAACAGCATATGGTTCCATAGGAATTCCAGAGTGTCTAAATACAAGAGGTTTTTTTGGACCTTTCAGATCCAAACTATAACATCGATCAGCATGGGACTTTTGACCTACTCCCTTTCCAATCTGGGCTGGTCCATACCTATTTAGACAATCCACTGGTCCCCCGCTCCTGGGAGGTCACCCTACTGATGCCAAACTTAATGCAGAAACCCAATCAGCATCGTGTACTGTAGCCCAGAACTCCTGGGCTCTAGCCATTCTCCCACCTCAGGCTACTGAGTAGCTGAGACCACGGGCGTGAACCACCATGCCCAGCCCAAATCATAACGCTAATACAGATGGTTCTACTTTATTAATGTTTTCATGGCACAACTCTTTCAATTCTTTTATTTTCAGCTTGCCTATATGGGTTTTTTGTTTGTGTGTTTGCTTTTGTTATCTGCAGTGAGTTTGTTAGAGGCAGAATATCGTTTGATAATGTTTTTAATCCACTCTGCCAATCTGTCTTCCCATTGGTGTATATAAACCATTTACATTTGAGGTAACTGTTGTTATATTAGAATTTAAGTCTGCTATTTCATTAATTTATTTTAGGTTTGTTTCCAAGGTTTCTCATTTATTTTTCAATCTTATCATCTTCCTATAAGCTATTTTTGAAAATTTTCATCTTAATTTAATTACAGAGATTTTTCATGTATCGCTTTCTATGGTGATGTTAGTGGTTGCTCTAGATAATCCAATATGCCTACATTGCCTATCACTGTCTACAAATATTAGCATTTTACCACCTGTGAGAAACCACAAGGTCTGATTTTAAAAATACAGTGAGTGTTTAACTTTTACAAAAAAAATATAAGAAGAGCAAAAGGCACATTTTCATTAATCCTCCTCAAAATACACTCTCTCTTCACTGATATCAATTTTGTCCCTTTCTGAAGCAGTTCTGGAATTCCTTCTGTAAATGTCTTAGTTGTTCTGTTGTGGCTGTCTTGATGCCCTATGTCACCCCTTCACCCCCCCCAAAAAAAATATGATCTTTCATAGTCATTTTAACTTTGGAAAAAAGCTAGAGTGATCAGATATCATGAGTAAGGTGACTGTTTATAAGCCTTTTCATCCACGGCACCCAGCAGTACTCACACCGCCTAAAGACACTCAGGGAAGAGACTTTCAGAACTACCTCAGCAAGTGGCGAGATGATGAGGTGGGTCTGAAGTGAATGCAGACCATTTTAAGGGAGACTGAGGACAAATGTACCTTTTATTTCTTCAGATTTAAATTCTTTGTATCCTTGGTTCCCACCTTCTGTTTGTCCTACTCATGTTAGAACTGAGTTTGAAGGTGTTAGAATTTTTTTTTTCAACCATAAAATACTTAAGAAACTTCAAAGAGAAGGGCTAGTCTATCAGCTTTACCCATCCTAAGGCTTGCTTTTCTCCTCTGAAGTTCTGAGTCTTGTTTTGCTACCTCTATTTTTCTGTTTGGAGCAATTCCCAAAGTCATTCTTAAGAGTCAGTTGGCCAACAAAAATGTTCCTAATTCTGCCTCATCTCACTATTTCCCCCTTTAACTTCTGAAGGATATTGTTTTCTATACATAGAGTTTATAGGTGATTATTTGCTTTCAGGGATTAGAAAATGGCGGCTTTCATGGTTTCCAATGGTCAGTGGGAAATTCTCTCCTGTTGAAGTGCGTGTTACCTTGTACCACGTGGGCCCTGTTCATTTCTCCTGTTTACCTGCTTCTGAGCTGTCCCTTTTCTAGCAAACTGGAGAGCCCAAGGGAAACCTTTTCCTAAGTTTGCTTCTTTCTGGATTTTCTGAAGAGTTTTTCTTTGTCTTTAGTTTTTGAAAACTTTTTATATTGTGTCTGGGCATGGATTTCTTTGAGTTTACTCCACTTCTTGAATCTCTAAGTTAATGTCTTCTACCAATTTCAGAAGATGTGGCCCTTACCCCTGTATTTTGGACACTAGTCCCACCCCTTCTCCTTCTGGAATTCTAATGACAGAAAAGGGAGCTCTTCCATTACTGTGACCCAAGTTCCTGGGAATTGGTAATTTGGGGAAGTCTACTTTCTCTCTGGTGACCAGAACAGGCAAGTTCTTCTGGAATGTCCTCAAGGTTTCTAATTCTAGCTTCGATCCTCACCTGACTGCTCTTGAACCCATCCAGCTAACTTTTTAGGACTTTGCTGTTCTATTTTTCACTTCCATAATTTTCACTTACTTCTTTTTAAAATGTTATTTCTTCACTGAGATAGTCTATTTTTTCCATTTGCCTAAAGAGAATTCGTGATATCTTGTTGAAGCACTTTTTTATTTTTTATGATGGCTGCTTTAAAATCCTTGGCAGATAATTTCAGCATCTGATTCATCTCCGTGTAGATTGCCTGTAATTATTCATGGTGTGGTTTTCCTGGTTCTTGATGCATGAGTGATTTTTTTTTTATTGTATCCTGGACACTTTGGACATTGTGTTATGAGATGCTATCCTATTTAATCTTCTTCTTTGAGTCAGGCTGTCTCCCCATGGAGGTATAACGTAAGGCTGAGTGGGTGTCTCTGTTCAGCTTCCTGCTGGGCCTCAATGCCACCAAGCGAGCTAAAGCAGAGGCCTGAGTCACGCTGTTTTGTTGCTGTCTACCGGGGGAGGAAGCTCACTTGGGCCCTGCTGACATTATGACATGAGGGAGGGTAGGCAGAGAACTGAGGTGCCAACTATCCCTCCCGCCACTGCGTCATTCTTCATGTGACTCTCAGTGGGGGCGGAAACTCGGCTCCTCTCTGAGGCCAACTGGCCCTGGGGGAGGAAGGGAGTGAGGCATCAGCTCTCCCCCCACGTCACCTCATCCCACCATGCTGGGAGTGGAGGATCCACATCCCACTGGAGGCCACTGACAGTATTCTGGTGGGGAGGCTGGCATGCACCAACTGCTACAACTGGGCAAGGAAATGAAGATCAGCTCTCTGCTCAGCCCAGCCAACGCTGCCCTGGCACGGAAATTGGACTGCTTCCTGGTTCCGCTGGGGGAGAGGGAAGATTTCCATTCCTCTCCACTTGGCATCAGCCAGTGGGGGGATCAGAGGTCTGTGCGCTCCAGTGAAGTGGAAGGGGACAGATGGGGGAGGTTGTAGGCTCAGTTCCTGGCCCAGACCTGCTAAAATCACAGGTGTGTGGAGGCGAGCTTTCGCTATCATGTTCAGTTGGAGTAACGCTGAGAGTATCGATAAGGGTTTCCATGGTTACTACCCTTTTTCTGGTCCATAGGTTGGATTAGTAGGTTTCTGAGAACTTTTTATGTTGGCCCTTTGTGTCTGCTGCAGGCTGCAGGTCAGAGGTTCCAGCTGTGTCCTTCCTGGGATGTTCCATGAGCCACAAGGGGATTCAAGGATTTTGCTTCCATGTTACTCCTCAAGTCTCACTGACTGCTTGTCTTCCCTACTCCAGACTTCCTGTGCCTGCTACTTGTTTCACATCATTTCTTTCATTGAGGAAATCAAGACCTGGAAGAAATGGTGCCACTCTATCTTGACATAACTAGAACCCAGAAACTTTATTTTAGTGTACATATTTTTCGAAGTACAACATATCTGTGAAAAAAGGGACAGATGGCCAAGGTCCAATTGGATAACATTTAGCACACTGAGCACATCTATGCAGCTGGCAAATGACACAAAGCATGATTGGCACACCTGGAAATTCATCTTGTGGTCCCTTTAACTGTTCCCACCGACTCCTCAAGGATAAACCATCTTGGCTTTATATACAAGAGATTATTTTTGCCTTATCATTTCTTCCTGCAGTCTTCCTGACTTATTCCTACCCATACTACAGGCAGAACATTAGCACAAGTGTTGCAAAGTCTGCATCAAGTCTGCCCTTGTCCCTTGGGAGTTATTTCTCCAGATGAGAGACTTGTTTACCTCCAGGCATAGTAAGGGATACACACTCACACACACACACACACACACACACACACACACACACACACACACTTAAGAACTAGTGTGGTAATCAGCTTTCCCACTGCTGGGCCAAAATACCCAACACACTTACACCTTGAAGGAAGAGAAGAAGAGAGGTTTATTTGGCTCATGGTTTCAGAGGATTCAGTTCAGGTACTGTGGTTCAGATCTGGACTCCCAGCCCCACCCTCCAAAGCCTCCTGTACTTAGAAGGTGATTAAATTGTAGGGGTCAACTGGATCAAGCATATTAAGCTTTGAATTTTACATGCTGTTAAAGAGGCAGGACCTCATTGAGAGGGACAGGTCACTGAGGGTGTGGCCAAGAGGATATGTCCCTGCCCCTAGCTCCTTCCTGACTTTTCTCTGCTTCTGACCACAACAGATGAATAGTTTTTCTCCAGTGTCTGTGTTATTTTCTTGTTGCTGGGACAGAATACTCGACATCCACCACTTAGGGGAGGAAAGATTTATTTTAGCTCACAGTTGCAGAAGGTCTCAGTCTATTCGTAGATGGAGAGCAATGGTGGAAGCACATGGTGGAGGCCTATCCAGAGGAAATATGTCACAGCATGGCAGGCAGGAAGTCAAGTGAGAAAGGAAGGATGGAGATAGCAGATGCCCTTCCAGGTCATATACCAATGATCTGCCCCTTCCAGGGTCAAGCCCCCGTGATCCAGTCCTTCTGGTCAAGCTCCAATGTTCTGCCTCTTCCGATCAGGCCCCATCTCTTAACAGCAGATGGTTCCATAGATATTCTTCAATGTGCAAATACATGAGGCTTTGGGGGGACATCCCAGATCCAAACCATAACATCCAGATAGGCCTTCCACCACTGCCAGTTGCCCAGGAATGAACAAAGGCTTTCTGAAACTGTGAGCTAAAATAAACTTTCCCTCCCTTAGGTTGTGGGTGTCAAGTATTGTGGGGTCCCAGCAATGAGAAAATGAACTGGCTGGCTCCTAGGCAGAACCACAATGGTAGAGACTGTGGCAGAGAAGGGCTGCTTACTTCACGGCAGGTGAGATTCAGAGCAGAGGACAGAACCACAGAGGAAGGGGTCTGGGGCTAGATATATTACCCAAGGTCACCCCCCTGTGACCTACCCAGACACACCCAGAATTGTGCTTCACTAAACCACCAGGTCAATGGTACCCAGGCTTTTTGACACCAGGGACTAGTTTAGTTGAAGATCATTCTCCCAAAGACAGAGGGAATGTATCTCTGCTTCCCGACCAATCAGCAGAGGCATTAGAACCTAACAGGAGAATGCTACCAGGAGGTGGAGCTTTGCTCAACTGTCATGGAAGCCTAGTTTTTCTAAGGCCATGGTCCAGCACCAGTCCATGGCCTAAGGCCTTAGGGACCCCTGCTCTGCATGGTTCTCAAGCCAGTCAAACTGACAATTCAGCTTAAGAGTCATAAGTGAGTATCCGTAAATTAATTCAATTCCAATATTGATTACTCAGAGCTAGTCTGGACACCCTGGTTGGAGAAGTCAGTCCCACAGGGCTCAGGGCTGCCCACACCTCACATGTCATCACTAAATTCTGGGCTACTGGTACTTATTACTGACAAGCTTCAAATTCAGAAATTCGCACAATCCCCCAGCTCTAAGTTCAATCACTTACTGTAATGATTCACAGATTTCAAGAAAATATTTCATTTGTGCTGCCCAATGTATTATAAAGTATTCAATTAGCAACAGCCAAATCGGAAGAGATACACAAGTTGGAACATGGGAAGATAAACAGTGGACTGGACTTCCATGCCCCCCTCCAGTGTACCACCCTTCCTTTCTAGCACCTATACCTGCCCTCCAATCTGGAAGCTCTCCAAATTTTGTCATTCAGGGATATTTATGGAGATTCCTTGGCATAGACATGATTAATTAAATCATAGCTAGTTGAGCCCATTCTCCATCCCCTTTATTCTCCCAGAGGTCTGGAATTCCAACCGCTGGCCTCTGGGAGCCATGAGGCTGGCTTCTACATCTCTTAGAAAGGTTCTGCTAGTTATTAACCTTTCTTTCTTACTTTCCAGCAGCCAGAGGCTCCAGCTCTGGAACCAGAAGTTCACATTTATGGTGCACCGTTCAAGTCGGACTCTCCCTTTCTGCCTGGCTAAGAGCCCTCCCTCGGTTTGGTGTTTCCTTCCCGGCCATCATGCCCACTCCAATTCTCTTCCATGTCAGGAACTCAGCTGATATGTTTGGAGAATCTCTTTCCTTTATTTATTGATTTTCTTGTCTTGTTCTTCATATCTGTTCTCTATGTATCTGGCTGTGTTTAGATTTACAGAACCCATGGAAAGTAACTAACAGAATAAAGAACACCCGTAAGCAGCAATCCCAGCACTCTGGCAGGCTGAGGTAGGAAAATCGAAGTTACACCTTTCCAACATAAGTGGCATAGGGTAAGCATTCCCATTCCAAAGAACAGAAATAGGAGGATTGAAAGCAGTTGGACTGAAGCCAGTTCAAAATGCAGTATGACCAACATTAAATCCTATAGTTTCAGTAAATTCTATGGCTCCATGACCAGCACTTAGGGCAAGATGCGGGGAGATGTGAGCTCCAAAAGCTTTTGGTGGTCCTGTCCCTATGGCATTGCCTCTGGCTGCAACCTCCTTGGCTTGTCTCTTGGACTAGCTCAGCTTATGGCCTGTGGCCTTCCTCTGCAGACAATCTATATTCCTGGCATCTCTAAATTTCTGAGGTCTCCACTGTGGTTTCCTCTTACCTAGCACACTGCCCAGCTGCCAAGGCCTTCTTCTGAAGCTTGAGAGGTAGCCTCCATGATCCCACAGCTCCTGCATTCTGCGTTCCTGTGAAGCAAGCACCACGTGACCTATGCCAATGCCTGCTGGTAGCTTCAGTGGCAGTCTGACTACATTCAGCCATGGTCACTGAAGCCTCTAGGTTCTTACATGGCTGACTTTCTTGGGGATTCACTTTCCTGGGTTACCCAGCAGGGTGACTTGGGGATGTTTTTCAAAGCAAAGTCTTTTGCCTTTTCAACCTTGAACCAAAAGGGTAGGGTCTGCTGATTCCTGAGATTCCCTCAAGGCATCCCTCTTATAATCCTGACTCCAAGCACTTGGCTTCTTTTTAAATGCCAATCCCTTCAATAATCATGCTCTGTTTTGCCCCAACTTTATAGTCACTTTTAGTCTGGCAAAACTGCAACCTTTTTGCATCTTTTTTTCTTCTCTGTCATTTTTTCCTATTTTTCAGTGTAGAGCTGGCTCGAAGCAGCAAACAGAATCCAGAACAGGGCAAAATGCCGACACATTTTTTGCCAGAGCATCGCATGCCTGATTTCTAGAGCAATTGCCAACAGAGTACTCCTTCCCTTCTTGAAACCTCTCGAGCTTGGACTTTCCCACCTGCACTTCTGTCAGCATTCTGGCCTTCTGAGCTCCAACAAGAATCTCCCATCAAGCTTGGCGTACAGCATTCTAACTCTTCTCAAGTTAATGTCTTGAAACCTTTCCCAACACCTCCAGCAAACTAATTCCAAAGACTTCTAAGCCACAGTGCCAGATAAAGCCAAAGCTATGACCCCATTTCTCTGGAACCAGTTTCTGACTTAATTGCTTTTGCACTTCTGAAACAGGATACCTGTCATCTGCAACTTAAGAAAGGAAAGGCTTATTTTAGCTCACAGTTTCAGGAGGTCTCTGGGTCTGGTAGAGGAGAGCTGCTCACAGAATCACAAGAGGAAAGAGAAGGGCAGGGGAGAAACTGGGATGACAGTACAACCTTTCAGGACACAAGTTGTCACCTGCCGCACCCTCCGTGACCCATCACATTCTCAGTAATCCACCATTCCTGACCAGGCCCCACCTCTTGATACCACAGGGAAAATGGATTAATTTCTGTGATTGAATCAATCACCTTCCAAACGTGAGGCTTCTGAGAGACATTCCAGATCCAAATCATAACCACTTGTATACCTAAAATCAGACAGACTTCTGTTCTTACAGTCCAATTAAGTTTGGTTGAAATTTCTCCCCACATATACAATCTCCCTTATTTCTCCTGATAGCACCAGGAATGCCAAAGGAGGAGCACATAGTTGTGATTCTGTCTTGTGTGCAAGTGAAACCTGACTCTAACACAGGCCAGACCCTACGAGAATGGGAAGGGGACCTTGAGGCTTAGCAAGGCAGTGGTGACCTGGGCCTCACAGTGGAATAAACAAAAGGCTGAGTGGTATCTTCTGGGCTCCAATCCTTGTGTCTCTTCTGTTTGCAGCCTCCTCCCACTATCTTGGAAATTTCCAGGATGGGGCTGCAAGAAGACCTCACCTCAGGGCTTTGAATTCCAAGTACGAGTTGATTATTCCCAAATAACTAGACTTCTGACTGGACTGGACTGGACTGGAATGACCCTAGACTTTTACCCTAAATGGCAGACCTTTATACCCACTGACTTCCAACATTCTGCTACAGTGATCCACTCCCTGCTGTGCCACTTCCAACCCAAGTAGCCTCCATGGGCTGCTAGGGCTGGTTTTGTCTGCTTCCACCCTTGGCTTCCTCACACCTATCTCAGACAAGATCAGCTCCTTCCTTTGCTCAAATCCTGCAGTAGCTCTTCATTTTCCTCAGCACACAGTCAATAAAAGCCCAGAGAGCCCTGCACCATCTGTCCCAACCTCTATCGCTGCTGCGACCTCAACTGTTCCCCTCCTCGTAATACTTATTTAGAAGAATGATTCAGTGACTAGCCAGGCACAGTGAGAACTGTAATCCACAGTAGCCAATACCTTCACTAGTAGTCACATCCCTCTGCAAATACATGGCTTTCTTGAGTTAGATGGGGCACAGTGATTCTCACAGCCCAACCAGAGAAAACTCAGCTACTCACATGCATGTGTGTGCACTCACGTGTGTACACACACACATACACAGACAAGGCTTTGGGCACTAAGAAGGGAGAGCTTAGGATGACAGCTCATCTCAATAATGCAAATGAAAGTGAAATCAAATATTTAATCTCTCTTAAGAGGGTGCCTTGGACACACAGTCAGCCAAGTGCCACACTTCCCTTCCCCATGCTGCACTCACTTTCACTCCTGTTTCTTCCTGCACCTAACCAACCCAAGCTCCCAGCTTTCCACTGTCTTAAGCCAGGACAGCTCCTTCCCTAAGAGGGGCTGTGGCCCAGGTGTGTGGGTACCTGCCTCTCACCATCTAAGAGGAATGCTCAGAAGCCGATGAGCCCCTACCCATCGCTGTGGACAGCGTGTGTTCCCTAAGGAGCATTTTTCCCTGGAGTGGGATGTTTGGGATAGGAACTATCATTACTGTCGGAGAAGCTGACCTGCAGGAAACCAAGCATCCCTAATAGCTTTTCTCTTGCCTTCCACAGCCTCAAGTGGCCAGGGATACACATTCCCTGTGAATTTGCTGCATGGTCAATGTGCATGAAGAGGAGACTCTGGGTTCTGGACCTACATGTCCTGGTTGGAATCCTGGCTGCACTATTACCTATCTGTGTGATGTTGAACAGGCTGCTTGGTCTCTCCGTGCTGTAGTTTCTTGACATCTTTAAAGAGGAGGAAGTAACAACGCCTTCATGGTAGAAATGGGAGGATCTCATGAGACAGTCAACACACACACACACACACACACACACACACACACACACACACACACACAGAAAAGTGGCCGGTACACCATGAGCACCCAAGAAATGGTAACCATGGTGACCAGTAACATTTCTTGGGACAAGGCTTGGAGAGTAACAGACATGACATTTGTCCAAGAAACCTCAGCTCTGACCCCCACCCAACAGAGCACGGCAGGGTCTTCTCTCCACTGAGTGGCCTTGAGCTGACGCACTGTGCCGTGTCAACCAGGCTAAGTGCTAACACTGCTGTATGACACTGGATAATCTGCTTTTGTTTTCTGAGCTTCAGTTTCTCCCTCTTTATGATGAGCAGTTGGGACGGGATCATCACAAAGCATCCTACCAGTTTTAACCTTAGATAGGTATGGCCTGAAAGAGAGGGAAAGTGGTCTGTCTGCAATGGGGAGGCCCCTGGCCCTGGGGCTCAGGAAGACCTTGGACGGTGCCAACGCAAGGGTCAGGTGGGAGGATTCCTTCTGGAGCCATGGGCCAGACCACAATCGTGAGTGTCCCACAGTTGGGAGTGCCTCAGTGTGAAGTCCAGCCCTGCACCTCTTAATCTTGACATGTTACCTGTGGATGTTATTAAAACGCAGGTTCCATCCAAGCCTCATGGCACAGGCCTGTAATCCTAGCACTTTGGGAGGCTGAGGCAGGAGAAATACAAATTCCAGCCTGGGCAGGTTAACAATTTAGCAAGACTGTCTCAAGTAAATAATACGGCAGAATGGGCTGTAGATGTAGCTCAGAGAGAAGGCCCTGGGCTCAATACACAGTTCCATAAAAAAGCATGGAGTCTTCTGGAACAAGTCTGGGGGTGAGACTCTACATTTCTAACCAGGTCCCAAGTTTGTTGTGCTGTTTGTAGGTAAGTCACACACAGACAAGCCAGGGCGGTTTCACAGTATCCTCCAATCCTTCAGAGGGGACTGCAGACCAGAGCCATAGGGAGGATGAAAGGGGCCGTTCTTGCATACCTGAAGGCACCCCTATCCCATGATGACCTTCGCCTAGATCATGCACAGAGATGGACAACCACCTGTACCATTCACCAAAGCTCCTGCTTGTGACCTGACCTTGCACAAAAGTGGCAAGCAGCTCCCTTGCTCTTTAGGGCAGCATGGTCCCACAGAACTTCCTACTGCAACAGAGTGGCTCTGTAGCTGCCCTTCCCAATATGGCAGCCACTAACTGCACGCGGAGGAGGAACGTGTGGCAAATCGGTGTCGCTGTCGCAGCCCAATCAGCTGCCCTAATCATTTCTCAGGGCTGTCCTTGAGCAACCCTGAGGAGGAGCCACTGGCCTGATGGAATGGTGCAGCCTGCAGGGGCAGTAGAGGCATGCTGTGGTACCCACGCAGGGCTTATGTGATTGAGGTACTATGGTGCAGAAGGTGACAGCTCTTATGTTTTCTGCCCACATCGGTCTCCTCTGCTCTGTCACAGAAGTGCCATTTTCCTGGGGGGCACACCCACTTCTGCACTCAGGTTCTGTAGTTTTGAGGGCTCTCAGTCCCCACGCCTCAGGCCCCACCAGTCAGCTCTGTGCATCTCTGCTGCCACCCTATACCCACTTCTGACTGGCTCACAAGTGGGTGTGACTTGCTGTTCCCATGAGCCTCCAGCCTGGGATTCCATCAGAACCACTGGGAAGAGTCTCTCCTGCTGCCAGGTCTGCAAACCCAGGGAATACGATTCCCGCAGCATCTTAGTCCCCTTACGGGGACTTCCTGCCTGAGAATGAAGCCATCACAGAGACAAACAGGTCTAGAGATGAAGGGACAGAAGACAGATCTCTGCCCACATCTAACGGGCCCTGCTCTCAGCCATGTCGGGAGCTAACCATGCATGGAGAACCCACGCCTTTTAGTTCCTTGATATAACAAAGCTTCATGATTGAAGCAATCTGAGTTAGGATTCTGTCACTTGCAACTGACAAAATTAACTGCCTAACAGTTGACAAATACCACCATATATAAATGTGGGGTATTTTTTATTCAACAAATTGTTCTTCACACACATTATTTATTTAATCACTCAAAATATGTACTGGGCACATATCATGTGCATGTAATTGCAAGGGTGAGGCTGCCACTCAATGCCTTGCAGCCGAGGGTGCACCAGGCCACATTTCAGGTTGTGTGCGATACGATTCCAGTGGTTCCCAGCAGCCCCCATGGGTCATGCTTTGCAGTACCCTTGAGCCATGGGGATGCAGGACCACATAAATCTAGCTCTTCTCCTGCTACTCAGTTGAGAGGATGGCAGGGATTTTCTTTCATGCCAGCTGAAATCCTTCCTTGATGTCCTTCCCAGCTCAGCATACCTGCCTTTTCTCTTGGAACGTGTGGCCTGGGTGCACCCTTGGCTCCTGGGAAGTGTGGCCTGGGTGCACTCTGGGCTGCAAAGCTGTGAATGCGAGGGAAGCAAGGAGCACTTGTGTCTTCATCAGCTCTGGTGGCTTATGACCGCTACCAGGACAGCACCTAGCTCCCTGGGGCACCCAGCTGCATTCTCTTCCTCCCTACCTATATTTCCTACTGAGTTGGGGAGGCAGAGCCAAACTGTCTGAGGCAGAGATGTGCCCCTGGCTGTTACTGTTCCCAGATGCCAGGGTGAAGGGACTCCCCCAGTCACCTAGGCCTGCCTTGCCTCCCTATGGGCCACAGGGAAGAAACCACTCCAGTCCATGGCATCTGCTCTACTCCCCGCCACCCCATGGAACATCAGCCAGTTCCGGGGGCTCCAGTCTCCATGAGGTCTGGTTGCCCCAACTCCTACCTCTGACCCTCACCCAGGCCCTCCCTCTGACATCTTACAGGTATTAGGTTACACTCTTCTGGGTTGAGGAAAGGTTGATACAAAAGACAAAAGAAAAAGCACAGGACCTGCTGGCCTGTTTCTTCCTGCAGCCCTTGTAACAGGATGGGGTCCCCTGCCGAGGCTGCAATTTCGCAGGCTTTTTTTTTTCTTTTCTTTTCTTTTAATCAACACTGCCTCCCTCCTTGCCTGGAAGGCTCTGCATTAATCATTGATCCCAAAGCTCATTTGGTTGGCTGTGCTCCCCTAATTGAAGGCCAGCCCACTCTGTTTGTTGGCCATGGAGAGCCTGGCCCAGCCACTCCATGCCTTGACCCCTGGGGGAGGGACTCAGAAGCCCCCTGCGAGCTCCGGAGGGCCTGCTGAGCCCTGCAACTCTACAGCCTCCAGCATCCAGGGCCCCGGCAGCCCGCAATCTGTCAAGAGGCCGCATGCCAGGCTCCTGCATCCCCGCCAGCTCTGCATCCTCCACAGGCTGCAGACTGGTCTGGGCACTGCTCCCTACTGTCCTCTGAGTGAGGCCAGGACCAGCCCCAGAGGCAGGACCCCATTCTCAACATGAAGAAGGGCTGAAGGAAGAACTTTCCACCATGGCTGCATGCCCTCTGGTCTCAGGGGGCTTGATGCCCCTTGCTGCCTGGCTACTTTCTCTGCAAAAAGCCAGCACCCCTTGTCCCCTCATCAGCAGAACACTTGGCTGGCCTTGGGGACTTGCACACGTGTCCCCACTCTGCACAATGACACTGCTCCAAGCCAGGGATACCCTCTCCACCTAGCCACCTGGCCCATCCTGTCTCCAACACTCCAGCTGCCCTTCCAGAGTCAGCCCGTGGTGTCTCTACCACTCTCTTCCTCAGCTCTAACCAGAAGGAAGGACACACTTAGCACAATGCTTAAAGCACAGCCTCAGAGCCACACGGCTAAGGTTCAAATGCCACTTCTGCCCCTTAACGGCTGGGTGGCTTCCTGCAAGTCTCTTAACCTCTCAGTGCCTCACTTTCCTCATTTGTTAATAGATCAGTGAAGTAGAAACTACCTCATGATGGTTTTGGAGAATTCGGAATGTGCATGAAGCACTTAAAACAATGTCTGCGCATAAGAAAGTGCTGCAGAAATGATTCCCACTAGCATTAGACTGACAGCAAAGTTTCCATTCCACTCCTCCAAGAGGTGCCTCAGTCCCCTGTGTGCCCCCGCCTTCCCAAGTCCTCCCTGGACCCCAGCCTGATGAGTCACTTTCAACCCCACCATGGCTCCCAAGAGGCTCCTGTCAAGGTTACCGTGACCTTCACATTGCTATGCCTGTGCTCAGTGGTGACTCCTCTTTGTATGAGACTCGCAGGGGAGACGGCCCCCTTCAGACACGTCCCCCTCTGGGCCTGGGCCTCCTCTTCCTCCTGCCTCTGTTCCTCCTCCTCAAGGGCTTGTTCCCTCAGCCTCTTCCGCTAGACCTCCCTCGCATATCCCCTCTCCCTGGGGTCTGCCCAGGGCCTCAGCGCTGCCATCCCCGTTCCCTGGCCAGCACAGCCACAGGCACAGTTTTAAGCTGTCTAGCATTTACATCCAAGTACAAAGGAGACCCAGGAGGCTGAGGCAGGAGGATCAAAAGTTCAAGCCCCACCTGGGCAACTTAGTGACTTAGCAAGACCCTGTTTCAACATTTAAAAAAGTAAAAATAAATGTCTGGTGTAAAGGCCATAGGTCAACTGCCCGTAGAGAAAATAAATAAAATAGAGAGGAATGGGTGAAATAGATTCTAAAAATAGATTTCATCTAACCGAATATAGCCAAAATAGTATGTTTCAGCATGGAAGCAATATAAAAATTACCAACAGGAGATTTTGCTTTTTTTTTTAAGTCTTTAAAGCCTAGCGTGTGTGTGATGCGACCTCTGTGGACTGCCAGCCACATCTCGGGACCCCCACCGCGGATGCCCTGTGCAGCTAGGGATCCCACACCAGACACTGCAGCCCAGGGTCACCCTCCGCCTCTGCCACCAGTCTGATTTCTGTCTGGAACTCCAGTTTCATGCACATAGGCCATATTCCCAGAAGTGTCACATCACAGTGGCCGACTGGGCTCCTCTTTGAAAGGCCACTGGAGCCCACCATTCTTCAGGCAAAGACTTCAGGTCACCCTGACCCCCCAGGTCCCCTTTGTCCTACAACCAAGCCATCTCCTCATCCTAGGGACTGGGACTTCTAGCCAGATCTCGACTCGGGCTCACATCCTCACCCCCTATCCTGTCCACTCTTCCTCACTCTGCCCGTCTCCCGACTGCCCCCCCCCCTGCCCTGAGCCCCTCACTCTTCACTTCCTGAACCAGAGCAGCCTCTCTGAAGCCACTCCTGCTGTTCTGCTGCTTGGGCCCCTGTGACATGCTCAGTGTCAGAGGGGATCAAAGCCTCACCAACTCCTCTGGCCCACCCTCCTTCCTGTCCTTTGCTCCCAGCTCAAGGTCCTGGGCTTACACTATGAGTGTTTGGGGTACAACTCTGATCCTTTTTTATTTTATTTTATTTTATTTTATTTATTTATTTATTTTTATTTTTTTGGCTTTGAGACAACAGTGTCTCACTAAAGCACTAAGTTGTCCAGATTGGGCTCATCCTACCTCGGCCTTCCAGAATGCAGGAACTATAGGCCTGCTGGGTCCTGACTCAGGGTTTGTACTTCTATCTGCCCTCCAGGCTTGTCCCCAGATGCCTACAGAGCAGCACCTTGCCCGCCCTCCCACTGCGCCCAAATTCTTTCTTCCAGGCCCCTCCCCATTCCCTGGCAGCTGGTGCAAGCTGTCCCTTGGGCCACCCACCATATCCCTTTGTTCCTTCCTCTCTGCAGCATTTCCTGCCAGCTCACATACTGTGTGCTTCTCTCTCCAAGCCCCTGGAGGCAGAAACATTCTGTGTCACATCGACATCACACTGGAGACCAAGCCTCCAGCATGTGTGCCTTAGGGGGACCTGCTCCCCCATATGCAGGGCCCTTACTGGGCCTCTGAGAGTCAGTGGTCACAGAGCATCAAGGGAACTGCCTGGAGGACCACAGGCCAGGGGAGCAGGGGCTGGGACTCCAGAACATGACTAGCTCCAGACCAGAGGCAACCACACTTCCACAGCAGGCACAGAGGGAAGAATCCAGGGCCAAGATCTGAAAAGGAAGCTCCTGCCCCGCAAAGCCCAGCCCAGGACACCCCACGCCTACGGACATATAGCTCCTGTCCCTGCCCTGGGACTGAACAGCCCTCAGAGGGGACCTGTGGGTGAGGCCAACACTTTGGGCTTTGGATGTGAAACAAGGTGTAACACAGGCCCTGGGGACAGTGGGTGTGCCCTCTGAGTGTCCCCTTCCACTCATGCTATTGGTCTTCTTCATCCTGCACCTATCCACCCTGTGCCTTAGCAGCTGGGAAAGGAAATGCCCTGTCCTGCAGGCTCTGCAGAACCAATGTAACAGGTAGACTCCAGGCAAATGGAGTCACCTGCATGTCCCAGGACTCCGCAGGGTGCCACGCTGGATTGGCAGGCACTTGTGTGTTCTACTCACTCCAGGAATAGCACCGTGTCACACAGCTTACTGATACCCACACAGGGCCCCAAGCCAGGCTGCCCAGAGAAGGAAAATATCACCTGCCCCTGCTCCAGCCACTCGTCCATCAGCTCTGCCAGTCTCCAAAGCCCGGGCCACATGCCAGCGAGGATCTCAGAGGTCACCGCTACATGTCTTTGTTTCATTAAAATGAAAGAATGAGCTCATTAGGGTTCTGACTCCCTCTAGAAGAAATCATCTTGTAAGAACTTTATCCAAGAGTGGGAGAGTGGGTTGCTACAGGAGGCTGTCCCTAAGCTTGGACTCTGGTCCAAGGCCCTAGTTCCATAGGGCCAAAAAGGAGTTTCCTGCTGGGCTCAAATCCCAGGGAGCCCTAGACAGACTGTCTTGATAACAAGACTGCAGACACACACGTGACCAGGTCTGAATGAAGGAGAAGCACAGGATTAGGGGGTCTGCAAGGCCTTCTGAGATAAGGTAAAGAGGCTTATGGCGGTGTCTTAGGGGAGGAATGCCTCCCACAGACTCCCTGGCACCGAGGGTTGGAGAGGTCAGCAGTCAAGGGCCCAGGAAGATGACTGCTCCCCAAGGACTTTCCTGATGGAGCTGGGCCTGAGCAACAAAAAGGCTGCCGCCAATCCTGCATTTGCAGCATAGCCCCAATTCCACCAAAGCAAATTTTCTTTTATCAAGCAGTACCTACATAGTCACATACACACGTACAGAGGCACCACGGGGGACCCAGGATCCTCACTCCAGCCTTGGGTTCTCACTCCCAAGCCCTTTCTAACTGGCCCGGGGATTTCAAAGTGGTATTCACAGATGTATGATCAGGGGTCAGTGCACAGTGAGATGAGAAATTTTTAAATTTGTTATTTTCATTCAAAAACTAGAAATGAGCCAGGTCTGGTGACGCAGGCCTGTCATCCCAGCACTCTGGGGACTGCAGCAGAAGGACCACAACTCCCAGCCCAATCTGGGCAACTTAGTGACTCAGCAAGACCCTGTCTCAAAATCCAAACCAAAACATAGGCTGGGGAGGCCGCATGGTGCAAAGGCCCTGCACTGGATCCCAGTAGCCCCTACACACCCTGCACACCCTGAAAATGATCCTATATTGTGTTCAAAGATCACCTGGAGAGCCCTGAGCTTGCATCTGCACTGAAGTTCACCACCTTATTTCTATAAAACAAAGTCCAAACAACTTCATGGGCTGCTAGACAAATAAGAAGGTCAGCAATTGTCCAAACAGAGATAACAAGAATCACCCAACAGCCTGGGAACACAAGCTACCCACCACTCACTAGCCAGCTCTGGGTCAGGGTGGCATGATGGGGGTCACCACGTTGCCAACTCCCCCTGAGTTGTGATGGCTTACAGGATAGTCCAGGCAACCCAGCTCCACCACTGAGAAGCCAATATCCTGCTAAGTGGTGTATACTTTTGGGTATTATTTAGGGGGTGCTGCATGCAGTTCATGGGGCCATCCACACTGTAGATCTGTGCTAAAAAGCTTGTTCATTATAATACATGAAAAATATAATAATATTGATGATAACTCCAATGACAGCCCCAGGAGCTCAATCACCAGGACAATTCTCTTGATAACACGCGGCTCTTCGAGTGGGAAGACATCCTTCTATTATGAAGCCCGACACTGGTTATTCCACTTTCAGCAAAACATCATCTGTCACATTCAATTAATGCCATTAATTTGAATCTTAATGGTTTTGTAGTTTTTGTTTGCCTTTAACTCGTAATTGTGTTGTGGCTTTTACCGTTGCACAAGAGCTAAAAGCACAAGGAATTTATCTTTACGTTTATGTTTGGGTATATTTAAATAACAATACAATCAAAATAATTTTCATCAACAAGGGGGTTCTGTGATCATTTTTTTCCTTTAAAATGCTTATATGTTAGTGAACTAGAAGAATTGCCGAGGCGGACATGGCTGCACACCACCATGTGCATGAGGCATTGAATTTCAGGCATTCTGGAGAGGCTGGATTTAGTCCAGTGCATTGTGGGAAGGGCATGCAGGGACACAGATCCTGTAGGGATTTAGATTGGGGCTTTTTCAAGTGCTGAGCCAGTGTGCCATCAACTGGCTGAGGTCCTTGTAAGCTACTGGGGTCTTTTTCACCTCTTCCTGCTCTTCCTGACCTCAATACTTTTGAGCGGCTCTGAATAATTCAGCCATACAGCATTCCACATCCAGATGACGTTCACAACCTGAGTTGGGTGTGGCAGGCTTAGCTAGAGATGTCCTCAGCATTCACCAGGGCATCTGGCCCACAAGCCCACTATTCTGAAGGTTGTGTCTGAACCTGAGACACTGAGGCCCACACCTGGCTGAAGCACATACTTCTCTCATTCCCTTCCTCTCAAAGGAAAGGGAGGAAACTGAGGCAGGGAAGATCAGTGGCTCTCTTGAGACCCAGTGGGGGCCTTGAACCACAGTACACCACACCCCAGAGCCCGGGCTCCACCCCACTACACTCCTGGGTCCCTCCCACCCAGGGCTGCCCATGGCAGTGGAGCTCAGATGCCTGCACATGAGACTTGCTGTCCCATGCAACAAGATGGCCCAGAACTCATTCCAGGCTGGGAGCAATGAATGACACTTGTCCCTTATCCTAAGTGGGACTGGTCTGAATCCTTCCTCCTGGGTTTTTGTGGGTATCCCCAACAACCAATCCCCTCCTCAGCCCATACATCCTGTGAAAGCAGAAGAAAGGAGCCTTCCGGGAAGGTGTGGGGGACTCTGACATACCATGCGACAGCTGCTGCTCTCTACTGGCCTGCACACTCTGTAGAGATCAGGGTGTCTGCAAAAGGGACTAGCCTTCATTCTCCTCAGAGGCCACTACACTATAGCCCCCACACCTGGCACAGATAATCCTACAAGAGTCTCCCATGTATCCCTGGGGCAAATAGGGTGCCTCAGTGAGAGTATGAGCACAGCCTGCCCAGGCCAAGAACTCAGGAGTGGCTGGGGGGGGGGGGGGGCAGCCCATGAGCCACCCGGCCATGAGGAGAGGACCACAGACTCTCAGGGGCCAAGAGGAGGCTGTGGAAGTCAGCAAGTGGAGCCCTGTGATGGGGACCATCCCCCACCCCCAAAGTCACAGGGTAAGGCTGGGGAACAATAACATCCCACAGAATTTATCCCATCATTCTTGCCACTTTCCAAAGCAGCTCTGCAAGTCCTCTTTCATTAATGTCTTTACTAAGCATGATCAAAAATTCTGTGAACACCACTGCTGTGTGCCAGTCAATGGAAAGGCCAGCCTGTAAAGACATGATGGTGTGCTCTCTTCCACTTCACCCAATGGATCTGGCACTGTGTGACTTCTGGCTCTCCTCCAAAGTCAAAATGATCATGAAGAGTCAATGTTCTGAATCGATTCAAGACACTGAGGCAGCCACAACTAAAGACATTCATAGAAAAAGAGCCCATGACCTCCCTGCCCCCACCCCTAGTCTGCTCTCTTGAAAGCAATCAACGTGTAAAGACAAAAGCTTACTTTGGTTCTAAGTGTGGGAGTTTCGGTCCACGATCGAATGGTTCTTCTGATCTAGACCTGGTGACACATCTTGGCAGAAGCACATGAGGGCCACAACCTCACCTCAGGGGAAGGGCTGGAGTCTTCCCTTCAATTGCTCTCCCCCAAGGACCTCCCACAAGGCTCCACCTTTTAAAGGTGCCACCACCTCCTGCTCTTGCCACAGGCTGGAACCAAGTCCTCCTGTTTGTTGATTTTGATTTGTGTTTTTGAGACAGGATCTTGCTCTTTAGCCCAGGCTAGTCCTGGCTTTATACACTAACCTAATAAATCCCCTCAGTTTTCGGATATAATTTCTATTGGTTCTGTTTTTCTAAAGAACCCTAAGGCAGACCCTCAGACAAAAGGGCGGTTGCACAAGTTTTACAGATGGACATACCGCAGGTTGGAGGCAGAGCCCAGGCCAGAAGCCAGGCCGCTCTCCCCACCCAGGCCCCTTCACAAGGCCGGGCTCAGTGAGGGGGAGGGCAGATTACTGACTCCTGACGCCTAATGATGGGATCACTCACTTCCTTGGATCGTGTCCCAAAGGGGTGGTCCTGGGAAATCTGGAGGTGGTAAAGCAGCCAGATAATCCCCCTGCTTACCCTCCAGGGATCATCACTGAGCTAATGGACTCCACCCTGCCCCCTCCCTAGGCCCCGCAGAGAGGCCAGATCCCCAATGCTGTTTGACAGCTCCCAAGACGATGCTGAGCCCCAATGAGAATGCATGAGGTAGGCACAGGAGGGAGAGGTCATCGCGTCACCTGCAGGTGTACCGTGGGATTTTCCAAGCAGGAGGGATGCACACCTCCTGGAGGGGGTCACCCCGGGCCTACCATGGAGGGAGCACAGGAAGGAACGAAAAGGGTCCCTGCCCCAGGAGCACACGGCTGCTCAGACACCTGCCAAATCTCTGGGTTCTGGGATGGCTGCACTCCGTTGCTTCCCTTCCTGCTCGTTTCTGCCAATCCCTTCCTGTCAAGACTCAAATCTGAGCTGTGACTGCCTCAGTGTCCCTGCAGCCATCTGCATGCCTGGGCCAGGTGTCTGTGAATAAGAGCTCTCCCTACCCTTCCTTTTTACTCTTCCTGTCCTGCATATACCTGTGCCTGCCAAGTGCCAGAGGTGTGATGTCAGCGACGCCCTCCCACTATCACCATTACCAGCTGGTGCCTCTGCTTGCTCCCACCCCCAGGGGGCGTCACTGACTCGGCATCAGAAGGTCCAGCCACAGGTCCACTTTCCACCTCCATCCATTAGTGGTTATGCTGCCTGTACACCAAAGGTCAGGCCCGATGCAGGAGCAGATGGGGTGAAGTGTGTCCCCCACGGCAGTGAGAATGGGCCCTGCAGGTGACAGGCAGACCCTTAACTCCGATGCCAGCCTCAGGCACAAAAGGTGGGGACACTCACTAGGACAAGGGCCAGGTGGTCCTCAACAGGGCCATGATTCAGGCTATAGTTTTTCAATTTTACTATGGAACATTCAGAAGAAGTTATACTTTAGATTTCGAATATTCACCTTGTCCCAGACTAGCAGCATTTAACATGACAGTCTCTTGGCTCCCTGGAAGGCAGCTCAGTGACAGGCCACATTTCAGACTGTGGATCCTTCAAAGTGCTTGGATTCCACACTGAAGAGGGAGGGACTTGAACTCCTGGCCAGCACAAGGGCCAGGGGGCACCCACCTGACATCTCCACAGAGACCTCACTGATTGACAGCTGCCAGTCGTGCTCTCTAGGTCCCCTGCTGACCTGACAAGGCCTCCCTGGCTTCCTCAGCTGGCCCCCTGCAAATGACGAATACCCGCGACTTGCACCTTAGAAGTGGGTGGTCCTGCCAACACACGAGTCCTCAAGGGAGCATCACGGGCTCAGGGTCACCCCCTGAGCTGGGCATGACCTCGTCAGAACTGCACCTGAGTTTCAGACTCTTCCACCCACATCTTTCCTTCCCTCGCTCAGGCCTCACACCTATGGTAGTGGCAAACGCTAACCCCAACCCCTCCTCCTACTTCATGTCTCCCCCAATGAGTGCACATCAGACTCCATCTTGGAGCCCTTTTCTTGAAGGACCTTCACTGTTCCTCTGACTCACAAAGGACACATCTGTTCCACTAGCAAAAACTCACTCTTCACCACGTTACTGTAGCTGAACCTGTCCTCACCTGCTCATTCATTACCCACTTCAACCACTCAACTTGTGTGCACTGGTGGGTCTTTGTCCCCACCTGTCACCTGCTCACTGACTGCACCTCTGCTTGGACATCCTACCTGCCCCTTGGTGCAGATTCCTTCGCTAGCTCAGGCTCCTCATGCGTAAGAACCCAGCCCACCCTCAGCAGATGTCTTCCCAATGTCTCTTTAAGGGAGTACCTGCCTGACTCAGCAGATGTGAGCGCAGGTTTTGAGTCTCCTTTAACAGAAACTCCTCTGGCGATGCCAACCCAGTGCCAAGAGATGAAGGCACCCTGACTTGGGTTGGCCTGGAGCAGAAGCGAGCAGAGGTTCCAAAGCCAGATGTAGTAGGGACTGTCCTGTACACACAGCTGCCACTGGGTCAGCCCCTCATAACCCCGCCCCAACTCCCTCTCGGAGTAGCTTGTCCTGTTGCACCCCACATCCCACAGTCACACCTGTGCTTTCATGTCCCTCCCATGAGAAGGCAACTGGAGGAGGACTGGGGAATCCAGTCTTCTCCCCAGAGCCCCTGGGACCTGGACCCCTCTCTTGCTATCCTCCAGTCCACGGGGTGCCAGCTGGGGTCAGACAGAAAATAGTCAAGGGCTGACTCCCAACTCCTCTTGCCGCAGCTTTCCCTCCAAAGTGTCTCCCTGTACTCCTGTCTACACTCCATGGGGAGCCAACCTGAGCTACCAGTCACCACAGGGGACAGTCTGAAGTGTTCAACCCAAAGTTTTAGAATCGTCCCCGGCTAACTCTAGCTGCCTCAACTCCTGCCACTTCTCCTCTAGGTCGCCCACTACACACAGAGAGACGCACACACAATTACACACAAGCACATGCACACACACAGGCACATACACATGCATGCACATGTACACTGTGCATGTCCAACTGTGGTGGCTGCTGCCCTTTGCTAAGGGAGCCATGGACGGGGCCTTCAGACTGTAACTCTGCTTGTTTCTTCCATCTCCCTGGGCGGGAGAGGGTGGGAAATAGTCCCTACTGTCCTAAAGAATAAACATCATTCAGAGGCGGTTGTCCTTATGACCGCAGCTCAGTTATCCTGAAACAATTTCATGGGTTTCTGTCCACACGGTTTGACTCCTGGAGGGACAGTCTCTTACTATCAGCCTGGATCTCCTCTAAACATGGTATTCAAAAAGAGCTTTAGCCAAATCTGACTCTGAGGCACAGTCCTACCACCTTGAAAAAGTCCTCCAACCTCCTTACATCTTTGTTTTTATATCTATAAACTAAAAACAAAGTAACTAACCACCTCCTAGAGTGGTTGTGAGGGCTAAAATGACAAGCTGCAGATCAGTACACATGTTTGCTCTGCTCCTGTATTTTACTGCGCACAACCCTAGGCATAGCACCCGGTCTACAGGAGTACTCACTAGTGTGATTACCCAGCACAGTGGGAGTGCCCACCACAGCAGAAGTACCCAGCACAGTGGAAGTACCTAGCACAGTGGAAGTACTCAGCAATGAGAGTATCCAGAACAGTGACAGTACCCACCATATGGAAGTACCCAGCAAAGTGGGAGTAACCAGCACAGTAGGAGTACCGACCACAGTGTTAACAGGAGCTTCCCTGGCTAGGTGAAATTTATGAGATTGTTTCTGTCATTGTTTTCCTTGGCTGTATTTTATATATGTATTTTTAAATAAGAAGCCTTAACTGCTTTCATAATGAGAAAAACAGAAGAAATATATTTCAAGGGAAAACTGAATTAGGTATGGCGACTACTGCAGGGTCTCCCGCCTCCAGCGACCATGGGCTCCTCTTTCATCTCTGCTTCCTCAGCCCTGAGACTGGTGGTCAGTGGCCTCGTGAGCCAAAGCTCTTCTTGAGGGGATGGAGGCCAGAACCAGAGAAGGACTGATCTGCCTGAAGCTGTGCATGGAATGGGCCTCGGAGGAAGACCAGGCCCCCCAGTTCCTTCCCCAGCCCAGGGTCTTCTCCTAGCAGGATGACCACACCGCATGGAGAGAAGATTTACCAGAGCCTGGTACTGCTGCTTCCCTCCTGTGCAGCCTGTCCCCAGGTGGGTCACCAGGTCCCAGCCCCATTCCTGGCTCTGCCCCTCTTTCTCAAGCTCTGTTGGTTGCAGCTCTAGGATGGTGTCAGCTGCAACCCTGACCTGATGGAAGAGATCAAAAGGCCTACTAAGGGGTCAGATGTCATGAGGACAAGAGCACTGAGATGCTCTGGGGTGTGTGCCATAGGGGTGGGGGTGAGCTGGAAAGGTGTGGCCGCCACACCACAGGGACAGGATGAGCAGAGGGCCTCAGTTCACAGGCCCCACCCTACTTTCTAGTGCTGTCTCCCTTCTTCCCCTTCCTTCTCTTTCATTTCTTCTTTATTCTCCTTGTTCCCTTCCTCCCCTTCCTCATCTTCCTCTCTGGTAGATTACTCACAAAGCCAGTTTCCCAAAAGCCCTAGGCTACCCACACTAGGAAGCAGCACAGAACTTCCCAGGGCATTGGAACCAGCTCTGTAGCTTCACTGGACTCTCACACCCAGGCATCTGAAGGCTGAACCCGGTCTCCAATCTCCCTCCTGACAAAACCCTAACAAAAGGTCAACCCTGGGTTGTAGTTACTTTCCTGCTTTTGGGACAAAATTCCCAACACCCATATCTTACAGGAACAGAAGGGGTTTTTTTGGCTCACAGTTGATAGATTGGTATGGCAGAGGACAGCTCTCCATTACATGGCAGCTGGGAACAGAGAGAAGAAAGGAGTCAGGTCACTCCTTTGATGGCCCACATCTAGCCAGGCACTACTTCCTCACAGCACAGGAACCATCTGTGGATGAAGCCACTGACAAGCTCTGCATGTCCAGGATCCAGTCACCTCCCCGACATGTAAGCCTTTGGGGGACACTTGAGATCTAAACCACATAATAACAGGAAAAACAGGGCTCTGTCCCAGAAACTACAGGTCTGAAACAACCAACCAAACAGGTCATACATCATGAGCATGACTGTCATGGGCAGTGGTCATGGGATCACGTCATTGTTGGCCATGGACACACTGATCATGCACAAGCCATCACCATGGACAAGCCATCATAGACAAATCAATCATGGTAGACACAGTCATCATGGACATATGGATCATGGACACATTGATGATGGTCATGGCCTTCATGGACACAGCAGTCATGGACACACTAACCATGAACACAGTCATCATGGACACAGTCATCATGAACACAGTCATCATGGACATATGGATCATGGACACAGCCATCATGGACACTGGTCATTTATGAACACAGCCATCACAGACACAGCCATGATGGACACACAGGTAACAGACATTCAGATCATGGGCACAGCCATCACGGACACAGCAATCCTGCACTTTATACATGCACAGTACCATGAAAAGCGCCTGGGGAACTTCTGCTGAATGCATCAGCAGACTGGTGGCTGGTCTGCACCCCTGCACGGGCTGTGCCAGCAAGCTAATCCTCACATAGCTGGGATGTGAAATCATTGCTGCTTCTGCTGCGGGCTGCCCAGGTACATCTGGATTCGTTTAGTCCCCCACTGAGCAGAAACACATGTGGCTCTGTGCTCCACTGAGGTGGGCGTCTGTGTGCAGGCTTCTGGGGGCGGAAGGGGGCTGAGGGGCCACGAGGAGGGGTCTATGGCATCTTTTCAGAAGTGTGGTTTTTGGCACCAAATGTTCTGTGAGATGTAATTAGGTTCTGTGGGGGGGGGGGGGGGAAGGTTTCTTCAGTCCAGCAAATTTGGCAAAGTGCATTGAAACCAAACAAGGAGGGAACTCGGGGTCTTCTGAAGCACTTGAGTGGAGACCCTCAGTGGGGGAATAGAAGGCGCAGTGTTTCCTAAACATGCTCTGCTGGTGGGTCAGGAAGGAGATTTCCGGTTGCAGGTCCACAGGAAATCCAACTCCCATGGGCCAGATTCTCCAGAAAGTTCTCAGCCCACAAAATAGCCAGTCCAGATACAGACACTTCCAGGATTCAGCGGCCAAACAGCATTTCCAAAGCCATATACCTTCAGTCTCTCCTTCTACCACCTTCAGTCTGTTCTTGGGAGTTGTTACCCTCTCTGGGGCAAGACAGTGACTGCAGCTCCAGCTCCTGTGCAGCCAGCAGCAGAGCCAGGTTGGCTTCTATAGAGTGAGAGAAATCTTTCCAAGAAATCTCCTCAAAGACCTCTCTGCATTTCACTGACCAGAACCGTGTCACACACCCCTGACTATACTAGTGATTGATGATGGTAAGGTGCATGGTTCTCCAATCGAGGGCTAAAGTACCCCAGATTGCCAAAACAAAGTCAGCAGTGCTGAAGGGTATTTTAAATTTCCAAAGAAACCCCAGCGCTAGTGTGTCAGACACCACAAAAGCTGCTTCCTCGAAGTACTCCATACTGTCAACACCAGGCCAACGCCATTCCTCTGATGAGGCCATAAATCTGAGAAGCTTTCAGTGGTTGCTGCAATAAAACACGTGCGCGCGTGCGCACGCACACACACACACACACACACACACATGTACACACGCACTGAATGAAAGTCAATGTGGAAGGGGAAACAAGAGCGTGGTGCAGTTTGCAACACCGTGCAGTGCTGACCCACCACTCTGAGAGGCTGAGGCAGGAGGATCAGAAGTTCAAGCCCAGCCTGGGCAATGTAATGGCTTAGCAAGACCCTGTCTCAAAAATGAAAACTTAAAATGGGCTGGGGACGTAGCACCGTGAAGGCCCTGGGCTTGATCACTAGTACTACAAAAAACAAGAAAGTTGTACCATGCCCTACATTCTATTAGTAAGTAATCATAGTTGTTTAAGTGTAAATTAGATTATAAAACATGATGACTAGAGGGAGCAAGAAAATGTTGTATACTTTCCTTAGGAAGTTTATTTAAGTGATAAGAAATTGTGAGTGTAATGAAGTAGTGGACATGTCACCTCGGCCATTCACAAGAGAGCTGGAAGAGAAATATCACATTCCATACCACAAATGAATACAATTTGGTCAATTAGAGACATACAGAAGTAAGCCAGAATGCTACATGCTTTCTGAAAAACTAAAAATAAAACATGTTTCTACCATTTAAAAAATGCTGTAATTCTTAGTTTTCTCCTTTAGTTTTGTGTATGGAATCTGCAGTTGGCTAGTGAACTGTTAACTTATAAAAAAAATTATTTTTGGCCTAAATTATGAAGTGTTAGGGTCCTGGTAGGAAAAAAAATGTTAAAACGAAGAGTCCCAGGAACCAAGAAAGTTGGGGAACTTCTACTGTAGGCTGGTTGTGGATTACAAGAGCTTCAACTGGTCAGGAGTAAGAGCAGCTGCTGCCGGAACTTGCCTGTCTTAGTAAGTTTTTGATTGCTGGGACAGAAACATCCAACGCCCACAATTTAGGAAGTGTCATAGTTACGTTTTTGTTTCTGTGACTCAATACCTGACATGCATAAATTCAGGGAGGAAAAGTTTATTTTAGCTCACAGTTTCACAAGGTTACAGCCCATTCACGGTGGCCAGCAGCAGTGGAAGCGCATGGCCAAGGGGGAGGGGCCAGCAGTTCCTCACAGCATTGCAAACAGGAGGCCAAGTCCAGTCCAGAAGAAAGGAAGAGCGTAGCATATACCCTCCCAAGTACTGTCTCAGTGATGCACCCCTTCTGAGTCCAGCCTCGGTGTTCTGCTCCTTCTAGGTTCAAACCCCCCACCACACACCTATAACCTATAATCTACCACACCTGTGCTCTATAATCCACCACACTTCCACCACACCCCCATAATCCACCACTCCATTCCAGGCCCCAACCTCCTATCAGCACATGATTCCACAGACAATCCACAGCATGCAAATACATGAGGCTTTGGGGGACATTTCAGATCCAAATCACAACGGGGAAGGAGGATTTATTTTGGCTCATAGTCCACTCATGGGTGGGCAACTGGAAATGGTGGAATCACCTGGCAGGGCTGGTGCCAGAGCTGAGAGGGAGTTCTTTATGGCATGGCAGAACAGACCCAGGTCGAGGAGGAAGGGCAGAACCAGCACACACGCCTCCAGGTCAATCCCCAAGCATCCGTCCCTTCCAGCTAGCCCCACCTCCCAACAGTGCACAATACCCTCTCCGCAGGTACACGAGGATTTCAGGACACGATCCGGATGCAAACCACAATGCTACCTCATGTGAAGCCCATGAAAAGTTGTATACCAGAATACAGCCTACGAGAGACGAGGAGGACAGTGGGAAGATGACCAGTGGTGGCTGCTCACTGGGGTTGGCATTCAGCAGAGCATACTTCCAGAACTCTTCCAGAACTGCAGGTCCAGGCAAGCGGTTCAGTTCTGAAGGCTTCTTCCTCCTGTGCTGCACTGCCTGGCAGGCTGGCGGCCTGGCTGGCTGGCTCTCCTGAAGCAGGGCAGGTGACTTGGCTTCCTGACCTTGGGCTTCCCCATCTGTGATCTGCCCTGCCCGCTTCCCCCTGCTCACTACAGCAGATCTGGGAGAGAGTCTCTAGACAGGCAGAGTCCAGCGCGCCTGGGAGAACTCAGGCCAGGCTGAATGCGCCACTTCCCTTTTGGCAGACACATCCTTCCTGCTGGCCTTAGTCTCCCTATCTTACAATAAGGGTGCTGGTCCTCCTTAACACATTGCTGTCTTTGTCTGCTGGCATCCAACCACAACCACGCAGCCAGAGGCTTTGCAGCAGAAGGAAAGGAGGTGGACTTGCCCCATGATCCTGGTGAACCTCAAATCTTCTCTCACCCAAGCACCTCTCCTCCTTCCAGCCCACTGCATTAGATGCAGTTTGACAGAAAAATATGGTGTCTAAATTTTAAAACATTTATTATAGTAGAGGCACATGCTCTGAATCCGCCCCTCTAAAGACTCACTCTGGCTCTGGACACACCCCACCATCTTTGCCGCTTTCTGAAGCAATTGTAGAAGTCTTCACCGGGCCCGACCCACTGAATAACCCAGCTGACGACACACTGTGTTTTCATGAGCCTGCCTTCCCATTGGGGTCTTGGCAGCAGAGTTTTGTTGGTCACACTGCGGTTTATTTATTTTTTTTAATCACACCTGGTAAAGACACCCACAAAAGAGGATGTCCGGAGCTGCTTTAGAACAAGGTGGGAGTGATGAGATCAGCATGTTTGAAACAAGGAAGAGGATTTTGAGGAAGAGGATTAGTAGTGATGTGTCTTTTACTGCAATTTTTTAAATCCAGACACACACACATTGTATCTCTTGTGAACAGCAGGCCACACGCCTCACCCTGCCCCTACTCCCCTCACTCATACAGGCTTCTGGGACCACTTAGAGATGAAGACCTTACAGTCCAGAAGGGCCCCTTTCTTGAGGGCAGCCCCAGGTATTGGACCCCACACCCCCTGCCACCCCACCTCACCCCCAGCCTCTCCGGGTGCCAGGCTGCTGGGCACAGTGCATCATTCTCTCTGTAGGTGTTAAGTATTACATGGCAATGTTTCCTAGTGAGTTATTTCTGTTGCTTCTGGCAAAGCCAGACAACACTCTGGAGTGTTTTCTGAGAGAGAGAGAGAGAGAGAGAGAGAGAGAGAGAGAGAGAGAGAGAGAGAGAGAATATATTCCTGGGGGTGGGTCTGCCTAGGACAGAGGGCATCACACTGCACAGAAACCCTTCCTTGCCTGAATCCAAGGCCATGAACAACTACAACTGTCTCCAGCCAGGTCTCACTTTTGGGCAGGGATTTGCCAGGTGATGTTAACAGAATGTTGGAAATCTTGTTAGCAATTCAGGTTGTTTCTACATCTGCTTTCTGAATGACTCTAGCTTCCTCCTGGGACTGGGATGGTCCTCCTAGACCCACAGGGCAAGGCTGGCTAAGCCGTGGACATCTCTGCTTTAGACTCCAGTCAGGTGCCTTGGATGTCCCTCTTGCAGTTTTGTTTTAAGTACTGGAGACCAAGTTCAGGGACTTTGCACTGAGCTTCATCCCCATCCCATTTTTAAATTTTATTATTTTATTTTATTTTATTTTATTTTATTTTATTTTAAGACAGGTTTTCACTAAGTTGCTAAGTTGCCCAGGCTGGGCTTGAACTTGCAATCCTCCTGCCTCAGCCTACACCTGCACCACCAGGCCCAGCTTCTCCTGCTGGGAAGGTCACACCCTAGCCTTTCTCTACCTTGTTCTGGCCTGCCCAGGCTGCTGGAGGGTGAATGAGCAAGGGACGCCCCTCAGGCTGAGCCGGGCACCCTCCCCTGCCCCCGTGCTCCCCATCCCTCCATGCCTCCGACTTGGAAGACATGCTGGGACAATGGCTTGTCCCTGAAGGGATGGGACCTCCCTTCTGCTCTGATACTTGCCCAGGGTTTGTTCTTCCTCACTTCTACCTCGGTGTCCCCCGTCGGACATGTCCCAGTATGCATAAGGTGTAGCTGCAGAAAGGCTTAGGGGACATCGCAGGCTTGCCCAGGACTGGCCCAGACCACGACGTGCATTCAGTGGGTGCACAACAAGTGCCATATTTCCTGCTCCCAGTACAGACACGCACTACAAAGCCACCGGCCCATGACAGGGAACCTATGTAATTTTAAAATCAGTGATATTATTTTAGCACAAAAAGAAGACTTTCAGCTGGACCTAATGGTGCAGATCTATAATCTCAGCATCCTGGGAGGCTGAGGCAGGAAGATTCCACATTTGAGCTCACTGTGGGCAACTTAGTGGATTAGCAAGATACTGTCTCAAAACATAAAACATGTGCTGAAAATGTAGCTCAGCATAACCGTTGTGGGTTGGATCCCCAGTATCAGAAAGAGACAGAGGAGGAGGAGGAAGCCTCTTGTGTCATCTGTCACTCTGTCACATGGGTCCTCTCCTCAGAGACCCTTTCCCCACCTAGTGGCAGCATCGGAGGTACAGAGACAGGGCAGGAGGGGGCAGCTGCCACTCCGGGTCAGCAGCTGCCACTCCGGGTCAGCACCCGCCCGGCTCCGCACTCTCCCTGCAGAGATGGTCATGTCTAGGTCCTGCACCTGCGGGCCATCTGCATGTCCCTGCTGTCACCAGCCCCAAGCGACTGCGGCTCTCATCCCCGACTCCTAGCTCCATGCACAGCCTGCCCAGGGCCATGGAGGGGCCAGGGCTGCCCTGAGAGGACCAAGGGACGGCCACAGAGATCACCTCGCGCTCTGGGGCGTTGCACCCAGCCCCAGCTCACCGCCCAGCTGTCTTTCCAAGCAGCCTGTGTCTGCTGTACTACCCACCAGGCTCCATCACCACTCGGCTTGGGGGCGTGAACACATCAGCTCCGCCACTCACCTTTCTTCCTTCTAACGTGCCAGAAGCAACAGAGGAACAATAGGCAATGCGCATCCAGGCTCAGGGAGAATATTTCTGTCAGATATTATTGTTATTTGCATCTTTAAAAAATAGGAGAGCGGGCAGGGAGCTCATTGAGATTTCCGTCAGCCGCCAGAGGTTGCCTGCACCCTGGCTTCTGTCTGTGTGTTTGTTTCTGTCTGTGCTTCAGTGCCTGAAATTTGTAGTACATGCACTCGCAGCTTGAGAAACCCCCCTGTTGGAAGCCAGGGTTTGAACACAGTCTTCTTAATTTCCTTCAGCTGGGCCCCGGCGCCGGCTCTTTGGCCAACACAGATTCCGGGCCCACTTGAGCTCTTCGCGGCCCTCTCGCTCCGTGACCTGGCCTGCTGGACCTGTAGAATCGGTCATGCGCCAAGTGTCCAGCTACATCCCGGATCAGAGCAGCTTGGGGAAGCATATCCCTCACATTCTAGGCAACGGCCTCAACATTCCAATCCCTATGGCCCCAACAATGAGCTACTTCAGCTTACGGTACACTGTGCAGAGCAGGAGGGTGGGCACAAGTCAGGGAGCCTGAGGCAGAGAGGTGCCAAGCAGCTTTGGCTGTCTTCTGGCCCTGCTGGCCTCCCTCCGGCGAAGTCAGTCAGGAGCTGGTTACAGGAGGAGCAGGGCACGCTCTGAAACAGGCCGGCATCAGGGACTTATTGCAAAGGGGACACTGGTAACGTCGGACCTTCTTTCCAGCCTGCTTGTGCCATGGAAGCCCAGGGCTTGTCCTGCCGGGTGTTTCATTCACAATGACAGTAAACTGGGGGACTATCTCAGCTCCTTCCCACATATCCTGGAGATACCTGGCCTACCCATCAGATGGCACTGCCAAGGCAGGCAGGCGCAGACAGAAGCTGTCATCCCATGAGTCCAGGGCACAGGACTGTCAGGGCACCCGGGAAGCTTCTGATTCAGATGAAGAACCAACCATGTTTTAGAATAAGTTTATCTCCAACATTGCCACGGGCTGTACTTATTCTAAACAGTTTCCATTGTGTGTCTGAAATTGAAATGCAGTGGGAGGTCTGCTTTTGTTTTTGCTAAATCTGGCCTGTCTACCAAGGCACACTCTATCTTCTGCCCTTGGGACTCTGCAGGGATGGGGCCACCAAAGCATGTCTGGGAGATCTTGGCATCCCCTCCCCAACTGTGACGTGAGACGTGGGTGTCAACTGGGTCGGACAGTCCTTTGCTCACCTTGCCGCCTCTGCCAAGGCCTAGGATAAGTGTAGCATGTGGTGACCATGGGGAAAGGTTGAGGGGTGGGCAGCAGATGGGGGGTGGATGGGCAGGAGAACAAATGGCGGGTGGATTTGTAGACAGAGGGACCAGGCTGCCGTTTCTTGCGTGGCTCCTGGAAAGGGAAGAGCTGGAGCAATGGAGGATGCCCGTGAGGGTAGAATTCTCCAGCTTGTGGCTCTGGTTCATGGCTCCCATTCTGTGGCTGGCCCTGCCTCCCTGTCCTCAGGATCCAGCCAGGTGCCACAAATGTGGCTTCTCTTCCACGGGGTTTCGGATGGACGGCGGGATGGCAAGTCCTACCAGGACCTCTTACATCCTGCCCCCAACACTCTGACTGGGTGTCACTCCATTTCACCATCCACAGAGCCACTACAACAGAGCGGGGATAGGAGCAGCCTGCTAGTGTGCACTGGGCTATGGCTAAGGCGGCAGCCAGATGGCCATCTGTGGTCCTTGGCCTCCTAGGCCTGTCAGGGAAGGCAGCACTAAGGCAAAGCCAGACAAAAACGGGGACTCAGCCATGTGCCTCTCTGTGACTGAGTCAACACAGACCATCCCCTCACCCAGCAGAAACACACATGGACCCCTGCACACACACACTGGGCTGGGGCCTCTGCCTGGCACTGTCTCCTCCAACTTGGGACAGTCAGGCCAAATGCACCCTGTGGTGGCACCTGGGTGATGGCAGAGCTGTCTCCATAGTGCCCACTGAGTGCCAGGGGCTGCTCATCTCGGGTGCAAGAAGTGGACCCAAATAACCAGCCAGCCCCACAAGCAGGGTGGGGCCCAGGAAATCTGGCTCTCGGGCACAGGAGGCCTGACTCCACTGGAGTTTCCCCAGAGAAGGCTCAGCGCTATTCCCTGTCAGCCCTCAGTAGCAGAATCTGTAAAATAGGAATCAACCCTGTCCTGCCCACCTCATAGAGGGGATAAGGATTAAATGTATGAGGTGCAATTTAAAATATACAGTGAATGGTTAACATTTTATTACAATACAGAACAGACTGCCATTGTTTCCCCCTCACAATACCCCCTTTGCCTCAAACACGCCTGTCCCATCATCCATGCCCCTTCTGGAAGCAGCTCAGAAGTCCTCTTTCAGGAGTGTCTTTAATCATACTGCTGTGCTTTGTCTGTGTCCTCAGACTCAAAAGGTTGCCCTTTCAGGATCATGTTGACTTCCGGGAAGAGCCAGAGTCACATAGTGCCAGACCCAGTGAGGAAGACGGATAAGCACACACTGAGGTATTCTTATAAGCCTGCCTTTCTCTTGGGCGGTACTCAGCAGAAACATTTACTGTGTTTTTGATCCTTGTCATGACAGTAGGAAAGCAGCAGATCCTTCAGAAAGTAACAAAGATGGTGGGCTAAGGATGCCACAAGTGAGGGGAAGTATTTTGAGGACTGGTGGCAATGTGTCTTTCACTGGAATAAGTTGTTTCCCACATCCCCCATGTGCCCCCGTCATATCTGACCCATAGGCAGCCCTGGCTGAGAATGATTCAATGCAGGATTTGTTGGCTTTGTGATGGTATGAAAGTGGTGGGCTTCCTGTAGAAGCTGTGCTTGATGTTTAGCATTTCCCTGGGCTAGGGATGTACTCTAGGACCCTGTGTCTCTAGTTGCAGGGGCAGTGATACCCCTCGGTCAGCCCTGCAATCCTGAGGCCAAGCTGGATGTTCAGCAAGCTGGGTGTATGACATCTAGTTTGAAGTATTTCAACTGGCAGGGCTGCTGGAGGGCTCCTTCCCCCACTGAAAGTCCAGAGTGCCTGGATTAGAATGGAAACCCCCTTGGAGACAACCAAAAGCTGGGCAGACCCCCACGGTCTCTGCTTTCCACATGTGCTTCAATGGTTTGCAACCTTGAGTGCCATTCAAATGCAGGAGAATTTTTTTTTTGAATCCCAATGCTCTTGCTCCAATCAATTAAGTCAGAATATCTTGAGTGGATTTCAAGTATTAATCTTTTTAAAACCTACCAGTGATTGTCTCCTTCCAGGGGTGATGGACAGGCTGGTCCCAGGACAGCTCCCGAAGGCGGCCGCATTTACACAACGTAAGTGGAGAATATTATGAACCTGGAGCTTACATGTCTGACAGGAATCTCAGGGGGCAAAAATCCCGGGTGTCAGCAGGACTGTGTTCCTTTTGGATGCCCCAGTAGAATCCATTTATTTGCCTCTTTTGGCTCCTATTCTGCTTGGCTTGCATTCACCAATTTTCGTCATCAAAAACAGCAATGATTAGGCCAAGTCCTTCCCACACGAGCACCCCTCATTCTCTCTTCTGTCTCTTTGCATTTTTAAGGATGTGTTCTGTTACCTTGGGCTTGCCTGGATGATCCAAGATGGCCTCCTGCTTTTATTTTATCTCATTTATATTTTATTTTTTACTTATTGGTTGATTAATTTCTTTGCAGTACCAAGGACTGATCCTGTGGTCTTCACCCTGAGTTACATCTCCATCCTTTTTTTTTTAAATGTTTATTTGTAGACAAAATCTCATGAAGTCACTAAGTTGCCCAGCCTGGGTTCAAATTTGCCATTGTCCTGCCTCAGCCTCCTAGAGATCTGGAATTATAGCCATGCACCACCATGCCTGGCTATATGTCCTGACTTCAAAGTCATCCAATTTGCTTCCTCAACTTTGCTCTGCCATGCAACCTAACATATTTGCTGGTCTCAGATATTAGAACATCTTAAGGGGCCATCTACTGCCAGTCACGCCATCTAAAATGGTTTGCAAAAAAAAAAAAAAAAAAAACCTGTACAAAAGCAGCTACTTTCAGACATTGGACAGTAGGTATTGTAGTATTTTAGTCTCAGAAAAGGGAAACAAAAAATGTGAGCCCCACCATCCAACTGAACTCTGCCTTGACTTGAACTTGGCAAACGCTCGAGAGAGGTGAGTGGATCGTGTCGTATCCATGACTACACAAGCTGAGAAGACAGAGAGCAGAGTCTGGGAGGGCTGGGACTGCTGGGATTTGTGGGGCAGATGCCTGAGGAGAAAGGCGCTCTGAAGAGAAAGAGGCACTGAGTTTAGAAAGGATCTCCCGAGTCGTCTCCAAACCAGAAGCTGTGCACCTGGAGAGAGGTGCTCTACCATGCCAGGCAAAGAACAATTCTCAGAGATAGAAGAGTTACTGGGTTGTGAGCTGAACAAATACTGAAACTCATCTGAGAGACATCTGTGTAGTAACCTAAAAGAACAGAGAGAACTCCCACGACACTGAGGGCAGCTGGGGAGACTTCCCCAGGGGCACATCTTAAGATGAAGCTATGAAGAGAAGAAAGGCAAACCTTACAAAACTTAAATTTCAAAAGCACAAAATGATGTGAATATAAACTAATACAACAAAACACATTTGATGAAAGAAATAAGTCCAGACCCTTGATAACTTCACTCACCTGATGTCCGGCATTGAATTAAAAATAACTAGACATGGGCTGGAGGAATGGCTCAGCGGTTAAAGCACTTGCCTAGCAAATGCTAAGTCAAGCACTAAGTACCCAAGTTCAATTCCTAGCACCCTATAAGCCAGGCATGGTGGCGCACGCCTGTAATCCCAGCACTTGGGAGTCTGAGGCAGGAAGATTATTGTGAGTCCAAGGCCAGCCCGGGCTCCATAGTGAGTTCAGGACCGTCCTGGGCTACAGAGCGAGATCCTGTCTCAGGAAAAAAAAAAAAAAAAAGCAGACATGCAAAAGAGCAGGAAAATGGGAAAATGTAGCTCAATGAATTTAAAGAGAATAAACCTATGGAATAAAACCCAGAAATCACAGAGGTGATGAAATTAGTATTCAAGGCTATTAAAGCAGCTGTTATACATATTTCTTGAGGCTTAAGGAAAACATAAGCATACTGACGAGAGAAAAGACTGAAGAAACACCCTGGAATATCTTGAGCCAAAAATTACAGTATTTTAAATGAAAAATCACCAGCAGGCTTTATAGCAGATTAGACATTGTGGAAACAGAAGCAAAATTAACAGAACACAAGAAAGACAATCCGAACAGAAGACAAAATGTTTCGAAAAGGTAATAAATCACATGACCGCCATGATGTGTAGGACAATACTAAATGGTACACTTGTCAAAGAATAAGGAGGAGGAGGAAGAAGAGGGGGAGGAAGAAGATGTCATTAGGTGCCAATTATAAGCCCAAGGCTATCATTAGTTAACTGCAATTAGAGGTTCCCGGGACCCTCCCTTCACTTCCATTAATCCCCTAGAGCAGCCCAGGAAAATACTTCCTATATTCACCCATTTCTTTGAAAGGATGTGTTGAAGGCCAAAAATGAAGAGCCAGCTGAAAGAGTCCCAAGCACAGGAGCTTCTGTTCTTGTGGAGTGGAGGGGAACCCCATTCCCTACACAGGGGTGTGCTCTTGCTATCCAACCTAGAAGTTTCCCAAATCCTGATTTGTTTTTTTTTTTTTTTTTGGGGGGGGCGGGAATTTTATGGAGGCTTTATTATGTGGGCATGATTGATGATATTGGCTGGTGGTGAGCAACACACTCTGCGGCCTCCTCCCTGTTGGGTATCAGGGAGCAAGGCTACAAATTTCAACTCCCTAATCATATGTTTGGTTCCTGGGCAACAAGTACACCCCACTGTGAATCTCAAAGGGCTTTTCATAAACTCATTTCAGTAGCATAAATTCAGGTGTTGCCGAGGAACACTCATATGAATAACAAGTGAAATGTTTTTTACCTTTATTACTCGAGAAAGATTTCAATAATGAAGGACAAAGTTTAAACTTTTTAACAAAAGACATTCCTATTTCCCTTGCTCTTGCCACTTAGAAAATGACAAGAGGTATTAGGAGCTAGAGGTCACAGAGCATGGATGATACCAAAAGATACGTTCCCTATTATGTCACACAATCACGATCATATTATGTAATTTGGAGTCCTCAAGAAAAGAAAGAGAACATGAGAATTACTTGAAAAAACAACAGCTGAAAGCTTTCTAAATTTTATCAAATATATAATATATTCAAAAATACATCCCAAGGCAAGAAAAATACAAAGAAAATCAATATCAAGGTGATTTCACATGAAAACGAAGTTTATGAAAATCAGTGATAAAGATAAAAATCTTAAAAGTAGTCAAGGAAAACCTATCACCACATGCAGGGTACATAATTTATAAAAATTAAAAGGACTACTGCAACTATGCAAGCCCTAAGACAATGGAACAATGATTCCAGTGCACAGAGATGAAAGGGGGAAAAGAATGTCAAACTGGAATTCTACATCCAAGGGAAAGGCCTTTCAAATGTAAAAACACAATAAAGGATTTTCAGACAAATAAAAGCTGAAGGAACTCCTCATCACTAGCAGACCTGCATTACAAGAGTTGTTGAATAAAGTTCTTCTGGCTGAAGGAAAACATCAGGTGGAAATCCAATCTATAAAATGAGTAAAGAGTGCCAGAAATGCCAAACATGTGGGAAGATGTTTAAAAACTCTGTTTGTAAATTTCTCATTTTCTTTAAAAGACAGTTAACTACTTAGTATGAAAATAATAATGTGCTGTGGAGCTTGTAATATGTGTGTAAGTAAAATCTGTGACGACAGTAGCACAGAGAACTGGAGGAGAAAAAGAAATGACACTGTAGCAAGATTTTTACATCACACACAAGGTGGTATAATATTAAGAGAAAGCAGACTGTGATAAGCTAAAATATATACCACAAACACTAGAGCAATCACTAACAATACAGAACAAAAACTATGACTAAGCTTATATAGAACATAGAAGGGAATTCTAAGAGAATTCTAAATTAATCCAAAATAGGTCATTAAAAATAGAAAGAACAGATGGGAGGAAAGGCAATGAATAGCAAGACAGTATATTTGAACCCAACCTAACAATAATTATATTGAATGCAAACTAACTAAACATTTCAATTCAAAGGCCCAATATGGCATGATGGACAGACCAGGTCAAAAAAGCAAGACCCAACTATATGCTGTTTATAAAATATACAGACACAGTCTGGTTAAAGGTAAAGGATGGAACAATTTACATTGTATAAATATTAATTATAAAAAGTTCTGCTGGCTGTATTCATATAAATAAACTTCACAGAATGGTATACTACCAAGGATAAAAAGTAATATGACATAATAAGGAAAAGGTCAATTTATTAAGAAGATAAAGTGATTATAACTGTTGATGCAACCAGTAACAGAGTTTGTGAATGTACAAAGGAAAATCTGACAGAACTGAAAGAAAAAATAAATATGAAATTATATTGGAGAAATGCAGACAGAAAATCTATAAGGATACCGAGAACCTGAATGTCACTGTCAAGCAGCTTAACGAAACAGGCCTTACAGAACACTCAACCCCAAAACAGCAACAAAGTGCATACAGCTTTCTGTGCACTTGAAATCTGCACCAAACAGACTGCATTCTCAGTATGGTGCTTGAGTTGGCTGATGCCAGTTTGTAAAATCGTGAACATTTCTTTCCAACATTGTTTTCCACAGCATTGTGCTGAATTTGGACATGGTATAATTATTTTTTACCACAAAAATTGGCAAATGCTACAAAACCAGGGCTTCTTCTCCTAGATGGCTGACCTCTCTGAATATCACTGCAGAGTCTGGTGTGTTTGACACAAGACCTTTAATACAAAAAAACCCAATAACTTTAAAAGAATTTATATGCTATCATGTATGTTCTCTGGTCACAAGGCAATGAAATTTTAAATCAGTAGCCAGCAGATATATTCATAAGCCCCAAATATTAATCCATCTATCAAGAAAATGAAGCACAATGAGTTTTTTAAACATTTTGAAGTAAATGAGACAGCACAACACAGGAAATTTTTGAAGTATGATAAAGCATCAGTAACATGCACCAACATTTTCATGTTTATGTTACAAGTCCTAAAATCCTCCATTGGGTGAAAGAAGGCAAACAAAATTCAAAATGAACCTAAAGAAACTAGAAAGAAAAAAACTGTGTTGATGAGAACTTAAGACAGTGGAGCAGGGAAAAGATAAACAAAGAGAAAATAAATAGAAAGGCTGTTTTCCAAAGCCAAACAACTCTTACCAACTGGCTTCTAGCCAGAGTGATCCGGAAACAAAAAACCCACAACTGACCAATAGCAAAAAATAAATAAATAAATAAATAAATAAATAAATAAATAAAGGAGAACATCACACTGGAGATCCTGCTGATACCATCTAAAAAGGCTAAAGAAGAAATATTATAGTAGGAATAATTTTATGCCACAGATACAACCACTTTAGAAAATATGTACCCAATCCTAGCAAGGCAAACTAATCAAGTTCACTCACAAAGAAACAGAGAGTATGAATAGCCCTAGTTTCGCTGGCAAATTCTATTTTTTAAAGTTGAGTAGAAAAAAATTACCAGACCTACAAAGTCTTTCAGAAAAAATATATAAAGCAAAAGCTTCTGATCTCATTGTGTGAAGCCAGCTGATCTTGATACTGAACCCAGAACAGAATATGATTGGAATAGAAAGCTACAGGCTGATACCCTTCGTCGGGCAAACATACTTTTTAAGTATGAGCAAATTCCATTCAATAATTTGCAAAAAGGATAAAATAAAATAACCCATAGGTTTTATTCTTTAGGCTTGAAAGATTAGTTTAGTAGTCATATATCAGTAAAATCATTATGATCTCAATAAAATTGTTGAAAAATTGTATGACAAAATTTAACATCTAAAATTGATGGTTAAAAAATGTTCAGTAGAATAAGAATGTTTTCTTCTCTGGGTCATATTTCTTTGCATAGCATTCAAGGCCATGAGTTTTTCAAACATGGGGTTTCTCTTCTCAGCTTCTCAGGAGGTCAATAACTGCTGCCATCAGGCCAAAATCAGTCCTAAAGAAAAGACGGGAACCTGTACCCTGTAAGAACTTTAAAGAATTTTTTTTTTAATACAGTACTGGAGACTGAATCTAGGGCTTTCACAATACTAATTTACATCTCTAGTTCTCTATCCTTCCTTATTTCTTTTCTTTTTTCATTTCTCTCTTTTTTTTTCTTGGGGGGCAGGGGGTGGGGACGGGGTCTCGCTAAGTCTTTGAGAAGCCAAAGCTGGGCTCACTCAAACTTGTGACCCTCCTGCCTCAGCCTCCCAACCTGCTGGGATTATAGGCCTGTACCATCAAGTCCAGCTAACTGTTTTCTATGTATGTAGGGATATAACACACTTGAGCAACACTATTAAGCCAGCTAACCAAACAGATTTCCATGATACACTCTATCCAATGACAATAAGGTGCGTGTGACTTCCTAATGTGTCGGGCATACTCTCCAAATAGTCCTCATTCTCAACATGGTGCGGAGCTGGCTCATATCAGCTCACAAAATTGTGCGTATTTCTTTCCAGTGCTGCATTCAGTAGCATCAGGTTGACTTTGGTCATGGAGAAAACCTGAGTTCACTGTGGTTCCGTCTCTCCTAGGCATGCTGCCAGGAGGACATCTGGCTGGCACTTCCCAAGCTCTTCCAATTGAGATTCTAGAATTTTCCCCGTGTGATCGAAACTGTTCAGGGTCTCGCAGGGCCTCCAAATATGGCCAATCTTGGAAATCTGGAATAACTGTGTTCCTCAATGATAGGCAGTGAAACTGAGGCCCAGAGATTTTTTTCCCAAGGTCATACAGGGTCAAGGCAATAGCAACAGAGGTCCAGTTGCTTTTGGCGTAAGTATCTTACCGTTTAGGCCAAAGTCTCTTGGTTTGTGCTTACTAAAAACCCGTGGGGATTAAGATAATCAGATAGGTTTGAGTACTGTCGGAGACACAGTCAGAGTTTCTGTTCCCTGTTGCTCCTGATCACTGTGCCAAGCTCCACGACAGAACAAAACACAGCAAAGCGCTGCTCCCCCGCCACCTGCAAACGGATCCTAGCTTCACCCTAGCTTTCCCTTTCCATGCTGAACATTTTGAAGCTACCGAAAGGTACAAATACTATAATTAACACCCATATATCTGTCACCTAGATTTAACAACCGCTAACATTGTGCACTGCTCGCTTCATCGGGCTTTTTCTTTTCCTGCGGAAATATTTTAAAGCAAATGATAAAAACCTTGACATTTCGTATCTAAAACCTTCGGAAAACACTTTTGAAAAAGAAGAGCCCATCCACATGCGATCAAGCAACAGAAACCCAACAATGTGTGTTCAACATGCAGCAGCCCAGGGCTTGCAGGCAGCAGAGGTTGTGCGTCCCTCCTGCCTCTCCTGCCCTCGCTGGCTGTCAGTGGTGACTGTTGTACTGCCCCATGACACATCTGCGCTCCCTCCCTCACACACCTGCAGTCTCATCTGAGGTCATGCTGGTGGGGCACGATCTTGGCTTTCCCCGGATGGAGGAGCCCCAAATGCCCAGCAGTAACCCTTGACCCCAAGAAAGTCTTTGTCAATGAGAGACCAGTGAGAGAGTGGGTCTCTAACCCTCACGTTGTTTGTCCCTTGGGAAGATCTCTGGATGCATTGTTGTTGGCCACTAAGAAGAGCCTATGCAGCTTAACCTCATGGCCCACAGAGGGGACCACAGGACTGGCCTTACCCCCTGCTGCCCACTTTACAGCCTTTATTGATCCTGCTTCCATCTTCCTGGAACAATCCTCCCCAAGGAAACTTCTCACACCCTAAGTCTTGTCTCAGCATCTATTTCAAGGGCCCCCAAACTAAGACAATATTCAAACCTGTCCAATTGTCTCATTCACCACGTGGTTTCTGTAAACCCAAACCGAGAGACTTTGGCCTGAGCAAGATACTTGTGCCAAAAGCACCTGGATGTCTGTAGCAGCTGACCCTCAGCCTCTTGTTCCCCTTCCTGGGGGCCAGTCCTGCCTAGCTCTCCGCCCCTTGCCCATGGTGGGCAAGTGAACCTGGCCAAGGCAGCCAGTGTGCCCCACTCAACAGACACAGACAGTGGTAAGAGATGTCCTATGGAGCCACAGAGGCTCAGCATCCAAGTTTAGCCAGAAAGATACTGGATTTCTACAGGGGCTGCCCAACTTGTAGGATGTGATCCGAGAGACTCTGGAGGGCATTTCCGCCACTGTGTGGGGACAGCAACCTGAGAACGGAGTCAACAGAGCAGAAAGAGAAGCTAGGAGATGGCACGCTGCATCTGGGCCCAGCTGTGCCTGACTCCTACCACGTGAGTCCATGCACATCCCCTTCTGGTCTAAGCCAGCAGGAAGCGGGTTTTTCTCTATTTCTGACAAATTTAGTGCTGGTCAATATTACAGTCACTGGGTTCTCCTCCTATCTTGGGGAACCTGTGTCCCCCAGTTGAGTGGTCCTGCCTGTGTGGTGCCACACATAAATGCCAAAGTCGACAGACAACCCACCCCCACCCTGCAACCCCCACTAAGTACAGGCAGGACTCAGAAGAAAGAAGCAGATAAAATTCACTGCCACCTTCCACCTCCCCAAGTCTGTCAACCACAGTGGCTGTGAGGACAATGCACATGTGCCCACCACTCTGCCTTACAAAAAGGCACAAACTTGACCCTGGAGGCTGTTGTCAGTGGTCCAAACACCCACAAATGTCCAAAGGTCCATAACACATAGCAGTTTACAAATACCAAGGCCCCACTCGGAGTGAATTGCAATGTTAGGCTGATGATCAGGAACACGTCACTTCCTGGTAAATGAGTCCAGGCTCCTCATCTGTACCTTCCTCTCCTGAATGGGAGAGTTTACATGACAGAAATGCCAGCCTCTGGGGGACCCTCAGCTGCCCTGCAAAGGTACCCTTAGAGATGTCCAAGGTTTTCTCTGGGAGAAACAGTACCCACCACTGGTTGGGCATCTGCTGCTGTGCCAGGCACTGTACCAGGCATCTCACATACATCACATACATCTCAAGACTATCTGGATCAGAGATGTGGACCATTATTTGCATTTGATAGCAGAGACAACTAAAAATCTTCATTTGGGAGAAACTTCTCCAGCCTGAGTTTCACTGTCCAAACTCCTACCTGTGTTCTGGTCTTTCAAGCTCTGACCAGAACCCCCCAGCAAGCAGAGTTCATGGCATTCTAAGGCTTCTCTAGTTGGCACCTCCAAACCTTTCCAAGCTCCTCCCACAAGCCAGTTTCAAAGGCTGTGAATTACACAGCAGGTCTAGTCACAGTGCTACATGAATTCCCAAGGCCCCGCAACTTCAGTGATAGAGCTGGTGTTCAATGCTACATGTACAAAACATATTTTCCCACAGCACTTTTATCTTTTCCCTTTTCTCCTGTAGGACATTGGGGTTCAATAATTATGTCTAAGATCATGAAGAAAATTGAAACAGTCAGCACACTGACCATATGGCCACCGCTCTGGGGGCAATATCCTGCCCACGTGCACACACACAATCTGTTTAGGAAGCCAGCATCATCTCAGACTGTGGAGGTCCTCTGTAGTTGGTCTGAGCGGGCACTGGGCAGCCCGACTTTTTGAGCAGGAATCCAAGGTGATCTTTATGATTAAGGGTTGCTGGCAGCCGTCCTCAGGGACCTCTGCAGGACAGGAAAGGCTGACAACTCCTTTTGCTTGAACAGAAATGGGGAGAGCAGAGCCACCTGGTTCCTGAAAGAAGGAAGCCAGCTTTCTTCTTGGTGACAAGCAATGCCACATTAGAGGAGGACACCAGACAGGAAGAAGGGGACACCAGAAGGAGACAAGGGAACACCGGAAGGGAACAAGGGGACACCAGAAGGGGACAGGGGGATGCCTAAATTCATGAAGGAATTAGCTTCCTGCCATGAGGAGAAAATCATTCTCTTTTCCTCAACCTGATCACTACAGACAGCGGTTCTCTTTGCCCAGCTGGTGGCCAGGACCCAGAGTATGTGCCACTGAGCGGGTCACTGCTGTGTTGGGCAAAATAAGACACTGTCACTTTGATTACCATTTTCCTCCTTTGACGCCTTCCTTGGCAGAGCCTATGAGCAGAGGTCTCCTGGCACCACTTCAGAGCTCACAGAGATAGAAAGCCCACGGATGCCGCCAAAATCTACTGTCCCCACTGGGCACCACACACACTGCACCATCCACATGATTTCCCCAGTGCCATCACGGGAAGGGGCAAGGCACCCATTTCCATGTTTAAGACTGAGGGAGGCTGGCTGGCCTCTTGGTCTTCCCGCGATGGTTAGCAGGATGGAAACAGCTCATGGGAAGTGACTGGTCTGGCCTTCACCTGTGAGTTAATGCGGATTTTGCTGTTTACATTTGTGTGCTCATTCACACACAGTATCTCACTACAAAGACCTGTCCACTTTACCTGACTCCAAGCACATAATTACAAAGCACTGGTGAGGGACAAGAGTGTCCTACAGATGCTCAGTGCAGTCAAACCCCTTTCACCCATAGATGGAGAAAAACAGACCCAGAGAGACTCAAACACTTCGGAAGGCCATGTGGTCGGGGGCCAAGTGAGACAAACCCAAGTCCTCCTCACCCCGCACCCTTCTGACTTTCAGCCATACTGTTACTGCAGACACAGAGAGTTCAACAAGAATTTGGGTGTATTTAACAGAGAGAGAGAGAGAGAGAGAGAGAGAGAGAGAGAGAGAGAGAGAGACTGAGAGATTTTGATGTTTGGAGGCTTCGTGAAACAGGCAATTTTAATCAATTTTTCAAAATTGCTAATTTCATCCATCCAAGAAACTCACACACAAACAGAAGGGCTCATTGAAATTTAAATGGTGGTGGCTTGTTAGCTGCATGCATCCGGGCTGGTATTTCCATATGCAAGTCTGCAGCCCTGGCCTGGCCTGGCAGCCCAGGAAGAAGCAATCTCCACGAGGCATGGGAGGCATTAAGAATGCAGGCAGCCCAAATGAGAAGCAGCAACACGAGATGATAAAACAAAGGCAGATCGTTATTAGCGCCGACATAATGCGTCCCCGCGTCCTCCGATCTCATTCAGAGCCCGGCCCGTTGTCTATAGAAACTGTAATTAGGCTGATAGGAACCAAAGGATTAAACTAACTTTCTCCCCCCACCCCCAATGCAGGGATTTCAAATGAGCAAGATGGAAGGAGATAAACCTGAGTATGATTTTAATATTCCGGCGGCAGCTCCCGGACGGGACCGCGAGCGCTGACAAATAATGCCTGCCTCCCGCCCTGCCTGGGCTGCCTGCGGGGAGACACACCACTGCCTCCTGCCCAGCCTCTGGGATAGGCAGGCGAGTCTGCCCCCTCCCCAGCCACACTCGCGTGTCGCTCCTGACACCTCACTTCCCAGGACCCTCTGCAGATCCCAGGTCCCTAGGCCTCTACCCCCCTGGAGCCTCATGGGCTTCCTGGCAGCCTTCCGGTCTCTGCTTAGAAGCCATTTGTCTGCTTGTGGCTACCTGGTGACCTGACCTTTCTACCCAGGCACCACACAGCTAATCTCATCCCTTCTCTCTTGAAATCTGTTCCATGACCCTCTGTGACCCAAAGAATAAAGGCAACCCTTTGCCAAGGTGTTAATAACATCCCCCACCCCCATCATACCTTTCTGACCCCCGTCCCAGGCTCTGGCAAAGGAGCCATTTTCTACCCTAAGTACGTGCAGCTTACTCCCTCTGCCTGGTGCACATACCCAGGATACCCAACTGCTTCTTTATTTGGGACAAGATCTCTGGGGTCCTTCCTTGGGAAGTCCTCGATGGAACCCCTACTGAGTCCACCTTCCTTAGCCCTTCTCTGAGCTGTGACCCTCAGTGTTGGTAACCATAGTGACCTTCCCAAAGTAGAGAGACCAGACCACGTGCATCCTCACAATGTGGATCCTAGTGCTTGGCCAGAAACCTGGGATTGACATTTACGTGGCACCAGTCTTCTGGCAGGGACAGGTATCTGGGTCTAGGGGACAAGTCGTCCTCACTGCAACTCCCTCTCCTTGCCTGTTCAGAAGAGCTCCCCTAACAAGGCAGGGTCTCCTGTGTGAGTGGGTGGGAGCACGCGGGTGTGTGTGTGTGTGTGTGTGTGTGTGTGTGTGTGTGTGCGTGCATGCATGTATGTGCCTAGGGTATGCACTCATGAACACAGCCAATCCTGATGAACTGATAAAGAGTTCTCACCTCCTGAGTGAGGTGTCAACACTTGGGGGTAAACAAGTAGCCCCTCTTGCTTGGGACTGGGGAGCAGGTGAGCACCCCGACTGCCCACCATCGTCACATTTCACATGGCCTCATCAATCCGTCCATATTCAAGGCCCCAGATCCTTCAAGAGCTGATTCAGAGCATCAGACGCTCAGTGTGTGACAGTCAGACTATTGCCAAGGACCTGCAACATGATGTCACAGAACTGAGTACTTCTAGGTCCTTATCTTCCTGGGCCTGTTTATCTCCATCTTTGAAATCAGAAGGATATTTAACAGTGGTGTGTCTGGGCAGCTCTCACAGGTGTGACCCTCTTGGCCCTTTGGGGTGTGACTGCTGCATTCTCCCAAGGGGAAGGCTTGACCTTGAAGAAGGCTTATTGGTCTTGGGAAGGGTCGACTGGGGACTTGCCTGCATAGCTTGCGCCTCTCTGCAGACATGGAGGGGCTGAAGGGAGCTTCGGCCCCGGCAGAGGGCAGACACTGAAATCCAGAAGGTAAAGACCAGGGCCAGTTTGTCCTGAGAGCCCTTCAGCCAGGCCCCAGGCCCGCTCCGCCTGCCACCTTCTGCTTTTGTTCAGCTGTATCAAACAGCTCATTGTCTTTGAGAATGGCGGGGGTGGCAGAAGCACAGAACTCTTGGCTTACTTTTCTGGGCTCTCTGTGGAAGACAGAATTACACTGCTTGGGGAAAGAGTCTGCGTGGACATGACTGATGTGGACTGAGCTCGGAATTTCTGTGTGCTCGTGATAGTGGACCCCAACCTTATCTGCACCAGTTTAGTTAGAGACCATTCTCCCGAGGCTGGGGGTAGAAGCAGTACTCGGTACTTGTCCAGCTCGAAGTTGCTAGAGGACAGCTTCCAGGTCCACCCCCTGTCCATCAGCAGTGGCATCTGAACCTCACAGGAGCGTGCTGACTGGAGGAGGAGCTTTGCTTGCTGCTTCTATGTCCCAGTAGCCCACTTCACAGCCCAGGGGTTGGGGACCCTTGCCTCAGGACATGCCTGTGTCACGCACATGGGCAAGCGTGTACACCTGAGGGCGTGAGTATGTGACGACAACTGGATGTGGGTTAAGTAAACAAGACAGGCGAAGTCACGGGAGTATGTATATTAGCACAGGAACCAGTACATGTGCATGTTATGGTTTAAGACTAAAGCAGCCTCCAAAAGTCTCCGGTGTCTGGAGGACGACTGGATTCCGGAGGAGCTGTCCCCAGCAGTGGGCCCACCCCAAATGGTTTCCTGCACTGTTCGGAAGGTGGTCTGGTTGGAGGCGGGTCAGCAGAGGTGACATGGAGGGTGCGTCTCCTTTCTGGCTGCCCTCTCTGTTCCCTGGCTGCCGTGTAGTGGGTGGCTTTCCTCCTGTGTGTGGTTTTACCTGGGAGCCCGTCAGCTGGCCGTGCATGGACTGAGACCTCAGAAACTGTGAGGTAAAATAAACTTCTTTCTTATACTGTGGATGTTGGGTTTTGTGTCCCAGCAATCAGGAAATGGTGGGGACAGCAGGTGTGTCGTTACTCACACACGTTCAAGGATGTGTGGGCACTACTGTGCACACTACACTTGGGACTGAGGGAGAAGGAGGCTGGCCAGCACGTGTTCTTCCTTGAGTGAAATCCACATGGCCCATCCCGATGGTAAGGGTGGGTCTTTTGTCCACAGCCTAACCCCATGACGGTCCCTTATGCTCTCATATGACCCCAAATTGCAGACAAACAATATACAGTGTTGTCCCATGCTTCCCAGAAGGCTGCTGCAGCGACATCCTTACAGTTGTGACAATGTCAGCTTGGCCCAGAGGCAGGCTGACCTTGAGGCAGCTTCTTCGTAGGCAGCGTGGGCGGCCAGTGCCTCCCCACAAGGCCGTTGCACCATGACGGGAAACAGCAGGAGCCTGGTGCCTGAAGCCAACACCTGGCACAGAGCAGGTGCTCAGCACCTGGCGCTGCGCTCAGCTCTCCCAACAGCCAGTGGCATGGGCTCAGCTACCAGGCAGCATCAATGCCCGCGCCCTTGGAGTTGCACCGCACAGCCCCTGCCAGCGCCCTGCAGCCTGCCCCCACCCCCACCCCCCGCGCCCATACTACATGCTTCATTAGCTGCACGGTGTCCCAAAGTACAACAGGAATGCTTCCTGCACGGTTTCCTCTGCTAACTACCTCTGTGACAGCTCCTTGGCAGACATGGCACCGAGCGCACAGATGTTAAGAGTATGTGCCGCAGGCGTGCCACCTCAACACGGAGCAAGGGGGGATGGTGTTATGGCAGCCCAGAAGCAGCTTCCCAGGTGCCACCTCAGCCCCACCCAGGAAGCCATGAGGAATCTTGGCCCAGACCAGGCCAGGTAGTCCCCCACCTCTTCCCCTGGTCCAGGACACCCGATATCACATCTTCTCGTCATATACACCCTGCCAAGAGGGGGCGGCCAACAACTGTCCCTGTGCCTCATGTGGGCAGGGCCCAAGCAGGGCACTGAGGATTGGATGGGAGCCGGACCCAGCTGTGCTTTCAAAGGTCTGAAACCAAACGGGAAGCTCCAGCTCACATGTTGGTGAGGTTAAAGATCATCAGCCCTTGTGATGTGCACCCTAGAGCTAGCCTCTCCCCCAGGGTCAAGGGAGGACGGTCACCAGCCACGTGACCAGCCATGGTCATAGCTTCTCAGACTTCACAGGACCTCTCCCTGCTGCACCACAATTTTGCCTTCTTTCTGTCGAATATTTGGGACCTGGAGGGAGTTGGACAGTGTCGCTACCCAGCCACAAGAATATCTGACCCCAAAAGGCCTGTCTTCACAGAAACATGCCAGCCTTCCTCAATGAGAAGATTCAGGGTCCCCAAAGACCCCTGAGACCCTAACAATGTCTGGTCCCATGCAGAAGTGGAACTTCAGGCTTGAGAAGGTACATGGCCACTCCAGTGTCACCCAGCCACAGGGAGCCAGACATGGTTTTGCATCTGACTCTGCCCCAACAAATTCTAGGTTTGGTCAATGATGTCAGAGGGGCCAGAAGGGATGGTGGCCTAGCCAGGCGGCCAAGGTCAAGAACAGCTCCACTGGTGTGTGACTGAAAATGGCCATTTAAGGTGTCCCATTTACATGCTCCCTGTCCAGCTTTCAGGGCCTGAAACTCACCATTCAGCTGAGCACATACATGTGCTGGATCTGTCCTGGGTGCCCAGGGCTACATGTAGGAATGGGCCATGACAAAGGAGATGACCTGGGTTAATGTAGCTACTCAGCGGAAAATCCCCTAGTCTCAGAGACTCTGCATGATAGCACTTTGTGTCTTATTTGTATTGCACGTCCAGAGGAGGGTGGTGGGTGGCTGTGATCTACACAGCCATGCAGGACACCAGGGTGACAAAGCACGTGTCATCATGTAGCTGCACCATCTGGAGCCCATGGGAGCTGTGGCAGGGGAAGGAAGCTATGGTGGGGGACTCCCGTCAGCTCTTAAGTGCCTCTGACAGGAAGTGACACCCCCCCTTCTGTTCATATCTAGAACTAGTTCCATACCCGCCTCCCTCAACACCCAGCAAGGAAGGTTAGAGATGTGGGGGACACATGGGATAGGTGGTGAGTACTCCCTGTCTCTGACACAGACATGATGGTTCCAGCCCACTGGGGATTCACACATTAATCAGAGGAGAAGAAAGGCCTCAGGGGAGAGAGGCTGGCCAGTGTGGTCTGTGTGACCCTAGTTACCAGAACTAGAGGTTTGTGGAGGAACAGATCCAGTGAGGTAGGTGACAGTAGTCTGGGAAAACTTTCTGTGGGAGGTCAGCCCAGAAAGAGGTAGTCAACAATGAGCTCCTTGTTCCAATTCCAGCTACAAGGTAAGCATGCACTTTGCAGCAGGGTCTCTGGACCATCTTGGTTTGCCCATAACATTCCCACCATCAGTTCTGGGGACTCCTTCAGCCCTAAGTTAACAGGGACAATTGGTGACCCTACTTTGTTCAACACCCAAGTGAGTACAGGTTGCATCTGTTCGACTAGTCTCAGAAAAAGAAAAATGGACACTGTATTGGTCAGCTTTCCCATCACTGGGATAAAATATCTGACAACCAAAATGTGAAGGAGGGGAGGTTTTTTGGCTCATGGTTTCAGTAGTTTCAGTCCATGGTTGGATGGTTCCAAAGGAAGAAACAGCATGGCAGAAAAGCCTGTCAGTGGACTGCTCACATCACAGCAGCCAGGAAGCAGAGACAGAAAGGAGGAGCTGGGCAATGCACCCTTCTGGGCTACTCTCCCAGCGGCCCACCTCTAGCCAAGCCCCACCCCCTAGCAACACAAGAACTTGTCAGGGGATTAATCCTCTGATAACTGACACCTTGATGAGCCAATTAATGTCCAAAAGCTCGAACATGAGACTTCAGGGGAACATTTGTAACCTAAGCCATACCAGAAAATAAGCAGGGAGGGAGTGCGGCCAGGTCTGCAGGGCCAGAGCACAGGCCCTTCTTAGAAGGCAGCTAGGAGGGCGGACAGCCACAATGACATAGGCATTCTGAGATGGCAACACCCCTTAGGACAGACTGGAGAAGGCCAGGAAGCAGGGATGTGTGGAGTGGATTTTCTGGGAATCCTGGAGAGAAGACATCACGGCAGAGAGGATGACACCCAGCAGGGGGTCAGATGGGACATCTTGAAGGAGCCAGCTAGTCTCGAGTGCAGTCACTCGGCTAGTGACGGGAATGGGGCTGAGACCATCACACCGGCCTCCTGCCACATGAGAGCCTCCGGGAAAGGACAGTATTAAGCAAACAAGCAGAGCTGCTCGACAGGCGCCCTGCAGAGGAAGGGTCTGAGTCATCTGCAAGTCACACACTTAGTGCTACTGTGACATCCTGTCATGTGTTAGAGCAGCTGGCTTGCCTTCATGGAAGGAGCTGGGCAGCCCCACCCCTCCCACCACTTGACAGGGCCTAAGAGGCAAGGTCTCCCTTTTGATGGCACCCTCTCCTACGCACAGAGGGACAGATGGCACCATGCTGGGAGCCAGGAGAGGGACATGCCATGCCAGCAGTCTAGATTCCAGAAGGCACGAGAGAGCAGCCCCCCACCCCTACCCAAAGGGTCATCTCTACCTCAGGTGCGCCATCTATTCTGGTGCCAGGGCAGGTCCTGGGCAGTGGCCTGTGGAAGGTGGAGGGTGGAGGAAGGGGACACAGTCATGGCCAAGGATGAACCAGGGAAGCCCCTGTGAAAGGCACACAGTATAGGCTTCGAGGATCTGACTAGCTGTTTAACATCACACCCTTAGTGCTGTGGGGCAAAACTCAGGTGGGTTCATGGGATTTTTTGGGAGGCCAAAATTTCTACAAGTCAAGTTTACTCACCAGTGCAATGGGCCACCTTAGGAAGGGACTGAGTCCCTGTCACCAAAAAGACTAGATAATTACCAATTATCAACATGGTATGAAGAGGATCCCCCAGAGCCAGGCATAGTGGAACACCTCTGTAATTCCAGCCTTCTAGGAGACCAAGGAAGGAAGGTCACACATCGTAGCCTAGCCTGGCAACTTAGTAACTTAGCAAGACTGTGTCTAGGCAAAAAAAATAAAAAATAAAAAAGGCCCCGAATTCAATCCCCAGTGCCAACATAAATACACAACACACTCACACATGTGCACACTCAGATACATTCATGGAATCATTCGGGACCACACAAAAGCCCTGATGACTCTGGTATATGGAGTTCACTGCTATAATTCCCAGCACAAGAAGAGTGTGCACTTTGTGGCAGCATCCTTGTGCATGTTACTTTGCCCCGCATGTCCCAACATCAGCCCTGGAGACCCCCTCAGCCTCTGGCTAACAGGGACAACTGGGGACCCTACTTTGTAAGCCCCGAGGTGACAATGTCAACACTCACACGTAGATTCCTGGGGATGGGGGAGGCCAGAAAGGCATGTTTTGACACCCTATGTGTCGCCATTATTTATATAAAAACTAAGATTTGCTCTTTTTTATTTAAAGAGTCATATTCTAGAAAGTTTCTGAGAGTGGATTCAAGGTTGTCCACCTATGAACACATGTTGACCTACACACAATCTGCCATGCTTTTTCTGGTGACAGAGAGAGCAAAGCTCTAGTTAGCATAGCAGGATGCTGTCTGTGTGGCCAGCATGGTGGGTGTGGGGGGCGGGGGAGGGATGGCAAATACTGTCGAATGTCATTACCTCAACACACACACTTAATTTTATTTTTAACTTTTGCGCTACTGGGCACTGAACTCGGGCTCTTTGCACTGAGCTACATCCCCAGCTCATTTTTTATCGGGCCCCTTGGTCTCCCCACAACCTGCACTCTGGGATCCTTCTCACCACACAGGGAAGCCTCCAGACCTCCCTCCAGGCTCCATCTGCGGTCCTCCACATGAGCATGCAGGAACTCGGAGTGACCCCACTATCCTGCAGTCTCTCACCCCTGATGTAATAGCCCTTTGCATCTGATGTCCCTGTCATGAGATCTGTGGCTTCCTATGATTTCTCTCTTCATGGCTGCTGTTGTCACACGGCTGGAGGGTCGCTGCAGGACATGCTGCACCCAGTCAGCTACAAAGGAAGTTCTCCCCGTGCTTAAGGCAGATAGACTCAGCTTAAATGACCATGTCCGTTGCAGACATGATGCCCCTTCCTATGCCCTGAGCTGTGGAACAGTCTGCCTGTGATGTTGGTCCCAGGCTCCTGGGCCCGGCCACTCCTCTGGAGCAGGCTTCTCAGGGAGGGTCCTGGCAGATGCGGTGACCACCAGGCCTTCCTCGCTGGGGTTGGCACCTGCCAGCCCTCAGGTTCTGTGGAGCTGGCACCAGCCATGATATTTGCAAGTTTCTGTCCGCATTTGTGCCTGCTATCAACACCATATAAAATAAACATTTGTCTGACTTGAGGATTTTGGCTTCCACAGACTGTTTCCCATCTGTCTCTTTTCTCTTTCTCTCTGCCCCTTTCCCTAGCATCCCTACTGCCGCCTCCCTCAGATGCAGCTCCGCTCCCGTCCAGCCATGACACACAGGATGTGCACACGCATGCATTGCCCGGGTGCTGCTCCTGCTTTTGGGGAGCCCTTCCCCCTTCTTTCCTTCTTTGCTCTCACGTCCACCACGTGGTTCTTTTTTGTGCATCTGTCCACTGTGGAACTGAGCAGCAGAATTCTAAGTTCACCTCCACTCTGGTCGGTATGGCCTTGGGCCAGGTGCAAAGCCCACTAAGATTTACCTCCTCTGAGCTGTAAATCCCCAACAGATTCTGAAGACATGGGACCCAGAAATGTCCCAGAACCTCTTCCTGGTGACGACCAGAGGTGACAACCACGTGAGGCAATGCTAAAGGAATGCCCGGTCCAGCAGAGCAGGGCTGAGTGTCTTTGTCCCTCTCCCATCACTAGTACAAAACTCCTGGTACCCCCAACTTAAAGGAGGAGAGGCTTATTCTGGCTCAAGGCTTTTAGAGGATTCAGTCCAGGCTCAGCTGGCTGCAAGGTACAGGAGGCTCGGTGGAAGGCCTGGGAGAGGACAGCTGTTCACCCCAAGGCTGCAGGAAGCAGAGAGGGAAGGGAAGAGACAGGGACAAGAGCACACTCTTCCAGGTCAGCCCAGCAGCCCAGCTCCAAGCATACCCACCTCCTAGCAGCATATGAACTCATGGATGAATAAGTTCACTGGTGAGCACAGTGCCCCATGACCCAAGTCCTTCTCGACACATGGGTCTCTGAGGCAATATTTTAGATCTAAAGTATAAAACTGGGATTTTGAGTGCCTCAATTCCAGCCCAGCGCTAGTGCTCTGTGACTGTGTGGCCCTGAGCAAGTTCCTCACCCTCTTTGAGACTCCAGTCTCTAACAAATCAATTAAAGGCCACTGTCCCTGCACTTTGGCACTGTGGGGTAGGCTTCAAATCTCTTCACTTAGGGGCTGAACAAGTAGCTCAGCAGTTAAAATGCTTGCCTAGCAAGTGCAAGGTCCTGGCTTTGATTCCCCAGCACCCCATAAGCCTGGAGCGGTGGTGCATGCCTGTAAACCCAGCACTTGGGATGCTGAGGCAAGAGGACTGCTATGAGTTCAAGGCCAGCATGGTCTATATAGTAAGTTTAGGAGCAGCCTTGACCACAGAGTAAGATCTTTTCCTTCCCATCTCCAAAAAAACTCCCTCTACATTTTCCTCTAGAAATACATAGCTCATGGAAGCCTGGCTACAGATGCTCAGGAAACCAAGCTGGTTCAGGAAAGAGAGAGGACTCTCTAGCCACAGTGCCTAGGCTGAGATCTCTTAGGCCCTAGCATACATGATGTACAGTCTGCCCAACACAAAGAATAGCAAAGACGTACAATTCTTAACTGTGTTTATTTTGCCTTTCCATCATCAAAGCAGCTTATGTTTACTTTAGAAAATTGAAAAGATAGAGGAGAGTGTATTAAAGAAAATAACAAATGGTCCATAATCCTTTCCTCCAGAGATAACTAATAAGAATTGGTTAATTTTGTTGCAGTTTATACACACACATACCCACAGGTGCATACAAACACAGACACACACAGACACACACAGACACACACACACACACACACACACACACACACACACACACACAGGCATGCACATAAATACACAGGCGTATGGATATTTTGAGATTACAGCTGTGTGCTGTGTAACATTTCAGTTCATGATAGACTGTGTATACAACACTGGTCCTTAAGACTGTATACTGCCTCGTGATGTCGTTGCTATCTTAGTTCATAGAGACATACTTTGAGATGTTCACACAGTGAAACAGCCCAACCACACACAACTCACAATGCATCCCTGCTGTTAAGCAAGGTGCACTGGATATGAGGTTCTCTCACACCACACAGGGGTGTGTACAAACCATGCCCTTTTCACTGGGCCCCTCTTGTTACACTTCCTTGGGCTCCATTTTTCCTAAAAGTAGAAATTCTAATCAAGTCAGCTCACGAAAATTCAATCATACATGGTGGATGCAGTTGATAACTTGGCCAACTTGGGAGTTTTCTCCTTGTCAGCTGCAGAGCCAAGGTTATTGTCACGCTCTATCCTAGGCCACCCAGGCCACTCTGGGTTACCCCACAGCACCTCTATCGCATCTACAAGACCCCTTTTGGGGGCCACCACCTTATACAATCTTTCCATTAATACTAAACTTACAGTTTAGGTCTATAATGTTCCCCAAAGTCTCCTATGTGTGGGAGGTGACTGGACCACAGGCGCACTGTGCTCCCCACTGGGTTCATCCACCGATGAACTCGTGGCTGACTGTGCTGTTGGAAGGCGGGGACTGGGCAGAGGTAGGTCACTGGGGTATGACCGGGAAGGTGTGTTCTTGCCCCCAATTCCTTCCTCATCAGCTTCCTGGCTAACAAGGGTTGAACAGCTAGCCTCCACCAGGGCCTTTCTCCCTCGGAGACAGAGCCAAGCGCAAGCTAAATCCTCTAAAAAACCTTGAGTTAAAATAATCCTCTCTTCAAGTTGTGGGCATCAGGCATCTTGTCCCAGTGATGGGGAAGCGACTCTCTCTCCCCTCCCTCTCTCTCTCTCTCTCGGGAACTACAAGATTTGCTGCCCCAAGTGTCACACTGGGCTTTGGAAGCAGCGGCAGAAATGAAGCAGTCAGCAGAACACACCAATCACATCCTTCCAGGCCCAAGGCCGAAGATCGTCTCAATGTGCTGGGCTCTTGTCTAGCTCCCGCCACACTTTTTACTAATTATACTAAGACATCTAGGTGCTGCAACACAGCACTGGGCTTCTGTCACCTGGAGTCCTGACATTCATCTGACAGGGCTATGGTGACAACGAGTATCAGGACTGCCGGTTACAGACGCTCAGGGAGCTAAGCATCTGCAGGAGTCAGCTCTTCATCCCTGGGACACAACACGCAGCACTCACAACCTGCAGGAGAAGAGGCTAATTGGCTTGCAGCCTGAGAGGTTCCAGTCCTTGGTCATCTGGCTCCAGACAGAACTTCATGGTGGAAAAGCGGGTGGGGCAAAGATGGTAGCCAGGAAGCAGAGCAGGGAACAGCACCAAGCCACAGATAGTACCAAAGGCGACGCCTCTGTGACCTCCAGACACGCACAAGAGTGTGTGCTACCAATCTATTAGGTGTTTCTTGAGCCAACAAGGTTGAAAAATCAGGATTGAAGGTGAGAGCATCTCACCCCAAATAATGATGCTAAAAAATTAATAGAGCCACACACACACACACACACACACCACTCGACACTCCTTTCTAATTGAGCACTACAGCCCTGGAGCAACAAGGCTTCTGGTGACAACTGTGGGAAGTGTTGACGTCCCAGAGATTATCTTGGGTGCCCCTATCTGACCAGCAGGAATGAAGCATCCACTCCCAATAGGGCCTGAGGGTGTGCAGGGCAAAATCGGGCCTGGCACTGCCCTGACCAATCCACATCTCTGGGGAGGGGCCGGACATGGAGATAAATGAGGCTCCTCGGGAGAACAGGGCAGGCGGGTCACAGGGCCATGCTCACAGGCTGGTGTGGAGTTGAGATTAGAGAGCACGTGTGAGCGCTCGGCTCTAAGCCTGCCTGCGGCACTGAATAAATGTCAGCTATTAAAATGTCACCACCCCAGTGACCCTGAGCAAAGATGAAGGTCCCCGCTTCCCCGAGCAGGCCCGTTTGTGGGATAAGCAAGTGAGGTGGGCCTCGTGGGAGCCAACTGCCAGAGAACAGGTATTCCCAGCCATGGAGCCACCCACGGAGGGTCACACCATGCTGGGACAGGACTGGGACAGGCCAGGGAGCCTTCTCAGTCTGCCACAGCATCCGAAATCATGCTGTCACATAGTAGCTCCTCTTCAAGACTATGTGAGTCCCCCAAAAGACAAATGTTCTCTAAAGGGTAGCCTGCTAAGAAATCCCAATGAGCCAACCCTTGGGGACACACAGAGCTTCTGACTCGGCTACCGAGTGGCTGAAGGGAAGGGACTCGGGTCCCCAAAGTTCCCAGCCTGACAACTGGCCTGTGCCTTGACCCGCACATCCCTCCTCCATGTAATTCACAAACACCCCAAGAAACCACAGAACCCAGAGGACTGTGGCTGCATCCTCCCAGTCTCACCACCCGTCCTCCCCTACGGAGCTCGGCCTTGTCCCTCTCTGCCTCCTGTCCCAGGATGCGGCGGGGCTCGGGGCAGGGGAGTCTCCTCCTCAAGGACAGGCTCTGAGGTGGCCTGACCTGGGAGGCTGCTGGAGCCACGGTCCAGAGGAAGGACAACAGGGACAGGAATGCGGACAGGGAGAAACATAGTCAGAGATAGTGTGGGGGACGAGGAATGTCACGCCGTCCTGTCAGCCACTCAGGTGAGAGAATGATGAGGTGGCCATGGCATCAGCAAGAGGAGCTGCCAGGAAGAAGCTCCCCTGACAGTGGCCAGGTCCCAGATGACACCTCACTCTGGCACCTCAGTGTTTACAGATGACATTACCCGTCCACACAGGCACCAGGACTGAGGGCTGAGCAGCCGCCCTCCCATGCCTAGGCCACCAAGCCACGCAGCGCACAGACCTTGCACCCCTCTGCACTGCCCCTTACGCCTACACCAGCTTCCCCAAGCCTCTCTACCTGGCCCGACACACACCCTGGGTGCCCTGGCTGTGCAGCCCTGCCTGGTGCTGCAGAAAACACCCACACACAGGAGACTGTCTCTCCTCTGTCAGAGTTGCCTTTGGTGAGTAGAGCGAGGCATGGGCGGAGGCCTGGGCAATAGAAGGACCAGGAGCCACACTCCACACCTGAGAGCTCCCATCCTCCCACTTGGGTTCAAACCCAAATCTGGCACACAGGGCTGAGCAGCCGAGAATGTCCGGAGCCTCCCTGCACCTCAGCTGTCTTCATCTTGTGTGGGGTTTTTCTTTTATTCCACACATTTTTTTATCCATGCATATTAGTGCTTTGAATAAACAGTTTTTATTTTGGTAGATTCGTATACGCACATAACACACGTTAACTATTCCTCTGATTGGCCCTGGCCCAACCCCTTCACACATGCAGGGAACGGGTCAATGTGTGCAGTGCACTGTGACCAGATTCCGACCTGTCTCCCCTGCCTTTCCACCATTTCCCTCCCCTTCCCCTTCCTCTTAATACTCAATAGCCATGATACAGAACCAGACTAGGTGCCCATCAGAGGATGAATGGATAAAGGAAAAGTGGTATATATGCACAGTGGAGTATTAGGCTGCTATTAAAAAGAACACAATTTCATCATCTGCAGAAAACCGAGTGGATCTGGAGTCTATCACGGTGAACAAAATGAGCCAGACACTGGCAGATACCACATGTTCTCTCTGATCTGTGGGATCCAAAGAAAATGACAGAAAGTGCAAGGGGTCCCCCCTGCTATAGCAGTGTCGGGAGGGAGCCTGGGGCCCGGCACATGCTAGGCAGAAGCCGCACAGCTGAGTCTCATCTCCAGCCCTGCGCAAGCCCCACTGAGGACTGTCCCTGTAAAAGGCAAGCTCCAGGCCCACCCACAAGCCTGCTGCCGTGGGTCCTGTATGCCCAGGAGGCAGCCCCGTATACCCATTTCACAGCTGGGTACGGGCAGAGGAAGCTAGCTGCTGGGTGTCTCCAGCCCTCAGGAAGCTGTCTCCCAGTGTGCCGAGCACAGCTCACAGACACCTGGAGTCCTGCCAGCCCCTGAGACTAAGCCTGTGCCCACCTGGCACCAGCCCGGGAAGGAAAGCTGCTGTGTGGACGGTTCCAGAAACTACATGACCGACCAGGGGCTTCTGATGAGGCCAGGCAGCTTCCACAGCCAGCATGCCAGCAGCCTGAAACCCCGTGGGCAGGAAAGAAGGCCCCGCGTGTGGCACTCAAGTCTCACTGGGAGAGATGTGCACAGCTCACAGCCTGCGAACCAGCCAGCCCAAGCGGTCTGGAGGCGGAGTTGGGACCCTGTGGACACCAAAGCTGGGAGCCAGCAGGATGGAGGCTGGGCAGGCTCTCCTGGGGCACTGGCTGAGTCGCTGCCAGGACAGGGGCTCCACAGGGCCTCCCTGCCTGTCTGCGGGGCCATTCCCACACTGCAGCTTTGTCCCTGGAGCCACTGCGGAAGAAGCCGGGCACAAATTGGTGTCCTCATCTGGCACTGGCTGGCATGGAGGCAAACCTCTCTGTCAAGGCCACAGCTGGCAGCGGGCAGCACTCAGCACGTCCGCCTGCCTCACCCTGCAGTCCTCCTTCCTCCTCTGCCCACAGCAACCCTGACCTGGCACCGGGGCCCTAGAAGCTTCAGAAAATCAGCTGCCAGTGTCACTAGTGGATGGGGCATCCATGGGGACTCAGAGGAGTCAGATCGCCAGTCCCAGTCCAGCGCAGAGTCGCTGGTGGTCCCTGGTTAAGTTTCTTGCCCTCTCTGGTCCACCTCCTCATCTGTTACATATGAAGCTCACCACATCCCCAGCTTGTGATAAAGCCCATGCACCCACCTTCCTGTGCCTTCCCTGTCTTTGGTTGGGGGATGAGTGATAGTATTTGGACCAAGCCCAGGGTCTTCACATGGAGCTACATCTCCAGCCTACATTATTTTTTATTCTTAGACAAGATCTTGCTAAGTCACTAAGTTGCTGAGGATGAGTTTGAACTTGCAATCTTCCTGCCTCAGCCTCCCAAAGTACTGGGATTATAAGTCTGCACCACCAGGCCCAAGCAATGCATTACTTTTGTCACCTGTAAATGGACAAAATCATATGAAGATGGTCATTGTCATGATTAGAAACAACGAGTAAAGTTCAAGGAGAGCACCCAGAGGTGTAAGAACTTGGTGTCATTGGGAGGGGACCTAAGAGAACGCTGGCCTCGTGCACACAGGGTGGGCCCAGGGGCCACTGATTCCACGCCATGGGGAAAGGACCCAGGGGTGACCTCGCCTCATGCACAGAGGGACAGCAGCTTTGTGCTGACAAGGCAGGAACCCAAGGGCGCCTTGGCTTCATGCTGACCGGTTGGGAGCTTCACGTTGAGCTGAGTCAGAGGGAGAGAACCGAGGCAGGGAAGCAGGCCAGCCAAGCCTCTCCTCCAGCACCCTGGGCCCAAGCCCGCTGGGAGCTGTCTACATGGAGGTAGGAATTTGTCCAGGTGGCAGGCCCCAGCTGGGAAGCCCAAGACCCACCCGCCGGCCTCCCTGCAAGGACAGATCCAGGGTGCTAGGAAGACACCCCTCTCCTTCCCAGATAGAGAGCTGTCTTGACACAGCGGAGACCTCAGAGAGGACATCAGAGTATGGCTGGGCAGGGAGGCACTGGCCCTGGGCGGATGGACGGGCCAAGGCCGTTCGATGGCCTCTGGGTGTGTCCATCATCTCTGCTGAGCAAAGATGAGGAGAAGAGCCCAGGAAGATGGGCAGGCACCTCGGAGGCTCTGGGAAAGAGCAAGGCTTCCTGGAGCTGCTGTTGGAAGAGCAGAGGGGTAGAGGCCAGCTCTGGAGACAGGACACTGTCCCCCACCTCCGACCAAGGCTCTCAGATGCCACAGCAAAGCAGAAAGCCATCCTAGACCTGCTCTAGGAAAAAGGGAGACAGGGAACCTCAGAGGCATGATCTCACCAGAGCACAGGGGCAGCTTTTCCAGGCTGGAAACCCACCAAGCCAGTCCTGCCACAAGGTGTCCCTGGGGCTGGCATCCTTACCTACTCAGGCGTCCCAGGCATGGCCTGGGTTCACTTTGACTGATACCTTTCTCTTCCCACTGACCAGCCCTGGCCAGCCCTTGCCAAGGCCTGCCGAGGTTTCTGGCTCTGTCTTCTGATCCACTCAAGAGTCTTGGCCCCACCACCAGCACGTCTAGCCCCCACCCTGCCCTCAGTGGCCACACGGCTTTCCTGCCTTTCCTCTCAACTCCTGTAACCCATCCCTCACTTCCTCTTCCCCGTAGGAGCTCCCTCCTGCTCCGCCCTGGTGGCAGGCACTGTTTATTTCGTTCTCACTGGGTCTTTCAAGACTTAGCACATCGCTCCCCATCACAGGTGCTCAATAAATATTTGTGGAATGAATAAAAAGAAGAGGGTAGGAGAAAAAGAAGAGAGGAGATGGCCTCCTTGTCAGGGAAAGTTAAAGAGCCACAGTAGCAAAAGGAAGGGATGCTGGAGACATGGAGGGAACACCAGGAGCCCAAACATGCAACCCCTCATGCCAAGCCATGTAGTTAAAATCATGCTGGGGCAGGCTGGCTCGGCCCTTCTCAGAGGGTGAGAAGTAAGCATGTTAAGAGGTCTCTGGGGTCCCCGTCTCCTTCTCGCCTGTGGTCATCTTTTCTGCAGAGTCAGGATGAGCAGTTAAGGCTTTTTGTTCAAACCACCTCTGGTGACACTGGACTCACCACCTGTTATAGTTTGAATCTGGAATTCCCCAAAGCCTCACGTACTCTGAAGGTGATTGGATTATAGGGGCTAGTTGGCCAAGTGGATCGATGTCCTGTGCTGTTGGGAAGTGGAGGTGTGGCCCGGAAGGGTACATCTCTGCTAGCCCCGCCCTTCTCTTGCTCCACTCCTGCCACAATGGGACGAACAGCTATCGTCTGCTTAGGCTTCTGCCATGCTCTTCCACCATGGCCAGACGACGGCGAGTGGACTAAGGCTTCTACAACATGAGCCAAAATAAACCCCTCTCCCTTAGGTTGTGGGTCCCAGCTATCACATCCCAGCAAGAAAGTTACCAAGACCCTGCCTATGTTAGCTATCCATCACTGTGACAAAAACCCCTGGCACAAACAGCTTAAAAGAGGAAAGACTTGCTCTGGCTCGCGGCTTCAGCCTATGCAGTTCATGGATGGCTGACTCCAGTGCTTCAGACCTGCGGCAGAAGCATCATGGCAGAAGAGCATGGGGAAAGCAGCTTACCTCCTGGAACCTATCAGGACCACCTTGTAGAGCAGAGGAGAATTAGGAGTGTGGACCATGCCTAGGCATAGACAGGCTGCCCAGAATCCCCAAGTGGAAGGTGGCTCGTAGCTCCACGGGGTCTCTCCTCCCACAGAGACCTCTACAGTCCATCTGCCAGAAGGTAGCCTTCCCTCCCTACCCATTACGGCTCCTGCTCTGGTCTCCAGCCAGACAGTTAATGCCATTCCTTAATTTTGGAGCTAAGAACTAAACAGTCTCCCAAAGGCACTGCAGGAAGACAGCCAAGCTGTGGGAAGAATGAGCATGCCCACCTTCCTGCCAGGAGCAGACTCCATTTGCTGAAGGAAGAGATACTATACCCTCCCTACAGCTGCCACAGGGACTGGGAGCTGCCACCTGAGAGGGACTGAGGCTTGTCCCATGCCATGTGTTGAGGCACAAGCTTCTTGGTTCCTCAGGCCCACCATCAAGCTCCTTCAGAAAGTTGTCTGGGCTACACAGCTACTTGGGTCCCTCCTGCTGTACCCTCCCTGCAGGCAGCCCACTGCAGCACTTTCTTCACAGCCATTCTGAGACCTTCCCAGCTCTTCAAGATCATCTCAACACCATTAAAGGACTGTGGCCTTTGTCTTTTCCAGCTTTACCGCATACTGGCTGTGTAGACATATCACTGATCTTTGCTGGCCTAATGTTCTCATCTGTACAATGGGATAATAGTTTCACTCTCATCAAATGGCTGTGAAGGTCAAATGCAATGTAAAAATCATTCGTCACTATGGCTTTCCTTCCTTGCTGTCTTGCTGTTGGTCACAATATCTGATATCCACAATCCAAAGGAAAAGAGATTTAGTTTAGGTAGAGTTTTAAAGTCTCGATCCCTGCATGGTTAACCTTTCCAAGGCAGACATGGCAGAAGAGCCCAGTGTGAAGGAAACTGCTCATTGCACAGCAGCCAGGAGGCAGAGAGAGGCGAGCTGGGGACAAGAATATATTCTGCCAGGTCACACACCCAGTGACCCAACCTAGCCAGGTCCCACCTGCTAATGTGCCTAAAATCACCAATGAATGACTCTACTGATGAGCATAGTGCCCCATGATCCCATCATTTTTCAAGTACTTGGGACTTTTGGGGACATTGCAGATCTAAACCGTAACAGCCAGATGCTTTCCATGGAGAAGCAGGGATCAGAATGGGATATGGAAGAAGGAATTATGCCTTGGCTCTTGAGTCTTGGTGATTCCCTGCAGCCTAGAGCCTGTCCCACTCCCCCCACCTCCCCATTGTGCCCCCGGCCAGTCCACCAATGAGAGACAGCATCTCATCACAGGAAGCCTGAAGTTCCCACCCCAAGTCTCTACTCCACACTGCTGGAACCCTTGAGTCCTCTGCAGTGTCCTCAGACCCGAGAACGTGGTCTGCAGTCACCACCCTCCTCCACGTGGCACCAACTCCGATGTTCTATCGATCTCTCGCCACCACGAGGCGCAATACCTTGAGGTGGACGTTTATCATCAGTGCTCACATTTGTACAGCCTGAGGTTACTAAGGGGCACATCCCCAATCTCCCAGGGAATGCAATCAGGGCTGCGGGGATTGACGTCATTGGAAGTTGGGGCTGACCTGGCTGTCTCTGATGGCTGTCTCCTGCTCTTAGGCTGTTCCTTGGAGGCATAGCTGAGGCTGTCCTCCAAGCTCCTGCAACTGAGCCTCTCAGTGTGGCTTGATTGTCCCACAGAGTCACCACTCCCCAGACAGAGTGTCCCAAGAGAGAATTCCAAGGGACACAGACAGAAGTTGCCAGACTTCATAAAGAGACAAACCCAAAGCCTCAGAACATCACCATAGCACTCCATTGGTCAAGCAGGCCCAAGCTCAGACCAGCAGTGAGGGAAGCTAAGGTAGAAAGATCACACGGTAGAGTCCCACCCAGACAACTTAGCAAAACCTGGTCTCAAAAACACAAGGGTTCAATGGTTGAGAAGTCTTGGTCCCATCCCTAGTACCCCCAAAAAAAATGGAAGGGGAAGAGGAGCCCACCCCTTAATAGGGGAAGGGCCAGGTCATCCTGCAGAAGAGTGCGTAGCATGGTGATGGTGTGCTGGTGTCTCTGACACAGCCATCCATGTGCACCCACCATCCTTCCCCAGGCAGAACTGTGCTCCCCAAGGCTGGCACAGTTCCAGAAATCAGACCTGCCCGGGGCCACCCTTCCTGCAGTGCCACTTTGGCAGCAGCCATTGTCCTCTTCAATGGCAAAGTCACAGGTAAGTCCTGACAGGCTGCTGGTGTTCCCCGTCTGCTTTAGGGTGTGTTTAAGGTCCTGATTCTTCATTATCATCTAACAAGCATAGTCAGGCACTGGGCTTAGTCATTTGCTGAGGGTCTACTTGTACAAGCCAGACAGGTTGTCCACTGAGGTAGGGGACACTGAGAGACGCACATGGACTCAGACAGTCCCAACACACTGCACAGAAGGGTGGCATGGGGTGGGTGGAGCCAGTGGTTGCATGGGAGGGGGAGGGGCCGACTATGATTGGGGAAAACAAACAGAAAAGTTCTGTCTTCAAACTCAGCCTGCAGCTCCTCTTGACGAACCCATGCAGGTCTCCAGGGAGGGGAGGAGGGGAGAGGGAGGCCCCTAGCAGACAAGGGTGCAGGGCAGGACTGGCCCTCTGAGCCTGCTGTTGGGGGAAGGCTGGGGGCAGAGGCTTGTGGGACGCTGACTAGGCCTGGGATGATTCTAGGTAGCAGTGGCTCATAGCCCGATAATCTCAATGCTCAAGAAGAGACTGACAGGCATGGGGCCACTCCCCCTGTCACCTGGTGGACCCACCTCCCTTAAAGTGCTTATAAGCCTGGCCCTCATCTCCAATAAACGAGCTGTTAACACTGATTCAGCCTCCCGGATGTGATTCCATCGTACTCACGCCACTCGAGACCCTGTTCCCCCAGATTTCGCTAGTTCCTGATCACTGGTGGCCAACGGTGGCCAGGAACCCCCAGACCCCGACAGAAGCCCTGTGAGCCATCCAGGAATGTGGTCAGGGTGGAAGGCAGGGGTCCAGGACTGTGACAATCTTGGGCCTTCAACCCAGGGGAACCTTTGGTTGCCTCTGCCATGGTCAGATCTACCTTCCAGGAACACAGCCACATTATCCCCATTTTCACAAAGGAAACCAATGAAGCTCAGAGTTGCCAGCAGGGGAAACGGCAGAACCGAGGCCACCAGGGAGTGCCTGCTTTGGCACGAGGCTTGCCCTGCAGTGGCTGCAATACAGGTGACAGGCACTCACAGCAAGGCTCCGTGAAGAGGGCATGAGAGGACACTGATGTGTCCCTGTCCCCACTGAGCACCCAGACCTCAACTGTGCCTTCCCAGAGCTGGCAGTGACAGCGAGGAACACAGGAGGAAGGCCAGGCCAGCAATGAGCATGTTCGTGGATCACTATATCAACCTTTCTGTCCTGCGGCAACATGACCAGCGGCCATTACTGGCTGCTGTCCTTTGGGTGCTCCCACGGCTGCCCAGCCTGCCCACTGCATGCGACAGTGACTGAGAGAGGCGGTGCAGAGCCTGACAAGTCTGCCTCCTCAGAGGCAGAAGCAGGTGCATCTTGCGCTGGCTGCCAGGAATCAGCAGACCCCAAATCCAGCCCCCCGGGGGGCCCACGCACCCGCATGCCCATCCCCCACTGAGAGGCAGCAGGAGGCAGCCACGGGAAGCTGACTTTGCCTTCAGCATAACGCGCCCCACCAGAAGGAAGGCTGGCAGCAGCTGAGCTCAAGGCGCTGCTTTCGAGTCCACGGGGTGTACGGGGCATTGGCTGAGGGGCGGGAGGAGGCAGTGAGCACAGCAGATGCTCACGGGGGACAAGTCACACTTCACAAGCAGTTAGCACAGGCTGGTCCCCGGGTACGGAGGGACTCGCTCCGTGGCATCAGGAATTGGAGCAGCCAAACTGTCATCTCATTAAATCCTCAGTCACTAGCCCGCCTGTCACCAGGGGCTGTGGTGCGCTCCCTGCTCTCTGCAGCTCTTCTCACAGGAAGCCCAGCCCTGGGCCCAGGAGGGGGCAGGGTGCCTCCTGCTCTTCCACACTCTGCTGAGTTTTTGCAAAACCTTTGGCCCTTCCCTGGCCCCTGGCATTTAGCTCTCTAAGAAGTGAGGGTAAGAAAAAGTGTACTGTAACCCTCCTCATTCACAGTTAGGTTTCATGGTTCCAGTCAACTGTGGTCTGAAAATATTAAATGAAAAACTCTGGAAATAAACAATGCATACATTCTAAATTGTGTACCTTTTTAGGTAATGGGATCGCCACTGTTTCCCTCCATCCTTCGTGGGACGTAACTCATTCTTCTGCCCAACATATCCATGTTGTGTGTGCTCTCCACCTTTCAGAAGTCTGATGTGTTCAGACACGGGTCTGTTGGAAGCTGATCTGATCATGGGACCTGCACTCTTTGGTGGACTCAGCCATCGATGAGTGTGTCACGGGACATGCCATCAGGAGGTGAGGACAATCTGGAAGGAAGAGGCCATGATTGAGGGCGTGTCCTTTGGAGGGTCTCTCCCTCCCTGATCCTCTTGTCTCTTGGCTTCCTGGTAGCCACGAGTCAAACAGCTTTCCTGCACCAAGCCTTTCCTCCATGCTGTTTCTGCCCTAAATCCATGGAATGAATCTCCCAAACCATGAGCCACGTCAAACCTCTTTTCCTTAAGTATGATTGTTAAGTTATTTTGTCTTAGCAGTCCATGGGAAAGTGGCTATCACACTCACTCAGCAGATTTCTTGGTTACCACATTGACTGTCAAACTACCACAGTGTTTACACTTCAAGTAATCCTTATTTTATATACTAATGGCCCCAAAGCCCAAGAGTAGCAATCCTAGCAACTCTTGATATGCAAAATTGAAGCATTAACATGCTTCCTTAAATGAAAAGGTGAAAATTCTCAGTAAGAAAACAATGAGTTCTGAGGCTACTGAGATCTATGGTAACAACAAATAGAAACTAATGTATTATGGAATGGTATTGGCCACAGTCCAAGGCTTTCGTTGGGGGTCTTGAAATACATTCCCCTTTGGGGAAGAAGGACCACCACAATTAGTCCCCCACAAAGAGCAGGAGCTGGGGGTGCCAAGCAGGTGAAATGACAAGGCTCAGTAAATAACTGAAGTCATGATTGCAAAGCCAGATCTAGTGACTCCAAGCCCAGGGCTTGGTGAGTGCAGCTCCTATCTCCTTGACCTTCAAGCCACCCTCTCTCACCACTGCCCCTGGTGACCATGCATTTCCTCTCTTGACACTCCCAAGGGGCACTGCATTGCACTCAGGATGACAGCTCGTACTTCCTGCAGCCCACCTGCCCCACAGCCTGGCCGTAGCCTGACCCCTGCTTCTTTTCCCAGTCAGCCCCCTTTTTCCCCCTGGGACCTTGCAGTGCCTTCCCAGAGCTGACACATGTCTCCCACTTCCTCTGGCTCTCCACTCAGCTCAGGCTGCCCTTGGCTTTGTCCCCATGTCACCACCTTAGAGAGGACTTCCCCAGTACCCGATTAAGTGTGTGTGTTCAATAGACTGTCTCCCAAAGCACTTGCAATTGCCTGAAATCTATCAGGCATTTAGCAAGCTGCTGAGTGGACTGTTAGTCTTCCTGAGAGAATGAAGATTCCAGAAGGGCAAAAGCTATGTCGTGTCCATGGCTGACCCCTCACTCCTAAAACAGAGTCTGGCCCAGAGGAGGCCTGCCACCAATCAATCAATAAGTGAACAGCTCAGATCAGAAGGAGCTCGGATGCCCCTAGTGTGTGTGAGGCAAATCTTGTTTGTGAGGTCCTTGTCTGTACCAACACCCCAACTCACAAAAGCAGATGTCAGCCCCTTCCTGATGATGTCACCACATGTGACCCCATAAGAGAAACACCTTGCAGCAAGCAATCTAAAAACGAAATGAAGAAAAAGTCTCCATTTACAGTAGTGTACAAAATACTTATGAATACATTTAACAAAAGAAATGCAAGACATATACTCTGAAAATCACAAAACTGTCAAAGGAAATTAAAGATATAAATAAATTAAATGGGATAAATTAAATACGTGTTCATGGATTGGAAGACATATGTCATTAAGGTGGAAATATTCCCAAACGGATCTACAGATTCAATGCAATTTTTATGGCGATGTCTCCTGGCTTCTTTGCAGAAAGGGACAAGCTGGTCCCAAAATTCACTTAGAAATTCTAGGGACCTAGAATAGCCGAAGTTGGAGGACTTGCATTTCCTGATTTCAAAACTTACTTCCGAGTTACAGTAATCAAGACAGTGTGGTACTGGCATAAGAACAAACATGTAGATTAATTGAATCAAATTGAGAATTCAGAAATAAATCTGCACATTTACAGTCAATTCATCTTTGGCAAAAATGCCAACAACAATTCAATTATGAAATAATAAGTCTTTCCTACAAAATGGGACTGGGGTAACAGGGAGAAGAACAAAATTGGATCCCTATACCACAACATATGCAAAGAGTATCTAAAAGTAGATCACAACTGAAAAGGTAAAATATAAAACTCCTAGAAGAAAATATAGAGAAAATTTTGTAAAGTTAGATTAGACAATAGTTTCTTACACATAACTCCAAACAGGCCGGCAACACAAAAATAAAAAATAATGGACTTAAAATGCAAAATGCAAAACTTTTTGGATTCAAAGTATATCATTGAGAAGGTACAAAGTCGACCCGCCAAATGGGAAGAACTGTGTAAATCATACATCTGATTAGGGACATGTATGTCACATATATAAGGAACCCATACAACTTTATAATGAAATGGCAAATAATCCAATTTAAAGTGGGCATGAGACCTGGACAAACATTTCTCTTAAAAAAAAGTCAATAAACACATGAACAGATACTTCAGAATCATTTGTCATCAAAGGAACATAAATCAAAGCTGTAGTGAGACACTTTCTTGTACCCACTAAAGTAGCTAGTACCAAGAAGTCAAATGTAACAGTTGGCAGGAATGGAGAAGAAAGAAAACTATAATATACTACCAGCAGGACTAGAAAATAGTGCCACTTCTTTGAAGAGTCTGACAGGTCCTCAAATGATTAAGCATAGAGTTAACATGTGATCCAGCAATTTCACTCCTGAGAGAAATGAAAACACATCTACCCAAAGACCTGTGCATAAATGTACAAAAGCAACATTATTAACAATAACGAGCACGTGTAGACAACCCAAAGGCCCATCAGTAGACAGATGAACAGACCAAATGTGTGTACATCTCTACATTATTTTAACCATGAGTGAACATTCTGAGCTGCTCACTTTTAGATATAAAAAGAAATAAATGGCCATAGTGATTTGTGCTACCACATAGATAACCAGGAGAATATCATACTAAGCAAGAGAAGTCAGCTACCACAGAAGATCACAAATTGTATGATTCCATCAATACTAAACACCAAGGATGTGGAACTCAGACAAGAATACACATACAGCAGCGTTTGCTTAGGGCTACAGGAAAGAAGGGAGACTTGAGGATGACATGTGAAGGGTACAGGGTTTCTTTTTGGATGACAGAAATGCTTCAAAGTTGACTGTGGTGATGACCACACAACTGAGTATGCTTAAAATCACTGAACTGTACACTTCTAAGAAGTGAATTTTATAATATATAAACTATATCTCAATTTTTGCATGAAGAAATAACTGTGCCAGCCAACCTGGGAAACACACTCAATAGCTAGCTCACCCTTCTAAAATTGAGCCAGGGTCAGCTCTACAGACCCAAGTACTACAGCTTTCCTGATGTGGTGAGTGCCTCCCACCCCAAGTGAGGAATGGCACCAAGGCCAACCATGCATTTCCTGAAACCTTGGAAGGAGGCCTTGCAAAGCATGGAACCTGAGCAGAAGCTAGGCTTACCCAGGGCCAAGGACAAGAGCGTCTGGAAAGCTCTAGTTTCAGATGAGACCTGTCATGTGGCCCAAGCTGTGCCAGTTCAGCCCTTCCTGGCATGGGCAGAACTAAGCCACTGGGATGGGGGCAGGGCTTAGTTCTCACCTCCCATCATACCCCCAACCCAGATAATGCTGTGGTCACATGCATTTCTGTCAGTGCCCAGACCAGGCAGAGCTGGGGACAGAGCCCAAAAGTATGGCTCTGGCCACGCTGTGTGCACTCCACCTTCCCACAATCTTCTCCCTCCCAAGTACACAGCTACCTTGGGAGAGAAGTATTGTTACCCTCGTTGGACAGATGACGACACTGAGGCTCCAAGAGGTTATGTCCTTGGCTCAGATCCACCATAGCAGCACGGGTGGTTTGGAACCAGGATTCTAAACCACAGAGTCCAAACCACCCTACTCCAGGGCCTGCACTCATCCCATAGTCCCACGAGATCTATAACAAAACTGAGCTCAGTACACACAAAGAAAAGCAATGAAGGAAAGATTGCTTGGAAGGAATCTGTGAAGTGCCCTAACGCCACCACCAGCCCCTTCACCCTGTGCAGGCTCTCTGTTCAGCATCCACCATCATCTATAGCTGTGTTCCTTGCCTTCCCTTCACAGCTACCAGGCCAGGAAAAGACTCATGTATGTTACTGCCTCTGCTTCTTGGTCACCCTCTCCTCCAGCACCCCAGCAGAGGCAGGATATGGCCACTTCTCAGCTCCAAAGCCATTCCTAGCAGGAATGGAATACAGTGCCACCACTTTGGAAAAAAGTCTTAGGTTTCTTTAAATGGTCCCAGTGCCAACCCAAGGGGTTCTGTGAGCTTCCGCCCAGGACTTCACTGCAGCTAGGACCTGCCACCCTCGTCTCTCCTAGGGTCTGTAACCCCTCAGCCAGCATCTGCCCTTGGTCCTCCAAATGGAAACATAGTGAGAACAGATGGGTACCTGCTGCCACAGTCCCCACTGCAAGTGTTCGAAAGTGATTCCCCCACCTCCCAGCCTCAGAGGTCCTCTGAGCCAGCCCCTGAAGTCAACCACAGGCAAGGCCAAACCAGGGAGGGGTTGATGTCCCTGGGCAAGCAGCAGCCATGGGGTAGGTGAGCTAGTGGTGAATGGCCTGTCTTTGAAAAGAGAATTCTCTGGAATATTCTATGAAACATTCTCCACCATTCCTTAGAGCACTGGTCCCCAATGTTTTCGATACCAAGGAGGAGCTTAGTTAGAAACTATTCTCTCAAGGACTAGGGAAGCAAAGCTCTACCTCGTCAGATCAGCAGCAGCATTAGATTCTAACAGGAACGTGCTGAGAGGAGTATAGCTTCACTCACAGGTCTTAAGGCCTGGTCCTGCAAAGGCCATGACCCGTACAATGGCCACAGGGTCTTGGTAGGTCTTAGTCCCACTGTCACATGTTTATGTTTTCTTTACTGGCCTGTTGCCTTCTTTATCTTTCTCTCCCAAGCAGAGCTGGGGACAGAGCCCAGAAGAGACCTGTGAGGCCACTACTGGGGTCTGCCACCACCACCCATGCCCGGGCTCTCAAATACACTAGGCTGTGTCACACTGGTCCTTTCTTGCGTCTGTGTGGCACTTCCAGCCCACAGCTCTGCACCTTCTGTCCTCAGCCACTTACTGAACAACTGCTCATCTTAAGACAGGAAACCTAGGTGTCACCCTTCGTAAGCCTTTCCCGACACCCACCAACCAACCGTCACCTGGAACGAGAGGAAGGGGTGACCAGCGAGGTGGCCTTCCAATGTGCTCTCTGCTTCCTTTCACAATAAGGAAATCTCCCTGTGCGCAGAGACTGCAGATTCACGTGGCATTCCTGCATCTAGCACTACTCTGGCCTGCTGGTCTGAGGTTAGTGAACAGGTAGACAAAAGCAGCGGTGCTCACGTTGCTTCTTATCAGACTCTGAGCAAACTTCTCTGCTCCTCCGTCTTCATGTCCTATAGCAGGACCTGGGAGGACATGAGCCCTAAAAGTCGTGGCTTTCCCTACAGGAGTCAGCAGGCCCCTCCAGCTCAGTAGGAGGATGGGAACCGGGCAGCTTTCTCCCAACACTTCCATCCTTGCATTGTGGGCTCTGCTCGGACGTGGATGTGATCCCTTTAAGGGAAAAAAAAAAATGGCAGCAGGTCACAGAAACACCTGCTGTCCCCCAGGTCAGCACCTGAGACATAGGGCTCCTCACACACATGCCTTCTTATGACATTTCCAGACAGGGCCTAGGGAAGGCCAGTAGGCTGCCGGATGGTGCCCAAGGCTTGCCATGCCAGGCCAAGACCCACCAATGGCCACAGATCAGCCAAGTGACATGGCCGCAGCCAGAGCATGTAGGAAAAAGCCCAACTCATGGAGCATTTGTCCACCTTACCCCATGCCAGGCCCCGGGCTGGGACTGAGAGAGAGAACTGTCCTCAAGAAGGCTCCCTGTCCTTGGGTGGCACTCAACCTACAGGAAAATCAGACTTAAACCCTGGCTTCTGGCACCCACATTTTAATCAGGAAAAGCAACAGTAAGCCTGGTGGCACAGTCCTATAATCTCGGCACTCTGGGAAGCTGAGGAGGAGGGCCACAAGTTCAAACCTCGCCTGGGCAAGTTGGTGTACTTAGCAAGACCTTATTTCAAAATAAAAAATTTTAAAAATAAGCTGGGATTGTAGCTCGGTGTGAAAGCCCTGGGTTCAATCCCTAGTACTGCAAAAAAAAGAAAGAAAGAAAGAAAGAAAGAAAGAAAGAAAGAAAGAAAGAAAGGAAAAAGAGAGGAAAACAAGATGAAAGAGAAAAAGGCAGAAAGACAGTCATAAGTAAGAAAATTAGCTACCATTTACAGAGGGCGCCTTCAATGTGCCAGGTCTGCCGAGCATTTTGAAAGCATTGAATAATTACCTCCCACACTACCCTGGGTGGGACACTGGGACCAGCTCCTACCAGCTCCTAAGGGCCTGTTGTTAAATTTTCAGGAACTTTACAAGCTGGGTATTGAATATGGCTATTATTTAAAAATTAAATTACACAAATTCACAATTAAATAAATTACACTGAAAACAAAAGTAAGACATACTCGGAAGTCTTGGCGTCCCAATGATTCCCCCATACCGCTGTCCTGAGTGCCCAAGGCCTGTGTCTGTGGGTGTAGCAATGTGCAGTGGTGGCTCACGAGCGTCACTCGCGAACTTCGTATTTCGTAGCGTCACTGTGGCCATGGACAAAGGCTACAGAGTCAGAGCCTGGTTTCTTTGTTGTGGTTTTTTTTTTCCTAATAAAAAATAATGGACCAAATGTTTGCCATCCAATTCAATAAGGCCACTCATGCATTTGGAAAATGAGCAAAGTTTGCATGAGGTGTGGTCAAAAAGTACAGTGAATGCTCACTTTTTTAATGCATGACTCCAAAAGACTCATTACCGTGAATCCCCTCAAGACACTCCCCTCACTTTAAACACAAGGACGGCTCTTGCCCCTTTCTGCAGAGGCTGTGGAAGACCTCCATGGAGAGTATCTTTAGTGGCTATGGTCTGGCTTCCTCAATATCTCGAATCACTTCAAAAATTTATCTTTCATGGGCATTCTGGATTTGGGGAAGAGCCAGAAGCCGCACAGAGCCAGACCTGCTGCAAAAGGCGCTGAGGACACACCATCTTGTTTCTGTGAGCCAGCCTTTCTACTAGGTGGTGCTTGGGAGTGGCATGCGCCATATTTTTTAATCACACCTTGTAATGACATCAGGAAAGAAGACTTCCAGAACTGCTTCAGAAAGTGGTGAGAATGCTGGGATACGTGTGTTGGAAACAAAGGAGAGGATTTTGAGAGGGATTCATGGCATGTCTTATACTACAATACATGTTTCACTTCAACCTTCACTGTAGATTTCAATCGCCTCACACCACGTCTCTACTTTCTCTCACCTTAGGTAAGAGCCACAAGACTACTGACCAACCTTCAGGTAGAAACCACACCCAGCAAGCTGCGGATTAAACATTCTCAGCCTGTGTGGCTCTTTCTCCAAGAGCCTGTTCCATGGAAGGGGATGTGGCTAGGGAGGACAGAGGCCCATCCACCTGGCAGCTGCTCCCGTGTCTCCAAAACAGTCCTGAGTCAGCTCTTGGGGACAGCCAGCTCCTGGGACAGTCTGTCTGATCCCATCAGAAGACAAGAGGCCAAGGCTTCCCCTAGACAGACTCAGGGAGGGATAGACAGAGTGTGTCAGGGGAGAGAGGAAGGCAAGCTGGGTGAGCTGAGACAGGTCTGCTGGAAAGGGACATCCTGAGGCAAAGCCTGGGGCCAGGGTCCCTGCAGAGGTCAGGAGGAGGGTGGTGAAAAGCAGAAGGTAGCAAGCAGTGCCACCAAGACCCCACAGCAGAGGCCCCCCGCCAACCTGTGTCAGGGACATAGACCCAGGTTGGTGAAGGGAGGCCAGCCAGATGCTAGCCACCCTCGGGAGCTCAGCTCTACCACGAGCCACGGAATCCTCCTGGATGCACCACAAACTGGGAGCCCTTTCCCCACGTCCAAGAGACAGGCGAAAAACGGCAAATCCTAGAAGTGTCAGGGTACGAAAGAGCGGGCAACAACAGAGCCAATTCCCCTGGGCCTCCAAGGCCCTTCTTTTTTGGCTCAGGGTCCTCCTAACCTCTGTCCACAAGTGCCTCTGATGATCCAGCCATACGAAAGCCCTACTATCTCCCAGGGAGCAGGGCCCTTTCTCCCTCTGAGCCCTCATGCAGGATGGTTCCTCTGGCTGGAGAAGTCGGGGAAGGTCTCATGGAGGAGGTGACATCTCTACTGGGTGCTGAAGACTAAGTGACAGTGTAGGAGAAATGTGCCTCAAGCCAGGCCTGGTGACACAGGCCTGGAATCCTAGCTTTCTGGCAGGAGGATCGCAAGTTTGAGCCCATCTTGGGCAACTTAGTGACTCAGTGAGACTCTGTCTCAAAATCAAAAAATTTAAAATGTGTTCTGTATGAAGGCCCTGGGCTCAATTCCCAGTATCACAAAAGTAATAAAAAGAAAAGAGGAAAACAAAACAAACAGAAAAGGGCAGGCAGCTCAGAATGGCTCCCAGCGGTTAGAGCACTTGCTTAGCATCTGCAAGGCCCTAGGTTCAATTCCTTAGCACCAAATAAAAATTAGCCAAGCGTGATGTTGCACACCTGTAATCCCAAGCACTTGGTAGGTGGAAGCAGGAGGATTGTGTGAGCTAGCAGCCAACTAGGGCTACATAGTAAGTTTAGGGCCAGCCTGGAATACAGAGCTAGACCAAGTCTGAAGGAAAGAAAAATAAGAAAGAATGAAGGAAAAGAAAAAGAAGAAGAGAGGTGTCTCCAGCATCCTGATACTCAGTTGCTCATGTGCAGAGCATGTGTTGTGCAGACAGATCCCCCTGTGCTCTGACCAGCACTGTGACTGAGGAGGCCCAGTGGGGACCCAGGCAACGTGCAGGCTGCAGGCTCAGGCAGATTGCCCGGCTTGGAGACCTGCAGTCACGCTAGCTGTGAGCCACATGCAACTGCAGCTCTAGAACTATGTTTGACCTGCAAAACTAGCAATTTCATATGTTCCAACCTAATAGCCTCTCGGTGACTCTGTAAATGGGGTTAATAGCAGCGCCACTCTCCCAGGACTGTGGGGGAGAGTCAGTGAATTAGCATCTGGACACCCACCTGAGCTGGAGCCTGGCCCACTGCAGTGAGCTGGCAGTAACAACAGCCAGTACACACAGCACCTACTAAGTTCCTGCCCTGCCCAAGCGCACCATCCTGCCAGCTCTCTGTTCCTCCAGCCCTTCCTTCAACACTTCCTGACCCTTATCCCCAGGAGCAGGCAGAAGAGAACTCACCTGAGTACTCACTACAGGGTATGGGGAGCCTGGGTTTGAATCCAGCAGTAGTCCCGCCTGTCAGGTAACACTACAGCCCCTCTGTGAGGACCCACTTGGGCTACTATTGCTCCCTACCAATGACTGTCCACTGGATGATAAGGAAAACCAATTTTAACCAGGCCTGGTGGTACAGGTTTGCAATCCTGGCACTCGGAGAGACTGGGGCAAGAGGATTCCAAGTTCAAGCCCAGCTGGGAAAGTTTGCACGACTCTCTCATAAAATCAAAAATAAAAATGGGCTGGAGATAGAACTGAGTGTCAAGGCCCTGACCTGGAACCCCAGGACCAAGAAAATTTGTAAAGGAAAAACAACTCCAATTCTTTATAGGATTTGCGGCTTTCTGAGCTCATACAAATGTGGTTGGGATGCAGGGAGCCAAGGAGGCCCAAGACCCTGAAGCACCAGCACGAAAGCAGGTGGACATGGGGCAGTCCCCAAGGGAGGTTCAAGAAGGCTGCTACCTCTGAGGCATTTGCTGCCCAGCACCAGGTATGCAGCGTGGGGCTGCCATCGGTCTGGAGGGCAAGGCCAGTGGTCAAGAAGATGAACGGGACCCTGGGGCCTGCTGGGCACCTGTGCATCCATCATCGTGCCTGATGGCTATGACCTTAAGAGAATGATGAATTCTTGTTTCTACCTTCCAAAGTCTCTTTGTCTGATCCTGGTAGACAACTCACAAAGAAGGAGATTCTGGGAAATCTAGGACTTACTCTTGGCCAAACCTACAAACCCAATTGCTGGTAGATGGCAATTCCAAGGACAGCGTCACCCAGTGAGTCCAGAGAGGACTGGTGTGAGTTTGCTCCCCATGTTTCCCACATACCCTTCCCAGGTAGCAGAGGCCCACCATCCTGAGAAGAGTGTGCTCCTCAACGTGGCACTTGTGACTCCCAGCCTCTCTCCAGGGGCCCCCTGCCTATTTCTTGCCATCCCCAAACCCACAATGCCCTGTCCTGTCAAACCTTGACATAGCCTGCTCCCTGGGCCAGTGATGTCCTACACACCTTCCTTCCCTCTGCATCACCTACTGTCTTCCCCTACTTCCAGCAGATCTCACCTGGTCCTATGTCCTCCCTGTTTCCTAGAAACCAGGTGCTCATGGATAATTGATCCATTCCTTCCTAGGATGCTTCCTATTCATTTAAGCCTATGAAGAGGGGTTTGACATGATAACTTATTGGACTAGGGAAGATGTTCTTCTCTAAAACTGCCTAATCCAATGCTTGTGAGAGCGATTAATACCCCTCCCTCCCTCAACTCTGTCAGATGCAGACATTACAGAACCTCTGAGGACATCACCAAGTGGACACAGACCCAGAGCCAGGATCTGAAAGGATGGCTAAATCCAGTCCAACTGCCTATTTGTGTAAATATAGTTTTATTAGAACTCAGCCACATCCATTCTACTATATATTATCTATGGCTACTTTTAAATTACAATAACATGGTTGAGTAGCTCCAAAAGACTGTGTGGCCGTTGAAGGCTAAAACATTTAGCCTCCTGACCTTTCAAAACTCACCGTAGTTGATGACCCCAACCCAGAGGAACAGGAGACACAATCTGAAGCAACGTGGTGAACCAAGTCCCTCGCAAATCTCCTCTCTGATCTGGAAGCCCAGATAATGTGGCATTCTCTCCTATGTGGTTATATTTCATATAACAGTAATTTTTAAATTAATGATTTTGAGTAGACCAGAAAGATGCTCCCCATTTTATAACTGCTCTACATTTCAACTGCTCCAATGGAATGAACCAACAGACTTAGGAGTTACCCTTTATGGCAACAATCTCTGCTTGCGGAGTGACTATTCCTCAGTCCACCAGGAGACAGAGGGCTGGCATGAGACCCAGTGGCAGCTGCACATGAGGTCCTTCTAGGGAATACGTTCAGGGGACAGTTCTTTAGAAGGTTTGCATTCTCCAAAAGAAGAGAAATGATAGAAACTGGATGCATAATTATATGACAGAACTTACGAGGTAGGTCTACAGGATCAGATATGGGGGAGTCCACAACAGGGGTGTGCTCCCTGAACAGCTGGAGGATCCAATAGCCACTCGGCCCAAGAAGGTGGAAGCTTCAGAACAAGAGGGACCCAGGATGCAGCCCCCATCTGAGCTCAAGGCCCAGTCATTCACTGGAGAGTCACCAGTGGAAGTCTGCATTGGAAGGTTGAAGGAAACGTCCCAAGGCGGTGGCAGCAAAGACACAGGTGCGTCAGGTGCCTGGTGCTCTTCCAGAGGGCATGCTTCCTTCTTTTCCAGCATACTCCATTCAGGCTACACACCTATTGGTTGGGGCCACCCATGAATGAGGTGGGTCTTTTCCTCTCAGTTTGCTAGTTCACATGCCAATCATCCACAGATTTGCCCAAAACTGTCCTTTACTATTCGGGCAGATGTTTCTCCCTTCAGTCCAGCTGATATATCACAATTAATGGTCACAGATAGTCAGATACCCACGTTACATCTAAGCACTGATTGAGAAACCACTATGCACGTGAGCAAGCGCGGGCAGCTGGCCTGCCCAGCATATCCTCCACCCTGGAACACAACAGCTGCCAAGACTTCTCAAGTCCTGCTAGTTTTGAGCTCCAAAATGTTGGTACCAGTAGGGAATCATCTGCTCTGGTCTCCAGGTCCTTGGGATGTTACCATTATTTGTTCCCAATGAAAACCATTTACAGACTGTGCAGTATGGGGCCCGAGGAGGGAATACTGGTGCAGCCAGTGAGATCCAAGGGTGTGAGATTGGACTGTCAGCCCATACCAACCTCATCTGTGACAGCCCTTACTACCTAGTCTATAACGTGAGGAAAATGATCTTCTGGTAAAATAAGGTTTGGAAAATTCACGGATCAAAACGGTTCACTCAAATTCAGACCTTTATGAAAGTAGACAGGTTATACAAATGAGTCAGACAGTAGGGAGTGGTAGAGCCTGTGGCGAATTATCATTAAAAACCAGGTGCTCCTGATATCTAACCATGTGGAACTGACCATTAATGCATCCAAGCCTTTTCATTTTTTTTTCAGTAGATCTGGGGTTTTATGTGGCTATTTCCCAATTACTAAGACATGTGCAGGTCAAACCGATCCATATCTGTGAGCCAGATGCAGCTGGTAGGCACCGAGCCTGCAGCTTTGGCTTGGGCACTGCCTTTGAGAAACTCAGCCAGGATGGGCTGGGTTTCCTAGAATTTGTTCCACAGGACAGCACAGTGCAGCAGGGAACCTACCGGGAAGGCAGCGCTCCAGTCCTGGCTCTGCAGACTAGCTGCATGAACCTGGATGGGGCCCAAAACCCCCTTGACAGCATCTGCACTATGATCCCGGTCCCAGGTGAGCAGCAGGGTGGGAGCTGGAAGGGCGCTGCAGGTACAAGCCCCCTCCACCCGCCCCAACACAGTGGACATAGTCATCCTTGGCTAGAAGAGCAGGAGTGGCCAGTGTGAGTGGCATGTGAGTACAGGTGGAGGTCTCTCATCAGCTGCAGATACATCCAGCCCAGAAAGCCCAAGCACTCGCTCCTAAGGGGGATGACAAATGACCACCTTCCGTCCCTGCTCCTCCGAGCGCAGATGAGGAGTGAGAGCCCCATCAGAGAAAAGTGGATCCCGGGCCCATGGCTGTCGTGCGGGATCATTAACAAGATAGATGTTCCTAATGGCTCCAAGAAGGATCATGGAGTTACTCATTATCAGGGGTTGAAATCGCTAATTATTCGTCTCTCTGCAGCTGTCACTCGCCATGCCCACCCAAACCAAGGGTCCCCAGTGGTGGACCTCTCTCCCATGGCCGACAGGGGCCGCCAGCACGGATGGCCAGCCTCGGGGCTGGGGCAAAACCTTTTCCCCACATTAAATACTTATTAAAGTTGATTAGAACTCAATGCACCATAAAATCTCTTTCAAGTCAGTGAAATGCCTTTGGCTACAGATTTTTTCCCCCAATTCTATCCAAAAGGAGCCGCCAGAGAGTACTGGAAAAATTAGATGAGTGTGGAAGGGGGAGGGAGCCCAGGAGGGGAGGGAGGCCAGGAGGGTGGGTTGGGAATATTTATGGGAAGAGAGAGCAGATCCTGGAACGAGGGGCTTCCCAGTTGACAAGGGAGCACACATGCCAGCAGGGTGGGAGGGAGACCGGATGCACGTATTTTTAGGAACGCTGTTACCCTGGACCTAAAAATAATAGACATGGCTTTCTTTAAAAGCGATGGAGGCCCTATTTACATTTCAGAGCAAACAGCATATTGTTTTCATCAGGGGGAAATAAGCACTCATGTTTACCTTATGTTTCCTTCAAAATATTTGCATTTCAAAGCCTTCTGAGCTTTCCATTCTCTGAGCTGCTGGAGGCAAGCATGGCACCTGGGCGGTTCCCAGATGGGCCATGTTTGCGGCAGCTCTCCACACCACCCGGGTGGGACAGCACCCCAAAATAAGACAGGGCCCCCTCAAGGAGTGTGACACATCCCCCAAGGCTGCTACAGCTGGGACCAAAGCTGGTGGCCAGATGAGAGCCAGGAGAGCCATCAGTGGTCCTCAGGGCTAAGGGCTGGGGATATGCATGCAACCCCCTTGTCAGGCCCATCCTCTGTGGGCTGGGGGGTGAGGGGGTGCTGGTCTAGGGGGACACTCAGAAGATGGAGGGCGATGATTCCTGTGGGCTTTTGGGAGATGGTTTGATGGAGATGGTGACCAAGGGCATGAAGGAGCAATCCCTGTCCAAAGAGCTGGTCCAAATGACATCAACTTCCTCTTCTCACCTCCAAACTTTGCCTCATTCAGTCAATAAGCACTTATGGAGGGTGCGGTATGCGGTGGGCCTTGGGTTAGGGGCTGGGCCGCCTGATGAGCCACGTCAATGGAGCACACGTGCGTGGATGTTACTCGGTGTCGGCCCGGCTTTCAGCTCAGCATCAGAACCAACTAGCAGACTCTCAACTCCCAGGGCCTAAGTTGCCCCCTGGGTCACTTAATCTAGGCCCTGCCTCCAGTTTGTACAAGTAGCAGACACCATCAGTTTGTTAAACCCTTCACAGGATTCCAGTAGGCAGCCGAGGTTCACAACCAGCCTCCCGAACAGGGATTATTCCCCCAACTCAGGCCATGAAGCAAAACCAATCTGTGGCCTGTTGGAACCAGGCCATACAGCAGGAAATGAGCAGCCAGCCAGTGTGCAAATCTTTGTGGCATTTATAACCACACCCCATCGCTCACATTACCACCCAATCTCCACCTCCTGTCAGATCAGCAGCGGCATTAAATTCTCATTGGAGCTCAAGAGAATCGTGCATGTGAGGGATCCAGGTTGTGCGCTCCTTATGAGAATCTAATGCCGATGGTGGGAGCACTGAGGCAGCAATGCTACTTCCTTATGAAATAAAAAGCACAATAAATGTAACGCACTTGAGTCATCCTGAAACCACTGCCCGCCCCACCTCTGCTCTGTGGGAAAAGCATCTTCCATGAAACCAGTCCATGATGCCAAAACATTTTGGAACCGCCACTCTCAGCAATGCACGGGGATGAACTCCCTCCTCAAGCTGCCACACAGTGGGTACCAATGACCAGCCCCTGCAATAACAAGGCTCAGGAGGTTCGCACTACCCAGGAAGAGCAGCAGAGGCGGAGCTACTACGCAGCTAGGCAAACTCCAGAGGCTGCGCCCTTCCGGGTCCTGCTGTGGGGTCCCCTGGGGACACACACCCTGCTAGGGAGACCCCACATGGAGACAGACAAGAGTCCAACATTGCCGAGAGCCAACACGCCCAACCCTAGCCTTTGCTGTTCTGCTGTAGAGGTCAAGTGGCCTGAAACACGATCCCAGCCTCCCCTCAGCTGGGGTTCTGACCACCGAGGTGCCCTAAAAACAGGGCTGGAAGCTTCCGGAGAAGCTTTCTCTTCAAAGATAATGAATACATATGTAAAAAGAGCATCTTCCTCCTTCTCCGGTTCCTTGCCAGCTTCCCCTGGGGGTGGCACCACGTGAAGATGTGATGTCTGGAGCTGCGGAAGCCACTCGTGAGGCCACAAGATAAAGACAAAAGGTCAGGCCACTGGGACCAGGGCACCTGGCTGGAGCCCGCCTGCAAGGGTCTTGCTAAAAGCAGAGCCAAGATGCTTTCCCTGCTGGCAGGTATTCAACTGCTTGCATTTGAAGCAATCCAAGCTAGGCTTGATTGGGACTAACAGCTCCAAGGTAACAGCCATCTGTATGGGATGACAGTTTCTCTTTATACAAAGAAAGAGGTTTGGGAGATCGAGTGGCCTTGCTGTGCAGCTGAGGACAGCCTGATCCATCCCCGCAGCTAGCTGGCTGGCACTTGGGAGAAGACAATGTCATGGGTGAAGATGGAGGAGCAGGTGGCCAGGTCAAAGGGAGGAAGATCGAGGCCCAGAGAGAAGCAGCACAGGGGACAAGGGCCAGAGGGAGGACGGGATGGGGCCTGTGGGAGCCCAGCATGACCAGTGCCTCGGTGGAAAGGCAGGTGGCGAGCGGTCAGCTGAAGAGGCATCAGGACCGCATGCCCCACGACATACTCAGGGCCGTGAACTTCCTTCTGAGGGGATCCCGGCTCGCCCAAGGTGTTTGGCAGGGAATTGGTGTGACCAGGGCTGCATGTTAGAATTCTCCCCTCTGAGTGGAAGATGTATCAGGTTGGAGGACAGAAAGACCGGAGATTAGGAGACCCGGTGGAGGCCCTAGAGGCTGAGGCAGTACAGGCCTGGAGGTGGATGAGGGGCAGTTGATAGTGAAATGACTTGGGAGGCTCCTTCACAGTGACACCAAAGCCTTGCACCAGCCCTACTAGGGCCTTGGGACAAAAGTTATACATGTGCTTGTATAAATGTTGAGTTACAGTATGCTCAGGGGTAGGTTTACTTCATCCTCTGCTGCAGGGACCCATTCACAGTGTGCAGACCAGCCCCATCTGTGACATACACTGGGAACGTCACCGGCCCCCAGGAGGAATCTCCCCAGTAAAGATGCCCCTTTGGACCGGAGAAAAGGGCCACTTTGCCACAGTGTGGCCCAGCCTTGCTGTCTGTAATCCTCCAGAGCCCAAGGCCAGCCCACTACAGCCCTGCAGGGTGTCCTGGGGCCCTAACTACCAACCACTCACCCAAAAGCCCTCCCTCACCAGGTCATCCAGGAACATTATGATGACTTCCTGTAGGAGGGGAAAAAGGTCTTGAAACTCTTCCTGGAGAGGGGCTGAGACAGGAGGTAGAGGGAGAAACAGCAGCAGGAGGTGGGGGATGGCGTGGGACAACTGGGGAACCAAACCAGAGGGGCAGGGACAGCTATGTCACAGCACAACAGAAAGCTAAACAGTAGAGGCTGTCCTGATCCTCAAAGGACTCCAGGCCTGGGCACAACCCCCCAATTACCCCAGGCATGCACACAACTCCCAAAAGACCCCAGGCATTAACACAACCCCCCTCTGAGTTACCCCAAGCATGCACGCAAACCCCCCAGTTACTCCCTGAAGAGTTACCCCAGGCATGCATACAGCCCTCAAAAGAACCCAGGCATGCACACAACCCCCAAAAGACGCCCAGCATGCAACAACCCTCCCTCAGTAACCCCAGGCATGTGCACAACCCCCAAGAGATCCCAGGCATGTGTACAACCCCCCGAGTTATTCCAGGCATGTGCACAACGCCCCCTCCCCCGAGTTATCCTAGGCACATGCACAGCCCCCAGAAGATCCCTGGCATGTACACAGTCCCCTAGAAGATCCCAAGCACGTGCTCAACCCCCCTATAAAGATCCCAGGCATGCACACCGCCAAAAGTTCATGACCTCAGTCTGTGTCCACTGTGGTTTTGAGTCCACTCACTTTCAACGCCCACCCCACCCCACCCCACCCCACCCCGGGTTCTGAACACCATGACACTTCCCCTCAGGATGGTTTGTGGTCAGAACTCCTCCTCCTGATTGGGGGCTGAGCCAAGTGCCCCACTGGGAGTGATTCCCATCAATACCCAACCTTAGATCCTGAAATCCTAAGAACATAAGGCACCCTATATGTGTTCCTATGGGGCTCTGTCCCCCTGTACAGTGCACTTTACCCTTAATAAATCTCTATCTTTCTTATTACTACATGTACCTTGTTCAATTCTTTGTTCACAGGATACCAAGGACGTGGGTAAAGACTCTGAGTTCCCCATCAAAACAGTGCCAGCCCAGGGACTGGCTCCTGGGCAGTGGCTCAGTTCTCAGGCCACTGCAATTGGGTGTTGTGAAAACAAGAACCTCTAGGCACAAGGGGACTGGCCAGAGCCCTCGGGGCTCCCCAGCCTTAGGGTCAGGACCTTGAACGCCGCACCTATCACCCAGGCCTAGACTGTCCAGTGGTAGGCTGTATCCTCTCTGCTCTGATCTGCTGGGAGGAACAGCTGTGACTGTCACCCAGATTCCTCATGGGTCCCCTTGGCTGGAACTGTCCTTGAGCATGGCTCATAGGCTCTCCCGACCTCAAGGTGTCCTGTTATTCCACCAACTCCATTCGAAGTAACTTGTTTAATTCCAATCCATGGCAACGCTACCACGTCCATTCATGGGTTGATCTGAGCAACTGATGGCTTTGTCCTGGTTGCCCCAAAGCAGGGTCCACACACCCCTTCTGCAAAGGTACAAGGGCGTACATGACAGTTTAGATCTAAAATATCCCCTAAAGTCTCCCGTGAGTGGAAGGTGACAGGATCACAGGTACTATAATGACCAGTGGCTTCACTCGTTGCTGAGTTCTTGGCCGCATGATCTGTCAGGAACATGGTTGGTCGTGGGTAACTAGGGGTGTGGCCTGGAAGGGTATGTTCTTGTCCCTGACTCCTCCTCTCTTTCTGCTTCCTGGATGCCACAGGGTGAAGAGTTGTCCTCTGCCATGCCCTTCCACCATGATGGTCCTGCCTACAGACCAGCTGATCATCCACTGAAGCCGAAATAAACCCCTCCTCCTTTAGTTATGCATGTCAGGGATTGTGTCCCTGACGGGACGGGGACCAGTACAGTGGTGTTCAGAGAAATGACCTCTGATTTGAGCTCAAAAGCAAACTCAATCAGTCTCTCAAGTAGGGGCTCATCCGAGAGTCATCCAAGGTTTTGCTGTACTATCCCATTGGCCCATCTGTCACAATATCTGGAGACAAGGGGTTCCCCATCAACCAGGCAGGGCTCCAAGGAGAATGGAGGCCGGAGACTCTGCCACAACCATTCTTCCTGAAACATTAATCACCTGCTTAATGGGCAGATGGCGGGTCTGAGGCCCAGTGGGGGACAGGAGTAGATGCAAAGTCACACCAAAGATGACAGGCTGGTGGCCAGCAATACCCTCAACATCCTCCCCATCTTCTGGACCAGGGCAGCTCTTCTGAAAATAGGACCCACAAAGGACACTGATCACTCTGAGCTCCAGCCTTCTAAACACTAACCTGAGGAACCTGGTCACAGCTGGGGAGGGCAGTTGAAGAGCATCACAGCCCCAGGCCAGCCACCCCCAGCAGGCTGTCCTCACAATCAAGGCGAAGACACCTTCCCCAGACATGGCCTTTCAGCCTGTCCACAGCAGGGCACGCCAGCCTCAGCACCTGGCCTGTCTGCTGAAGCCTTGCCCCTGCTGGGACCCCCATGCAGCCTTCTGGCTTATGCAATGAGAATGGGGGTTCAAGAGGGCTGGGCAGCCAATGCCAGGCCAGGCAAGCATGAGAGAGGCAGCAGAGGGGATTCTTTGTTTGAGAGAGGCAGGAGCGCATCAGCAGGCCCAGGAAAAGCGTGTCATTTTGCTGGAAATGCGATTTTCCCTAACAAGTACAGAATCCTACATGACATGTTGAAAAGTGTATCTCTTTGAGAAGCCGCCCTGTATCTCTGAGGCATCGTCGGTGCGGCACCGTGTAATGTGGCAGTTGCCATGGCAACCCCTCATTTTCCATAGACAGGAAAATCAGAGTGGCAAAGTCGATTCAGAGGTCCCAAATAATGTCTGGAGAGCAGGCCATAAGGAGTACGGGTATCCGGGTTGGCACTCTGTGGGAGTCTTGTGGACACCTTATGTGTGCCTGAAGGGCATCCCCAAGGTCATGGCCAGTGCCTTCTCTTCTGTTAGAGGCCAGGAAGTAACGGTGTTTGTCCCCAGGCCACCCAGCATGGCAGGGACAGGCACAGGGTGTCCAATTTCCCATTCCATGGGCAGGGAATACACATGGCTAGGTAATGTTAGCCCTCCATCCCCTCTCTCCAGTGTCCCCATCCACCCGTCATTGTTCCTATTTCTTTCCCCAGTTGTCCTGAAGACAGAGGTGGCCCTTGGCACCAAGCAGCCTCCACTGAGGTAGATAAACGAACGTCCACAGGCCTCCCAACATGTGCCTGCAGGTACACATTTCCAATGTGCCCTCCCCTGGCAAAGGGACATGTCTGCTCAGAGAAGCTGTTCTGCCTATGGAGAAACCCCAGCTCATACCGCTTGGACCCTCCCAAGCCCAGGGCATAGGGTTTGCCAAGATGATACACACAGGCCTGATCTGAGCATGCACACAGGTGTGCACATACATGGAGCAATGTGGCAGAGCCATGTCCCTCCCACACACTGGGCCATGTGACTTGGGATCCATGACGGCAGGGTGCTCTGAGGCACCCTTGGCCTTGTGTCCTTCCCTCTGTCACTTCTCCCATGTCCCCTGTGTCTAGGTCTCTCCCACTTAGCTTTTGGTTGTAAACTTTACCCTCTCCTCTTTCCAGAGGCAGCCAGCAACTAATACCAGGCAGGAACAAGAAAAGCCTGGCCTGTTATGTATTCCCCTGACGTAAGTTAGCATGGGGCCTGGGGAGCTACAGCAGAGGAGGGCTGCTCCCCTTCACTTCCCAGAGGAAAAATTTCATAGAACTGTCAGACATGTAATAGAACTGTCAGAAGTAGAGGAAACCAGCTACACAGATTACAAAAACATATGTCAGGGACCTATTGGTTTCGTGACAGTGTGAAAATCACAATTTCTCCATCAAGATAGAAAATAGAGCCAGGGAAAAGGCAAGAGCCCTTGACACATAACCACTGAAAGTGGCAAACCCACACCACGGCTCTGGGAGACCCCGGCAACAGGTCCCGGGAGCAGGGCTTCCATCCCCACAGCACGCTGAGTTGGGCTGATTTCCATCCAGGGCCCCTTGGACTCTGTGCCTGCGAGAGCAGAATGCATGATCCTCTCCTGCAGTGGCAGCTTTTCCCCTTCTTTTCAGACCAGATTTTCATGCTCACACGACTCCCTGACGGGGACTCTGTCACTTCCAGGGCTGGCCACTCCATGGGGAAAAGACCAGCTTCCTTCATTCTCTCGCTTCTCTGGTTAGCAGAAAGCCAGCTCAGGCCCCCCCTCCCAGGACTACAAGGGCGACAGGGGCCAGAAAAGGGTCTTGAGTGATGTTCCAGTATTGGAGAAGTTGGCCCCTGGTGTCTCTGGCTGCCATGTCAAGGGGCCCTGCAGCCTTCCAGAGGACTTTCTCCAAGTAGCCTGTGCATCCCAGGCTGCCCACAGGGCAGCAGGCATAGCTGTGGGCAGGAACGTTCAACCGAGTCAGAGGACAGATGAGCTCCGATGGTCTGATGGCACACAGACGGTGCAGGACGCGTCAGAGGATCTGTGTGCCCTCAGCCAAAGCTCTTGCCAATTCCGATCTCTCAGATTCCAATCTCCTCCAGTGTTTGCAATGACCAGGGCCCTCACTGGCCTTTCCTCGGGGGAGATGTTTCCGCGACAGTAGTTGTGCAGCCAGGTGCCCAGGAAGCAGCTGCCCGGGGGACTAACCTCTGACCCCACCTTTGCACAACATAATCCAGTCAACAGCTTTTCTGTCTAGAGCCACATGGAGCCCTGTCCCAACCTGCAAGCTGGAGGTGACAGTGCCACCCTCGCTGCACCCCCTCCGCTCCTCTGAGGCACCCAGATGGGATCTGACATGCAGAGAATTTATTAGAGAGACACAAGGTGAGAAAAAGGGGAGGAGCACAGGAATGGCCGGAGGTCACATGCAGGCCTGAGCATGAGCGAGGGACAGGCGCCACACAAGGGAAGTTCTGCAAGTCCAGCACTGCAGGTCAGCCATGTCCCTCGTCTCCCCCAGTGCTCAGTCCCTGCTGGGAACACAGGCAGCTATGGATGCCTGAGCTCTGCATGGTAATACTGCACAGGCCACCAGTGTCCCACCTATCCCTTGGCCTACAGCACTCTAATCTTGGCCTGGCTGCTCTACCTGGCCCAGCAAGTCTCAGAGCAAAGGCGACAGGACCCTTCCTCCAGGCAGCCCTCTCTGATCCCTCCCCTTCCCTCTCCGGGAACTCACTGCCACACAAGGTTCTTGAAGCCGCCACGTCTCGTTCCCCCCATGGGACACCTGCACTCCTTTTTGCTTGGCAGACTCAGTTGGCATGCTGTAGGCATGTGACGGATCCCTATAGACCTCCTGATGACCAGAGCAGGGCACAGGGAAGTCAAAGTCCCCAGGATGGTCAGTCAGTTTTGCCTGTCTACCCCAGTAGACTGCACAAGTTCCAGCCTTCTCTCTGTGTGGCATACAGAACATTCCAAGTAACCCAGGAAGCACTGATTGCAGTCTGGACCCCACTATACAGGTGAGGAAACTGAGACTCGGGGACAAGAGCGCTTCTTCAAAAGGTGCTAGGAATGAACATGCCCATGTCAACTCCAGATTCACCTGTTCCTCTGTCCCCAAGCGGCAGCCCCTCATCAGACTCTTGAATCCCCCTGACACTCTCTGCAAAGAGAGACCTGTGTCTCCGCCACAGCCTCTACTTCCTCTGGGCTCCCTCCCGATGGGGAAGGCATCACACCGGGGCCGGATGCTCAGCTAATAAATATGTATGCGAGATTTTTATTACTTAATAGTTGTAAGGTTAATCGTCGTGGTGAACGCCTATATTTAATGTGTCAATGGAGCTGCAAAATGCCAAACTGAATAGCTTTAACACACACGAGTTCTACTTGTGAATCTACAAATTGGAACCTTGTCAGAGAAGTATTCAAACCAAGATCAGTATTGATCTTGGTCCTCGGGAAAGGCACTGGACTGTGACAGTTTAAAATGATAAATGTCTAGAGAATTATTTGCTCATATTGATAAAAATAAAAAGCAGATATAAAGCTGAGAGTCTCAGAAGAGGCACTGCCACCGAGAGTGGGCCATCCAGCCAACATAGTGAGGGGCTCAAAGCTGACCTTCCCTTTGATATGAAGAAGATCCAGGCTCGTGTGGCCTGCCCTCCTTCTCAGGGCATGTGGTAACTATAAAGGAAAGGGTTCTCCCAGAGTATGAGTCAGCTTCTTGTTACTACCACAGAACACATGAGGCAACTAACTTAGAAAGAGGAAAGGTTTATTCAGCTCATGGCTCTAGAGGTTCTAGACTAACATCACGGGCCCTGGTGGGATCACAGGTTGAAACAAGCTGTTCACATGAGCCAGGATGGGGAAAGAGGGTGAGAGGCGGGGTCCTACAGTCCCCTTCCATGGCATGTCCCCAGGGACCTCCCACTAGGTGCCACTTCCTAAAGGTTCTTTGCACCTTCTAGTACTCGCACCTGAGGACTAAACCTCTGACACATGGGCCTATGTGGGGGACAGGAGGGAGGTGTGCATCCAAATCACTGCACTGAGCAAGCTCAGCCCACTCCTGAGATCTTGCTCTCATCACTTGCCATATTTTGGGTGGGTTCCCAGCCCCATTTTTTCCCTGACTCTTGCTCTGTAGTCTTCTCAGACCCAGAAGGCAAGACGGGTCCTCAGCTCAGCCCAAGAGCTCTTGTCCCATACTTCATGGCCCAAAGTTTCCCCTCAACAGAACCGGTGTGCCAGGCAGGCTGTCAGGTATGACCTTGGCGATGTACTTGAAGGCTCATCCCTCACTGTTCCTGTCACCTAGTACATGTCCCATACCTGTTTTCACTTTCAGAAGCCAAAACTTTCTTTAGGATCAGGCAAGTCCCACCTCCCCTTGGAATAAGCATTCCAAAGCCCCTGTTCTAGAAGGTTCTCTGAGACAACTGGCCTAGACAGCCATCCTTCTTGGTCCCACTCTGCTTCTCCACTGGGTTTCCTTTTGAGCCTCCATCACCATCTAGAAATCCATCTTCCTATGTTGGCTGATTTCTGTTTGTTCTGCACCAGCCAGTGTGAGTGCCACAGGGCAGACCTGCCATCTGTCTTGTTCACTATTAAGAGTGGCACCTGGCATAGAGAGGGTTCTAGACAGGTATCTGGGAGGGAATGAAGGAACACATGAGCCCTCCATGAGAACTTCCAACCACCCCCAGCTTAGTTATTACTTACTTTCCTTGTGTTAGTCAGCCTCCGTCATCATAACAAAATACCCGAGGCCATTAAACTTAAAGACTTATTTCATATCACAGGTTTTGGTCCCATTGTTTTGGGCCAGTAGTGAAGTAGTGCATCATGGCAGAAGCATGTCGGGAACAAAGTGCTAACAGCACAAGCCAGAGAGAAGAAACGTAAGAGGAAAATCCCCTCTAGGAATGTGCCCCCAGAGCCCTCAAGTCTTCCTACAAGACCCGATTTCCCAAAGATTCCATCACCTCTCAATAGCTCCCCCTGTGAGCCAAACGTTTAATACACAGGATATCAGGGAACATTTAAAATCCAGACTATAGCACTTCTCTCCAAACTGATCAGCACCTACCCGGTTCTCAACACTGACTCCCCTGCTCAAAGAGCTTCCAGAAGGGCTGGGGGTCCAGTGGTTAGAATGCTGGCCTAGCACATGCAATGACCTGGGTTCGATTCCCTAGCACTACATAAAAATCAGCTAGGTGTGGTGGCACACATCTATAATCCCAACACTCGAGAGGCTGAGACAGGAGGATTGCCATGAGTTAGAGGCTAGCTTGGGATCCACAGTGAATCCAAAACAAGCCTGGACTACACACCAAGACTTGGCCACAAAAAAAAAAAAAAAAAAGAACTTCTAGAGGTAAGAATCACACAAGTTCAAGCCTAGCCTGGGCAATTTAGTGACTTAATAAGATCCTGTCTCAAAAAAAAAAAAAAAATTTAAAAAGGGCTGACTAGAGATATAGATCCTGGGTTTAATCCTCGGCACAATGCAAAAATAAATAACTATTATAAATAAAGGCTTCCTTTCTAGAGCCATTCCCTAGGCCCCGCTGCCAGCTCCTCTCCACCTCAGGCTAGACTCCCCCTTAACTTGTGGCCAGGACCTGGCCATCTACCCCAATACTCCAGGCTACAGGCTTCTTTTTGTGGACACACCACTTGCCCAAGTGCAACTTTGTCCAGCTTGACCATTGCAGTTGTCTCCCGGTTATTCATCCCAACATGTGCCCTGCCCCGACCCCACCCCAGGGTCCTGGGACAGCATCCTAGCCCAGCTCAGGGCCCAGCTCCACACTGCCATGGTAATGCAGCCAGGAGTCCTGTGATAGGTACTCACTCTCACAAATGCTTTCACCAAGATAAGGGGCCCGAGCGCTCTCTAAGATTAGCAACTCACGAAGGGTCTGAATTGAGGGACACCCCCGCCCCCCCCAGACTGCCTGCCTGCTCTTCCGCGTCCCTTTTCCTTCACATCCCTGCTTTGCACGAAGACAGCTGCATGGCAGGAAGCCGCAGGCCCCTGCAGGATGCCCTGGCTTTTGCTTCCAGAGTCTGTCAAAAGTCTATGGGGGGCTTACAGAAAGGGAAGAGGGTAGGCCAGGCTCTTGGCCAGAAGCAAGGGATCCTGGGAAAACCATGAAGGCAAAAGTGTTCCCCCTCAAACCAGGAAAAGGTATCCATGCCGAGGGCCAAGCTCTGGGAGTTGTTTCTTGAGGATGGGGGAAGTGACTGCTACTTCTGGGCAGGGACCCAGAGCCACAGCTCCTGGGAGCACAGTAGGAGACAGAGCCCTGGGCAGCCTGAGGAAGGACTTTACCCCTTACGTGGGGGCTGCAGCTGTGTCTACCCACTCGGCTGAGACAAACCACCAGTCTATCTCCGTTACTCCAATGCCACTGCCAAGGCCCACCCTACAGAGCTGGTGGAAAATCTGCCCTCGGCCCCTGGCATGGCCTGCTGTGGGCAGGGGTCCTCTCTCCCCTTCTCCAGGTCCATCTAGTTTCCTGCCTGAAAAGACCCTGCAGGCCCAGCCTGCTTTCTGCCACCTTCTGCTCTGCCTAGAGGATGGAGCCCCTTTCTGGGGCTTCTGAGAGATAGGCATCTTCATTTCCTCTGGAATTGGCCTTATCCAGAGCTTCTAGCTTGGTCAGAAATGGCTGCCCCAACTGTGGGGCATGCTGGGAACTGCAGGGCAGGCTGGGAATTGTCATGCTAGAGTCCAACAGGAGCCAGAGGGAGATTCCAGGCCAGCTTGGTTGGGATATGCAGAGAATACCAGGGAAATGGTTTTCCTGCAGTTGGAACGGGCACATCTGTAAACTGGCCTGGCCTTTCCTCTCCTTCTGAGGAGGGAGGAACAGGCTGCAGCTGCAAAGACCCTGAAGCAGGCCAGAAGGCCTCCCCGGAGCTCGCAAGCCTGACAGATTGGATGGAGGCAATGCTGAGACCTGCACTCAGAAGATCCTGGGGTAGGCAAGGATATCAGTGGGATCAGAGACCGACCACCAGGAGATTGCAAGAAGCCACAGAGCACAAGGTCAGCCACAGAGAAGTCACAGGCAGCTCTACTGATAGCTCAGGCAGCTGATGGACACGAGAAAGAGATGACCAAGGCTCCAAGCTGGGCAGAAGCAGGGAGCTGGGCACCCAGAACAGAGGTGGCTGGCACAGGAGGACAAGGGACCTGGAATAAATCCATTCTGTGGGTTCTAGACGGGGAGAACCAGGCATGGCAGCACATGCCTATAATCCTAGCCCTGGGGACGCTAAGATGGGAGGAGTGCCGTGAGTTCAAGGCCAGCCTGGGCTATGGAGTAAGTTCAGAACCAGCCTGGACTACGGAGCAAGACCTTGCCTTAAAAAATAAAAAAGACTGAAAGAGCCCCTCCCCCCACCACGCCCACCCCACCCCCAGCAGCAGCCCCTCAACCCAGAGCACTCCTGGTTATGGGAGATGGGAGAGGTGGGCACTGCCACGCTCCGAAGGCTGTCCCTGCCCCTCTGGTCAGACCGTGGCCATCCATGCACCCTATCCACTCTTTATGTGCACAGGCTCAGCTATTTTCTGAGACATTAGATCCAGCACAGACAAGAGAGTTACCACACAGATGCTTCTTAAAACAGGTGGCTAAATCTGAAACTCTGAATCTATTGTTGTCACCCCACGAGCCCCAGAACCTATGAGCCCTTGGGGTCCAAGAGCAGGGATGTGTTCATCCCCTTCTGGTTGCTGGGACACATAACTGACACCTGCAGCCTATAGGAGAAGGGGCTTATTTTGGCTCACAGTCTTCAAAGGATTCAATCCATGGTCAATTGGCCCTGAGGTGGGAATATCAAGACGGAGATGGCATGGCCCAGGGGCATGGCAGCGAACAGCTACTCAGCCCACAGCAGCCAGGAAGCAACGGGAGAAAGAGAGGGGCCTGGGATGAGAGGGCAACCTCAAGGTCACAGCCCAGTCACCCACCTCCAGCCAGCCCCACCTCCCCACAGCACCACCAGCTACTGAACACAGCAATGACTGGCTCCGCTGATGAGGACAGTGCCCCCATGAGGCAGGCCCCCCGTGAAAGGCCATTTAAAATCTAGACCATCCCAGGGAGACAGTTATTCAGGCACATGTTTCCTCAGAACCTTAAATGGGGGCCAGTGAAAGCAGACCCTGGTAGCTAGAATAGAAGCTGTGGGTCTGAACCCCCCTATATCCAGTCCCGCTGAGGTACTGCAGGATTGCCAGGAACACAGTTCAGACCAATTTTGTCCTGCCCTCTCGTTTCTCAGAGAGGCAGAGAGAAAGAGGCACTTGTTCAAGAGCACTCAGCCAGTTGAGAGAACATTTGGGCACAACAGGAAGGAGGTGTCTGGTCACTCGTTTTCTAGCACCAGAAAGCTATGGCCCATTCAAAGAGTGGGGGAGAAGCCAGGCACTGCGCTTGTCCCTCACAGGCACCCTTCCTTCAGGTACCCCCTCCCGCCCTTCAATAGTGGGAGCAGATGCAGCCGACAGAGTTCCCAGGCCCAGAGCCAGAGCCTGACTCCCAGCACATAATTAGCCAGTGACGGATGTTGGTGTGGCTGTCCAAGGCACCCGCATGCAGGCTTTATGGTCATTTCCAACAGCCTGGACCTCTTAAACTCTCTTGTGGGAGCAGGATGGGTGATTATGCAGATGGATGGACCCTGTGAGATATTATGTCAGCAATGGAGATGTAAGAGGTCTGACAGCATGAGTACCAGCCAAGGGGCACGGGGAATAGCCACTGTGGGGCCCAGGGGACTCATGCAAGGACCCTGGACCTGGGAGAAGCCTCAGATACACACATGCAGATTCACACACACTCTCCCTCCTCCTTGGCCTCTCCAGTTAGCTGTCTAGCTACAGTCAGACTCTGTTCCCATGGAAACAGAAAATGTCAGCCACATCTGTTGGGCTGCCGGGAAGGTACAGGTGTGCCAGGAGCAGAGGCAGGCAGGACCCACAGAAGACCTGCTCCCAAGCTGGCCAGACAGGGTTGATGGGGAGGACCACGTCAGAAGCAGAGATGGTCCCCAGAGAGGGAACAGAGACCACCATCTCCAGTCACCCCCCAAACAGGCTTGGGACCAGCGCCTGGGGGAGCTGTGCACTGGGCCATGTGCCCCAGTGACTGCACAGATGGGGCAACAATCCAGCCCAGGCTGCTCCCCCTAGAGGGGCACCTACCTCTGTGTGGCTGGACAACCTTTCCTGCTCTCAGCTGACAGCAGCATCTCCCACAATGGCCCTCACAGGCCCTCCTACCAGGGACACCATAACTAGCTCCTCACGGCTGAGCCTCCTAAGGGCCTGCTTTCAACCCAAGCCAAAGGCACCATGCCAGGATGGAGCTCAGAGAGATAATTCTCCTGAGAACAAAACAGACTGCAACTTAGGAACTGGCCTGGCTCAGAGAAGGACTGGCACAGGTCTTCTGAGAAGGCGGTACCCAGCACCTCTCCAGACCGCAGGGCACCGGTCGGGAGGCACCCCGCACTGCCCCCACCTCAGCCAAGCAGCAGCGTAAGCAGTGCATTCAAAGCACTGGGGACAGGATGACTGTCCCAACACCGGTAATTATCGAAAGCAAACAGAGGGTCTGGAGGCACGACCATGGGGCTCACCCTGGCCTGGGGCCCTGCTGCTCATTCCAGGGCACTGTGACTGGCTGTCTGGCTGTAGTCATCTGCCACACTGACGGGGGTGGGGGGGAGGCTTGGGGGCTGGGCTGAATCAGGACCTGAGGGAGGACAGCCACCAGCAACTGCAGGAATGGGGATGCCCAACATGCCAAAAGAGTGGGCACCATGAGACCCTACCACTGGAGCCAAACACGTGTGGGCCAAAATCCCAACACAGCTACTCCTTTTCGTTTGCAACTTTGGTCAAGTGACTCAACCTCTCTGAGCCTGCAAGTCAGTGATCATTACACACATTTCCAAAACCACTGTCTAAACCAACAAGACTGGGGAAGAATTACCTAGATGTGGTCACAGGACATGCCCACTCCCTGGGACACATGTCGCACTCTGCCCTGGAGGTGTGGGACATTCTGCGGTGGCGTGAGAATCTGTGAAGGAGGAGCTGTGGGAGGGGCGTGGGCTTTTTCCTATTACAAAGCAACATATGCTCACAGAACATGTGAGAATTGGAGGTAGCATTTTTAAATGTCAAGCCTAACCCACCTCCGAGAAGTAATTGCCATTCTATTTTTCTCTTTTAGGTAAATCGCCAGAGTCCTGTGAATTCCTCGCCTCCCAGCGAAGATGGTGTCCCTCTCATTCCAGCCGGCAAGTGCACAGACTGAATTCCCAAGCATCCTGATGCTCGGGCCGCCCGCCACGGCTACTCCTCAGAGTTAGGGCGCTCCCCGAGTGCAGCTGCATCCTTGGCCACCCAGCTCAGGGCCGCCAGCATCCCCCCTGCTGCTGTGATCAAGAGAGAGAAGACCCATCCCCTTCAGGACTTCTGGGCTGCCACCATGTTAAGGACATGACCGACCAGACCCTTCAGAGGACGAGCCTGGGTGGAGGGGTACACACCCTGCTCACCCAAAGTGCTTCCAAGAAGTGCCCCAACTTCTACACAGCCCTTCGTGCCCTGCTTCCTGCCTGCTCCCACCTACTTCTGACATGTCCCCCCACCCTATGCTCCAGTCACATCAAGCACCTATGCCCTAAGCCCCACCCTCCCCATCGGGTTTTACCCTCTCACCTTAAGTGTTCTTCTCCCATGTGACTGGTGAACTCCTACTCACCCTTCAAAATCCCATTCAGGTATGTCTTCTTCCAAGCTAGGAAATATTTGCTAACCATCCCCTCTTGGACCTCCTCTGTGCTCCGGTAATGCTGGGCACGCCTGCACTGCATTCCGACACCCTGTCAGCACAGCCTGGTCACTCTGCTGACCAGGAACTCCTAGAGAACTTAGAGAATCCCCTTGCGCAGCAGCTGGTTAAGGCAGAGTGCCAATGTGATGAGCTTTGGGATCTGCCTGGGCGACTGGTGGAGCACACTTGGGGGTCTGGGGGAGTCATGGAGGTGTGTCTTGGGCCACTACAGAAGGTCTCTAGTCCACCTCCCGGTGGCGCTGTTCCCCTCTACTCGACCGCCCAGCTGCTGTGAACTACTCTTCCGCCATGGTGGTCATGCCTTGGAGCTGGTCACCTGTGGGCTGCATTCCATTGAAGTAGGAGCCACTGTAAGGCTCTCCTCCTTCATGTCATGGGCGCTGGATGGCATCCAGCCCCACAAAACCGACCGGAGCTGCCAGGGAATGAGAACGCCACAGTCGACCCTCCATCTGAGGAGTCTGCAGAAAGCGGGCCAGAGCTCTCCGCAGAGGTCCCCCTGCAGAAGTGAGGAAGGATGCTGGTGGAGAAGACTTGGAGTAAGAGGGGAACTGCCAGTCCCCTTCACACAGGCTCTGGGGCTCAGAAGAGAATGTCAGCTCAATATCTAAAGCTCATAGGACACAGGGCGGGGCAAGTAGCCGCCACCCATGTCCAACATGGATCCAGGGAGATGGTAGTGTGGATCTCTGGTGGCCAGAGTTCAGCCGGCCACTGCCCCAGACAAATCCAGACAACCCTAACTCCTGGAGCCACTGACCATGAGGGGGGACAGGAACGGACACAGCAGGGAGATGGGCCTCCTCCTGGCACAGCAAAGCCAGCCCACTGGGGCTACAGGGACAGCAGCACAGCACACGGGTCTCTGCACCCCATCCTGGGAGTCCTGGGAGCCCCGAGACACAAGGAGAAAGCCTTTCTTCCTAATTTCAAGGCCACACTGGGGCAACGGAGGTCTCAACAACTGCAAGTGGCCACAAGCCATGGGCTTCCCATGACACTGTGAGGAGCAGAATTAACAGACTGAGACCAGGAGATGCAAATGCATGGGGTCACCTAGCATCCTGTTAAGCTGGGGTCCTGCAGGACGCTGGCCACCAAATGTGGGGCCGAGGACAGGATGCTGTCAGAAAGAAAAAGAAAGAAGGAGAGAGGGACAGTGAAGGAGGGAGGCCAGCATCCAGGTACTCGTCCTGTCGGCTACCGCTAACCCCAGCTGAGCCTCAGGCGACCACACGAGCACTTCTGTGACCTCCAGAAAACGGGCCTGGTGTCCCGCAAAGATGTCGCCTCAACCCTGGCTGCACAGCAGACACCTGGAGCATCCCAAAACATCCTTACGGCTTCTGCTGCACATGACTATGCCAGTACAAAGGGGAGCTGGGAGCTGGTGGGAGTGTCCACGATGCACAGGTGACTCTCGGGCACAGACCGTTGAGCAGCAGTGAGTGGTGGTAGCACCAGTTTTGGGCCCTGCTCTGCACCCCAGAACTGGGGACCCCAGTCTGTCGAGATGCTCACACAGGCCCGAGTCTGAGAACCGCTAAGGATATGGGAAGGAAGACGGCGGAGCAGGCAGAGGAGGAAGGGGCAGGGTGATGCAGGCTTCCGGGCAAGGACATCCGGGAAATGGGCACAGACCCTCTCCAGCAAGCACCTGGCCTTGGGTGTCCCAGCAGGACACCCTCCTCCCCCCAGCGCTTTGGATCCCAGCAGCCTACAAAGGCACCATGACCACCAAACAGCACGCAATGCAGAAAGCCCGTCACTGCCCAATGTGCGAACACCTGGGGATGCCACCCACTCCTTCCCTCTGGATTTCCAAGACCAACACAGGAAGTCGCTGTCACTCCATTAACCAGTCCAGATCCCATCAGCCATGATGCCTGGCACTGAAATGATAAAGACTTACTCACTGTCACTCTAACTGGGGACAGAAGAGAGCCAATGAAAGGCTCCCAGACTCCAGTAGTGAATGTGGCCCCCCCTCCCATGCAGGATTCTGGTGGCAACTGGGGGGGAGTGGGGGGGACAGCCACAGAGATGAGCTCCCATCCCTGGCTTTGGAACAACTGTTTGCTGAGCCCCCTCATCCAGGAGACCTTCCCAGATTGCTACACAGGGGTTGAGCTGAGCACACAGGTAGAGTCATGTGTGCTCCATCCCCGCACACCTTGGGAGTCCACACTGTGTTTTTACAGGTGAAGAGCATGGGGCTCTGGTGGCACTATGACCTGGCCACAGTGGCTCAGTACCATGGATGGACAGCTGGGAAAAAAAAAAACCCGGGCTGCAACAGTGACCCTTCCCTGAGGCAGAGCCATGGAGCAGGAAGGGAAGGAGCCACTCTTCCTAAACGCCTTCTCTCAAAGTGTCATCTTGGCAATGATTTTTAAGGTAATAAGCTGACAGCAGAGTTGTTTTGACTGTGGGGGGAAAGTCATTGAAGAAAACAGTGTAAAAACAAGCCCATGAGACACCCGGAGCAGGCAGGCGGGGCTGGTGCTTCTCACGGGCTGCCCCCACCCCCAAAAGCACAGATCCTCCCCAGGCGCCCCCTGCCCCTGGATGGCTATGGCGACCCCTCCTCTCCAGGACCCGCTCACCACCTCCCAGACCGGCTCCCGCGCCCTGACAGCGCCCTGTCTAGACTGCAGACTCCTGAAGTCTTAATTGCTCTGATTTCATCAGCAGACAAGGGCCGTTTCCCCATCACGCAGCCACTCCGCCAGCCCTTGTGAGCTCCTGCAGGGCACCAGGCTGGGCTGAGGACAACGGACCGGCTGGGGTCAGGGGAGGACAGAGCTGAGGCTGCAGGGCCCGGCTTCCAGCCAGCTGTGAGGTTCCAACAAAAGCAGGTCCCAGGCCTTCTGGGTACCAGCTCAGCCACACACCACCGCGCCCCCACCCCCAGGGGAGAGGAGAGGGAGGACAGAAGCCAGGGCTGAAAGTAGCGCCCCATGTCCTCAAGGTGCAGTGGCATCTAGGGTCTGCACTTGGGGTCCCCCAGCCCTCACCAGGGATTCTACCTACTCTGCTCCTTTACTGAACACCTGCCCTGCGCTGGGTGCCATGCTCAGCTAGGAAGAGGGCCAGGATTGTGCGGGCTTGTCCTTGAGGAGACAACTCCAGCAGTGTAGTGATCGCCCAAGTTATTCATGCACTGTGATGCTGTGATGGCATCCAGGCCTTCACAATGAACTAGAGCTCCAGCCCCTTTTCTTTCCTTTTGATTTTGAGAAGGAGTCTCATGGCATTGCCCAGGCGGGGCTCAAACTTGCAATCCACCTGTCTTGGCCTCCTAGGGTGCTGGGATTACAGGCCTGCACCAGTATTGCTGGCTGGGACCACCCAATTTAATTTACAGGTCAGTGTCTTTCCACCCCCTGGGGCCAGCTCCAACTGGCCAGCTGCATTCTACCAGCCCCATCTCTAATTCAGACCCTGCTTGGCTCTGAGTCCACCGAGGTTGCCTTCACTGTGGGAGAGAACAGTGGGCTTCCCTCGCACCAGCCCCCAGTGGAGTCAGACTGCCACCTTCCAGCTCCATGAGCTGCGGCCACAGCCGCATGGAGTTCCTGTGTCTCACAGGGCACTATCATGACCTATCCCCAAAGGGCAGCCCCCAAAGAGGTTCAGTGGGACTATCATGGCCGCCGGCACCCAGGGCAGCAGAGAAGAGCCCCCTTTGTCATAGTTCTAGAAAGGATGGCTCCTGGGGGTAGGCTCTGGCTTGTCACAAACAGGACTGTCACACCAAGAGTCAATTATTCATCTCACAATCACCTAAGTGCCTCCATTTAAAAAAAAAAAAAAACATCAATTGTGTGCAACGTGCCAAAGCTGTCATTGGCTTCTGCCTTGATCCCCACCGGAATCACACACAGGGGAGGGAAGGACCCTTCCTGAGTCACCCCAGCCACTTCAGGAACGCCGGCTCTAGGTCAGCCCCTGGCCCCTGTCAGCTGGCCCACAGTGGGTATCTATACACCACCTCTCTCAGCACTTCCCAAGCAGGATCAGCAGGTAGCCTTGCTGCAAACACAGGGACACAGGAGATTAACTACCCAAGGCCCGCCGACGCTGTCCACTAGAGCTGCTCTGACAGCCACTTCATTCAGCATGAAATAGAGCCTGACAGGGCCGCACAGCTGCAGCCATAACCCTTCACTCTGCCCAGATCCCTCAGTGCCTCTCACAAGACTGGGACCACATCTCAGGCTAGGGCAGCCAGGGCGAAGAAGGCATGGTGATGGTCTCAAGCTGGCTCACGCTGCATCCTGGGGTGCTGGAAGGCAGGAGACGAGGAGAAGGGATGCTCTGATGGACAGAAGCCAGCTGCTGTTCTGGAGGTTGAAGGACCCAGGGAACGGGGTGGATGTCAGTCCCATCAGCACTAGGAGACCTCCGGCCCAGGCCAGATGTCCTCAGGACAGCACCGCGGTGGCCTTGGCGAGGACTCGTTAGGGCTCTGCTACACCCATACGTCCATCAAGCCTGCCTTGGAGGGGCGACCCGGCGCCTTTGAGAAAGAACAATGGACGCTCACAAAGGCCGTGTGCGGGCGTGTGTGTGCACGCATGGGCAGCAGTGTACACGTGCGTGTGGCCTCCCAGACGCCGCCGAAGGAAGTGATCAATTTAGAGAATTAGAGGCCAGCCCACTTTGCATGGCTTCTAGGAAGCACGTACGGTAAATAAGGATTCGAGAAAAAGAAATGTTTCATCATTCAATTAATTTTAGCCTGGGATGGCAGTGGAGGGGTGGGCGCGTCGGTGGGGGGGGGGGGTGCGTAATCAATACGGAGCGTTCGGCTCGCTAACATGGAGCACATTTCATACAAAGCTGGACATTTTTCTCCTTGTCATCCAGAATTATCTTAATTATCGTTTCAAGGAACAGCCTTCTATAGCATCATCTCGTAGTCCAGGAGGCGGCCCACAAACTCGTCACCGGAATAATTTATGATTTTTCGTTCTAACATCTTGGTCTCGTTTGATATGCTTGCCATTTCTCCCTGACAGGGAGGTCGATTAGATCACATTTATATTGTAAACGTATGCATTGCTTTCTACCCAAGGCACTGGATGAAGAGATACAGGGGCCCCCGGGGAGGGAGAAGCCAATCCACTCTCATATTGCAAATTTCTGCTGTTCGGAAAAAATGAATGGTTGCCAGGGAGAGCTGGGAATTACTTGAGGATGCAAAATGTTATTTTAGAACCCTTTTGAGAGGGGTTTTTTCCTCCCTCCCCCACCTCTCCCAGCCTTCCCATTTCTCCAGCTGTGTGTGTGTGCACGCGCGCGCAGAAGGCATGCGCTTCGCAGGAATTCTTCCTGAGATTGGCCGGGGCCACATGTGGTGCTGGCCGACCTGAAGCAGGGTGCCTGGTGGCCTCAGAGCAGGATCAGGGCCACAGAGGGAAAGAAGGAGCCATTCGCATGTCTCAAGGCATTTCACCCTCCCAAGGGGGATGTGGGGACCAAACCAGAAACTGGTGGTTCCATGTGGTGGCTTTTTTTTAAATGCAAATAGCAGAAAGTGTTCAAAAGGAAGAGGGGAAAGGTCATTAGCAGGGACCAGGCAGAAGTGACTGCGCACTGTCATTAACCTAACCGAACTAATTAGGAAACATTCAGGTTTTATAAATTATGCAAGACGCTCAATTTATACTTTTCCGAATTCCCACCATAACATAGATAATGAGGGAACATTTACAGTAACAGCGTAACCTAATCAAGAAACCCTTTCATTAGCATGAAATCTTCCAACACGGTGTTTGTGAGCACAACAACAAACGAAATTACAGATGCCGGGGGAGGCCGAGCGAAGGCTGGGCTGGCAAGGGAAGAGGGGGTGTCCCTTCTGGGTTCGGCCAGGCCTGGGCTAGAAGAAGCTGCCCCTTCTCCACAGTGCCTGGAATGGAGCTTTCCAGGATTTGAGAGATCTGAGGGCCCCTCTGACTTCCCAGCCCGCTCTGGGTGATGAATAAGCACCTCGTTCCTTCTGACCTTCGAATCCTGGAGGCCATAACCTCACCCCATCCACCTACAGCCTTTCTGGTTCGGTTTTTTTGCCTGTCTGTTTTTGAGGTTCTGGCGATAGAGTTCAGGGCATTTACTCTACGCTACACCCCTCCTGCCATTTTGGGGTTTTGAGGTTTGAGACAGGATCTCGCTAAGTTGCCCAGGCTGTGTTCAAACTTGCAGTCTTCCTACCTCAACCCCTCAGAGTACTGAGATGATGGGCCTGTGCCACCAGGCCCAGCTCAGACCAGCCTTTGTACAGATCAGTGATACCCATGGTGCCCAGACAGCAGGTCATCTTGACAGGTTAAGTTCCATTTGCAGCAGCTGATGGCTCTGAACTCATGGCTGGTGGAGAGAAGTCAGTGATTATGGTGTAAGGGTTGCCGCAGAACCACAGGACTCAAGGGACCCTGTCATATCACCCAGAGCAGCAGAGGCAGGCGAACCCTGCAGAAGACCATGTGCCTCCCAGGAAAGCACTCTGCCTGCTTGATTAGCTAGAAAGCCTTTTAAGGACTCCATAGGGACAGGGGAAAGGGGACACAGTCTGACACCGGCCTCCCCTCCATCACAGACCCCTGACTCAGCTTGAACAGTGGGACCTTGGAACAGCCATCTCAGGTTTAAACAGGACAAATTTACTTCTCACAGTTCCGGAAAGCAAAAGTACAAGATCAGGATGTCGTCTATTTAATTCGGAGGCCTCTCCCCATGGGCCACAGCTGGGTGCTCCCCCTCCCCAGGCTCTTCTTTGAGCAAGTTCCTGCTATCAGCTGGTGACCCCATTCAGAAGCCCCACTCTCCATGTTCTCTAACCCCGATTACCTCCCAAGACTCATCTCCCAGTACCATCACATTAGGGGCCAGGGCAGGTGGGAGGAACCATTTTCCCGCCAACTGCCACCTGGTTATTTTTTATGTCATTTGCAGGCCATATAAAATTTTCAAATTACCCTGCTCCATTAGGTGAAATATTTAATTAACTCACCCCTCATGCTTCGGCTGGGCAGGTCCAACTGATCTGACATGTTGGATACTTCCCACCCCAGGTGAGGGCTTCATTCAACATAGGAAGGTGAGAGGACACAAATAATGGGTCCCCAACACTCCCTCAGTAAGTGTCTCCCAGAATATGTGTCTGCAATATTACTTGGATAAGGGCTCTGCAGATGTCACACACCTACGGATCTTGAGACAGTGTCACTTGGGGTCATCAGGTTGGCCCTACACGCAAGCCCAGACACAACATAGTAGAAAGTGAGTGGACAGATGTGTGCCCCAGCCACGGAGCACCACCATGAGGGCACAAGAAGTGGTCCTCTCCAGAGTGCGTGGAGGAAAAGCAGCCCTGCCACTTTGGTGGGAGACCTCAAGATCTGTAACTGTGAGAAAATGTCTGTTGGTTTTGATGTTGTGATTATTACTGTCATCGCTTTCTGGTACCCAGGACTGAGCCTTGGGCCTCACTAGAGCTCCATCTCCAGCCCTTATTTTATTTTTTATCTCAAGTCAGGGTCTCACCAAGTGGCCCACACTAGGCTGGAGCTTGAGATCCTCCTGCCTCAGCCTCCCAAAGTGCTGAGATTACAGTCATATGTCACCCGGCCAGGCTGGCATTTTTGTTGTTTTAGAACAGCAAGTTCAGGGTTATTTGTGGCAGCAGCTGGAAAACAAGCTACTTCGTAAACCTCAGTGTCTGCCATGTGCCCTGGCTATAACAGTGCTCAGCACCAGGCACTGCTCAATAGATGTGAGCAGGTGCTGGTAGGCAGGCCCGGGTGCCCCTGATCCTACCTGGTGGGGTAGCCCTAATCCATGCCTGTGAGAAGCAGACAGACAACTCCCTCGGCCCCCTGTGAACCGGCCCATGAGTACTTATGTTCCAAGCTACAGAGCCCAGCTCCTGTCCCTGCCTTCCAACCGTGCAGGTGCACCCCAGGTCACCTCGCTGCTCCGGTGGCTATCTTCTGGGCACAGCCGGGCATTAGCCACCATGGAAACACTCACACATTAGCACACAGATGAGACAGAGCAGACCTGCCTGTTACTTCACTTCCTCTGGAACCATTCATTAATTCACTCACCATTGATTGAACTGAACCTCTAAGGATCCACTCTAACCTGGGGGGCCACACAGACATGATCTCTTTGCTCCCTGAAATTGCAGACCAGCATCCCCCCCTCAGACCACCTTCTACTCACTCAGCCCACCAGGCCCCTGTCCTGTGAAAGCAGCAAGCCCTGAATTAGTTCTGAGGTCTTTGGGACTCTGGGCCTTGCAGGGGTCTGAGCACAGCGCTCCCTACCTCTGTCTCCTTCACCAATGTTCTACTGCCCAACACGGCACCGAGGGGCTTCTGATGACGTCAGGGAGACAATGGCAGGGGGAGGGAGAGCTGGTCCTACTTCACGGTCCCTGTCATGTGGGAAGGAGATTCTGGGCTTTTCTCTTTCTGCTTCTACCACCTGCAAAGAGCAAACAAAGAAGCTCCACACTTCCCAGTGGCCCCCAAGTGTCCCTCCGGAGCCCTTGGCTAACCCTGGATGCCAGCATACTGTGCACAGGGTGACGGTTTCATAGATCTCAGTCAGGGAACATAAATAGCGGGTTGGGGGTGGGTGATTATGGCCTGAATTTTGGCAAGCACTTTTGCAGCTATTCCCAAATATACAGCAGCTTGGCCCCAGATCAGCACATCTGGATGACGGGCTGGGGCTCCAACATCCTGAGGTCAAGGGTCAAAAGGAGCTGAGCTAGCTGCCTCCTACAGGCACTTTTTTTTTAATGGGAGAAAAGCATCTGAGATCCACGCCCAGCTCCAGCTCTCCCACGACAGGCAGCAAAAGACACTAATGCTAAGACAAGAGAACTGAGGCCTCAGAGGCCAGAATGAAAATAAGCTGAGGATGAACAGATTGCCTGATTGGATTATGTCTACAAATAGATGGAACGAGTCAAATGTTTTTTTCAGGCAGAGCCTCATTCTCTAGCCCAAGCTGACCTGGAACTTGAAATTCTCATTCTTCAGCCTCCCAAGTGCTAGAATCACAGGTGTGAGCCACACACTTGGCTGGTGGGATTCACCTGCGGTATGCTGATGTGGAGACAGGCCTCGACAGCAGGACTCACGATCCTCTCCAGCTGGTGGCAGAGCTGGCAGGCCTACCTAGCCCCTGCGGGCCCAGGTACACAGACCTGGCCGTAGCTCTTCATCTACCAGGCTATTCTGAGCTTGGATGTGTGTCAGTCATGGAGGAGAGAAGGAAAGCTACGTGAAGGCCCTTCTTGGTGTTTTAAGAACAGAAGTAAAAAGAAGAAATATGGCTTTGTTAGATCCTTTGGAACCTAACACTGCAACAGACTGAGAGGCAAAGGTCAGAGGTGGTAGGAAAAAGTTCAAAGGATCTCCCTCTCCACAGCTCCATGAAATCCTGACCGTAAAGAAGGAGGGCCAGGACTGTGGGTAACAGGAGTCAGAACAGAGAGACCCCACTGCTCCCTGGTGCTGCTCATGCTTGGCCCTGGGTTGTGCTTTTCTTTGTCTGTAAGATAAGCAGAATTATTTTCATCCTTGTTGGGGTCATGGCAAAACTCAAAAGATTACAATACATACAAGGAGAAAAGCAAAGCACCTGGTGTAGTGTAAAGCCCAACCCCAACTTGTTTTAGTCAATACTCAGGCTTAGGATTAGCTTTGTGTTAGTGCAACAAGATACCTGAGGCAAATAACTTGATAAAGAAAAGAGATTTCTGAAGCTCACGGTGGCTCGGCTCTGTTAAGAAATTCATGGCTAATGGTGTCACGTCATTGGTCACAGGTAGAAAGAAGGATTTTATCATCAAGCAGGAGACAAGAAAGAGTCTTGGGGGCTGGATTCAGAGGCTCATAATCATTTTCTTGCTCTTGCAAGCACTCACTTTAGATACCAGCATTCCCTTCCAAAGGTTGCATTGCCTTGACCCTAAGACCCCCCACTAGGCTCCACCTCCTCAAGCTCCACACCAGCTCCCAGCACCCCCAGTATGTGGACAATTTACACTCCATGCTGTTGAATTTTTGTCACAGGCCAAGGACACAAAGTAAACGACGCTTAATATGGAACAGAGGAGCCAGCAAAGCTCACAGAGGAGTAGAAGCGGCTCCAGCCAAGAGACGCCACAAAGGCTTCACAAAGGGAATGATGTCTTTGCTAAGTTTTGGTGGGATCTCCCCCGTGGGCGGGGAGGGAGGGATGAAGCGCATTGTTACTGTGGGAAGAACACAGGCAAAGGACAGCGGCCCACGCACATCTGCCCATCAGAACCCCAGTGTGCCCTGTGGACCTCAGCTGGTCTGGACGGCTATCAGCTATGTCCATTCAAACCTCAGGGACACCGGAGGCAAGGGATAGGGAAGAAATCAGACAGATTTCTTTTCAACTTCCTTGCCTTGGTCCTGTCATCTACAGGCCACGGATGTCACCAGATGTTATTATTGTATGATGCGATATCCTAGGGATGGACTCCTTGTGAATTTCACCCACGAGGCGCATGTGGCCCAGAAAGGTGAAGCAATTTACCTGAGGTCACCCAGCAAGATAATGAAACAGCCATGACAAGGCTCCTTTTGTGCTGACCCTATACTTCTGACATTTCCTACTGGAGCCTGCTCAGGGCAGCCCACTGAGATTCTTTCCCCAGTGGACTCCACGGCAAGGCCTCAAGGGCCTGGCCTTTCATTACTGATAATGCTGTTTATATATGAGAGAAAGCAAGGAGGTACAACAGGCAGTCAGAAAGGACAGCGGGGCACTGTGTCAAACCTAAATCCCCTGGGGCCCTGGACCTCTTCCCTCCCCGTTTATGTCCCCCAAACACCTACAATGGTAGAATGTAATGGAGGCTCCCATCTGACTCCCACTGCGAGTGAGGACCAGGTCAGGGGACTGACAGCCTCCCGGCCGTGATGGAGAGGCTACCGGCAGCAGAGGTGAACAGTACAATTTCACGGAGGAGTTGAGGATATGATAGAGAGGGGACTCAGAGCAGAGGGGACAGGAGGCCATGATGGCAGAGGAAGAAGTGATTAGTGAGGAAGCAGCTGAGGGTGGCAGGTCCCCACAGCCAGCGGGAGATGGAACTTTCCCCTCCCGGCTTCTACACCCAGTACTTTATGAATGCATGATATACATGGGTGTGCGTGCACTTGTGTGTGTATTGATGCTTATATGTGTGTGCTGAGATACATGTACATCCATGTGCATCTGTGTCTGCATGTGCATATGCATGTGTGTGCATGTGTTTGTGTGTGCGTGCACTGGTCCTGGGCCTGGCATACAGTAACATCTCAATATAAGAAGGCTGACGAAATGAATGAATGAATAAACAAGCAACGCCCTGTTCTGAAGACCCCAGATGGTGTCACCCGCCCACTGTGGAGCAGGCACCACCCACTGGCACCCCTGGAGCAGGCTCTCAACATCAGCACTCTGGGTGTTTGGGGCAGATCATTTTGTGCTGAGGAGACTGTCCCATGCATTGTAAATGTTTAACAGTCCCCACACACTGCCAGGTAGGCCCAGTGGGGCCGCAGTGCCAGATCACCTCTGGGAGAGAACCAAAGCCCAGAGAGATGCCTGGCACAGGGCCAGCACTAACATTATTGACTAAACATCTGCGCTTTCAAAGAGCCAAGGCTGTCCCTCGCTTGCCTGTGGCGACCATCGGCCCAGGACAGCAGCACCTAAGGCAGAGCCCAAAATACTAAGAGAGTGAGTAGTGACACTTCCAGCCCACCACCTGCAGGGTCCACAGTAGGCCTGTAGGAGCTGTGGGATCTGGACTCAGGGCCTTGAGGAAGCCACCATCTCCCAGGCGGCAGGCAGGGGCCATCTGGAGTTGGTAGTGATGTCACTTCCAGCCTCATGGCTCAGCAGCCATGTGCCTCCCAGAGACCAGGATCGAGTTGCTGAACAACGGCCTCCATGGCTGCTCTGGGGAGCCTGTTTCTACATCACTGTCTGAAGTAATGCTCAGCTCTCATGTGAGTAAGATCAGTTAAACTAGGCCAGAGCTCTGGGCTCTTTTCCAAAATGCCTCCCTGCGAGGACAACGTGTAAACGCTGTCTCCAGAAGACCCTTCCAAATTCTCCAGCTCATAAGCCACCATGGTGGTAAAGGGCACAGTCAGGAGGCTCTCTGCTACGAAGGAGAAATGAGTTGGGATGAGAACTGAGAAACTGTGTGTGTGTGCGCGCGCGCATGCTTGTGCACACTCATGCTCACCTGCACACGCACATGTGTGTTTCCTATTTACCTTCCCGAGGAATATTCTGCAGCTGAGACCAGAGCTGCAGGGGTCTTGGTGGGAGCATCAGGAGGAAATGAGACAGCCATGACTTGGCTGAGACAGACCCTTGTAGCAATACAAGGTCCGTGCTAGGGGCGTTTTCAGCAGCTGCGCCACTCAACAGGAAAAGCAGTGAAGGAGAGAAGCCCAGAGAAGGGCCTTCTTCCGCGGTCCCTGCACTAATCAGCACAGGCCATTCCTGCTGGAACCCAGAGTCCAAGAACAGCAGGGGTGATCGTCACAGGCCGAGATGTCAGGACATCTGAGGACTCAATCTGCCCAACCCATTGGTGTTTTCCCACCCACCGCACTGTCGGCACTCAAACGCAAGCGCCAAGGGCCCGCCCTTCTGTCACAGTCCACAATGCCTTGCACGTGGTCCAGAACACAAAATGGGTTTGCAGATCTGTGGTTATGGGTGAGATTTTAGAAAAGTGAACTTTTAAACAAAAGAGTTCAACCCTCTGGCTTTCTGGCTTTGGGCCATTTCTACCTACTGGTTGCCAGGAAACAAAAACCAAGAGGCATGTGTGTGTGCGCGTGTGTGTACACACGCATGCATCTGTGCATGTGTGCATTCTTGTGTGGGAGGGTACTGGGAATCAAGCCCAGGGCCTTCACACCTGTATCCCTAACCCAGCTTTTATTTCTGATTTTGAGACAGTATCTCACTAAATTGCCCAGGCTGGACTCGGATTTGCCATCCTCCTACCTCAGCCTCCCAGCTGCTGGGATTACAGGCCTGTACCACTAGGGTTTACTCAGCCCAAGAGGCAATTCTAACCACTGTTCTATTCAAGAGACACTCCTGAGGAACCCTATGCGACCCCAACCCCCTACCATGCACACACACACACACACACACACACTCTTCAGGACCCAGGGAGTATGGGGCACTAGACTGAAAGGACTGCTTCTTTCAGCGAGCTAAATATGACCCAGAGCACTAGAGACTCAGCTGCCATTTTGGAAGAAGGGAAAAAGGAAGGAGTAGACTCAGGCCAGGAAGGTGCCAGCTGGTGTGGCTGGTGTGCACTAGTGCAAAAATCCTTCCATGTAGAACTGCAGTATATGCCCACCTCATCTGCTATGCCTTCAAGTCCTAGCCTTCCCACCACACTCAGGCCACAAGGCTGGGTCACCAGGTGGGCCACTCGCCCTCACCCCTGCCCCCAGCTTGTCACCATTCTGCTGAGTGCATGCTGAGCCCTCTCTCCCTCTCCAGTGCCTCCTCATGCTCTCCCCCACCAGTTCCTTGAAACACTGACCTCGCCAAGACCTAAGTGAGCTTTTCCTCATCCATCCTCACAGCCATGATTGCTGTGTGGTTCTTGGGGCAGGTTTGTCATTGCAAACTTGGCAGGCCACATGCTGAGCTCCGGGGACACCCCAAGGGTGACCTGGACGCCAGGGTTCTGCTCATCCCTGTGGCCAGGAGGAGCTGACCCCAACCTGGCAGCTGCCCAACAACCCTGTGTCCATCCACAAAGCTCCTCTCACCTCACAACAGCCTCTGGGGGTTTGTTTGTCTGGCGGTACTAGGGATCAAACCTGAGGCCTTCATGTTGAGCTACATCCTAGCCCTCTTATTATTTCTTTCTTTAGAGACAGGGTCTCCCTAAGTCACCAAGTTGCCCCAAGTGCTATCAAACTTATAATCATCCTGCCTTAACCTCCCTGAGAGCTGGGATTACAAGCCTGCAGCTCGAGGCCCAGCCCATGTTTTACTAACAAGAACAGTGGGGTTCTGAAAGGAAACCAAGGGTCCCCAAAACATTGGATTAATGTTTGCATTTGCTTCTGCAAAGCATAACATAGACACCAGGGTAGTGAACCGACAGAAAGTAGGAATGGGAGAAGCAGGCTCGCCACAGCTTGCTCACAAGGAGCATGGGGCTAGCAAGTCGTGACTGGAGAACAGGGAGGACACAGGCCATCAGCCAGACCCTCCCCTCGTCAGGGCATCTCGGAGACCGAGCAGCAGATGCCGGCCCTGGCCTCTAATTGCTCGCAGTCAAAGAGTGTAGCTAACATGTTATTAAATATGTAAATAATATGAAAGCCAGAAGAGAATTAATATTTCATATATAATGAAGTTAAGATGAATTCTCCTGTGTCTAATTTTCTGTTTTTAAATACATAATGCACCGTGGAGTCCAAAGTGATGCACGATACTTTATATTGGTTAAAGACATCCGGGGCTCCTCTGAAGCAACCTCCTGAAGGATTAACTAGAATATTATTATTACAAATAGGATTTGTTTTTTAAAAAATTAATTCTGTAGTTAATCAGAATGAGAAGCATGGAGCTCTTTGCTGGTGGGCCAGTTTTTAAAAGGGAAAGGAATTGAGATGCAGATGGTGGATTCCAAGGCCTGGAGGGGCCTGACAAGGAAATAAATGAAGTCAGTTGGGTGGCAACAGGGAGAGGTGGAGACTGTGGCAAACTAGGAAAGCATATGCCCCATCTAGACAGACAGCCATGGTTGCCCTTTTGAAGCAGAAGCCAAAAATCCAGATTTTTATGTGTATATAATAAAATCTACCCATCCAGACTGAGGCATGTTTCTTAAAGAAAGCATGAAGCCCAAACCAGGTCCTTCCATATCTGCTGGGGTAGGGCCAGTCTGGCCTCACACCAACCAGATGATAAATTGGTTAACACAGAACCAGACTGGCTGGTCTCCATGGAGAGCAATGTGGCCAGATGAGGAAAAGCCCTAATCCTTGAACCTGGCAGTCCTGCTTCTAAGAATTTATCCTAAAGAGATAATTAAAGAGTAGAAAAACAAATTTCAGTAATGATGGTCTCTGTTGCACTGTTTATAATGGCAAAAAAGGAAAAGCAGAAGCAAACTTAGGATCCAACAATCAGGTGTGATTACTGAATTATACCCTGGTGCATCTAAAAACATGAAAACTCGGCCATCTTCGACAAATCAAGATAGCTAACTGTAAAATTATTTTCGAAACATGAGTGAAATATGTTTGCAGTAGAACCATGGTATTGCTGTTTGCTAATGGACACATACGTACCTAGAGGGACGCGGGGAAAAGGATACACCGAATTGTGAGGACCAGTGATTTCCAGGGGCAGAACAATGGGTGGGGAAACCCATCTTTCTTCTATTTGTCTGCATTTAATTAATGTATGATGGCAAATAAAACTTTAATGCTTCCAAACACAGTCAATAATAGAAAGCAACGTCCCGTGGCATGGTGCCATGCCAACGATGCTGGCCTCGGGCAGGTCAGCAATCCAGGTAGGCAAGGGGTGTTCCAGAACTATAATGCATATTTAAATTTTTAAAGAGACTTATTACTATAGAAGATGCGTTGCCACGAATCCTCCTAAACATTCCTTCTTGTTCCACATCCACTTCCCATCATCCCTACCGCTTTCGGAGATACTTCTTTCCTGAGGTGTGCCATCATGGCTGCCTCCGTGTCCTGGATCAATTCGAAACATTTATCTCCGTGGCCATGGGGAAGAGCCGGAGGTCACAGGGTGCCACGTCTGCTGGACAAGGTGGATGAGGGCATGCGTATGTTCCTACCAGCTTGCCTTTCTGTTGGGTGGCACCCAGCCACAGCACTCACCTGGTGGGTGAACCCACCTCATAAAGACATGCAAGAAAGAGGACTTCCAGAATTGCCTCAAAAGAGTGGCAAGAACGGGGCTGGAAGAATGGCTCAGCGGTTAAAGCACTCACCTAGCAAGCGCTAAGTACCGGAGTTCAATTCCCCAGCACAGCCTACACCGGGCATGGTGGCACACACCTGTAATCTCAGCACTCGGAAGGTTAAGACAGGAGGATTGCTGTGAGTCCAAGGCCAGCCTGGGCTCCAAACAAACAAACAAAAAAAGTCGCAAGAACGATAGGATAGCTGTGTTCTAAGGTGGGGGGGGAGGGGGAATATTCTGAGGCAGGGTTAACAGCAACGTGTAATAACTTTCACTCAAACATTCGCTCTATGTTTTGGTCCTCTCTTGTAACCCTCACTCCCTTGCCCAGCCTCTGCCTCCCGGGGCTTTGTGGCACACATCTGCGCAATGAATTAAAGGCTGAAGGAACAAATGAACTGCACAATTCCCCCGGCCCTCTGCAGTCGGGAATCTCGGTCAAGGGACTTTGGGGGATGGCTGCTAACCTGTCTGATCCTTACAAAAATTAACTGGCTGCCAGGCAGGCTCTTTGTGCCTATCCTTGTCCCGGGCTGCGGACCAGCACTGCCCCCTGGAGAGAGGCAGGCAGCACCCCTCTAGGGGACAAAGTGCTTTCACAGCTTGCTTACTGGGGTGGCTGGTCATGGGGACTTGCTACAAGTGGCCCATTAGCTGAGTCGGAAACCATGAGCCAGATCCATCCAGACAAGGAGGCACAGACAGGCATTTGGGGAAGGAGCACGTGACCACTGGGTCAGAGCTGGGCTCTGGACAGGTTGCTGGGGAGGACAGGCAGGGGAAGGACAGTGGCCAGAGCCTCCAGGGGCTGTGCAACCAACTTGCACATGTGGACCTTAAGCCTAGGAGAGGAACCTTCAAGGTCTGAAGAATTAGAGAATTCCCAGGACCGGGCTTTAGGATGTTAGGAAGGTGGCTGGGACAGATGACAGTACCCAGCATCTTGAGACACTGGCAATGGCTGTGGAGGGAGGACACTCAGGACCTCTCCTGTGGTGAGAAAGAGGTGGGGAGCTGAAGGAACCCTGGGCCTCTGGCTGTGACACAAGAAGTGGGGTGAGGCTGCGATCAAAACAGGAACCAGCACTGGACGGAGTGGCACAGGCCGGTAATCCCAGTCCCCTGGGAGGCTGAGCCAGGAAAATCAAACCTAGCCAGGCCAACCCAGTGAATGAACAAGACCCTGTACCAAAAAAAAATTGAAAAGGGCTGGAGATGTAGCTCAGTGTTCCACCTCTAGTACCAACGGATAAAGAAATAAAGCAAACAGAATATCATAAATTACTGGAGAAAAGCAAAGATGGGGGAAAGCCCCATGGGACATCTAAGTAGCAGTGTGCACTAAGATGGGGTCTGAAAAACGGTCTAGATCCGCGACCCACCACAGGCCGAGTGGAAGAGGGAACCCGTGGGAGTTGCACACGGGAGCCCCAGGCACCCAAGGGTCTGGTGGAAAAAGAGAAAAATAGTCCCAGGAAGCAGCCGACAAGAGAGATCCAGAGAAGACAAGGGGGGGGGGGGGGGAAGGCGCACAGGTGAGGGCAAGGACAACGTCACAAACAGAAGTGACCCCAGGGTGGATTAAGGATGCAAAGGCCCCAGGAGGTAAGACAAGAGTTGCCAAAGCAGTGGCCGGACAGGCGCAGGACCAGGCACCTGCAGATTCCAAGGCCATGGCCTCCCATCTGCTGAGCAGCCCCCAAGACCCCACGGCCCCCCTGCCTCTGCCTCCGGCCACTGCAGTGCAGAGCAGGGCAGGAACTCCCTGGACACGCAGTCAGGGTCACGGGAGAGGAAGGGCTCTGCCCCAGTTTTCCCGAAGCTGGAACAAACTCTGACTTAGTGACCTCATACGACTCCTAAGGATACAGTTTCCAGACAGGCCAGGAATACTGGGGCTGGGAAGCTGGGCTCAGAAGGGAAGCCTCCTAGAGGAGCCACAGAGGCCCGGCTGATCTTACGTGGGATGCAGGCCACGAAAAGTGAGGATGGAAACCAGGGCTCCTCTACCCTCCTCCAAGTTCAAGTGTGTCACCCGAGGCTGGGTGTTAGAAAGGCAACCCCAGATGCATACGTGAGCAGCACCTGGCTTGTTGGGGGCAGGGGGCCTTTACAAGGTAACTAGGGTGAGAGTGGACCCCGCATGTTACCATTTGCAGCTTGGTTAAAAAAAAAAAGAATGGGATGTCGGGCATAGGGGTGTGCTCACGTGACTCCAACACTCTGGGAGGCTGAGGCAGGTAGATCACAGGTTCAAGGCCAGCCTGGGCAACTTAGTGACTTAGGGACATCAAGTCTCAATACAAAAAAAAAAAAAAAAAGGCCAGATATTTAGCTCAGTGTAAAGGACTTGGTTTCAATCTCCAGTTTCGGAAGACAGAGGAAGAAGAGCAACCCCGGTAAGAAGATGGCTCTGTCTCAGCCCAGATGCCCTCTGCCACGTAGGCAGCAAAAGATGTCCCTGGATGCAGGGATAGGCTCCTGGATTTCCCAGTTTCCAGAGCCATGGACCCAATAAACCTCTATTCCTTATAAATTACCTGTCTCAGGCTTTTTTTTTTTTTTAACAGGAACCCACTATGGACTAAACACCCTGTCCCCTCCTCCCACACACTGCCTCGCAGGAACCAGTTGTGACTGCCTGGAGCCTTCCTCCAGAGAACACTGACTCGCCAGCATCCTGCTCAGACGGCCACAGGAGGCCTTCGGGGACAGAAGGCCATGCTGCTCCCAGCTTCCTGCCTGTACCAGACAGCCCTGCCAGCCTCTGCCATGACAGACTCAGCCACATGGCCGCACAGTGCTCCAGGCTTGGAGACTCCTCAGCCAAAATGGGGCTCAGCTGTCCACCTCCCAACATCGGGCAGAACTGTCCCTCTGGTCCCGGGGGCCTGGAAAGACTCACAGGCCAGTGTGACCAATGAGCCCTAAGCAGAAGTGACATGTGATTTCCAGGCCTAGTGCTTTGTCCAGAGCAAGAGACCCAGCAAACCCTCCCTTCTGCTACCCTGGTGACCAGTGACGCTGGGCCTGGTGGCAGCTGCATCCCATTGTGCTCCAGAATGAGGGTAACAAGCAGGACACCCCCTGCTTTCACTCACTGAGTCTGTGGGTTGGAGCAGCAGCAAAAAATCCCTGGCCACCCTGTGGGGACACGGCCTGGTTCTGGGCAGTACTGTAGGTCAGGAGTGTCAACCTCAGAGGCTGACACCTAGAAACAGCGGCCACCAGCCCTGGGGCCTGGTGAGGGCAAAGGCAGAGGGAGCTGTGACTGTGCAGGGGCACACATTTCGAGCACAGCACGTCTGTGACAGGATCTGGCCCTCTCTCCCTTGTGGTCCCCTTAACCTTACGGCAAGATCCTCAGTTGCCAGTGCCTGAAAGCATGGCTGCCTTGTGAGTATCACACACACACATCCTCCATGGGAGTCATCCTGGGTGAGCTCCGTTTCCTGTCCTCACATCTAGGAGGCCTCTGATACGGACTCGCCCCTGCTGCCCCCTGTATACCCCATACCCCCAAGTCTGTGTCTTCTCTCCTTACAGCACCTCAGTGGCACCCACATCCCTGTATGGGATGCAGCATGGGCACCTGCTGTCCCCACCTGGCTGGCTGCAGGGTCTGCAGGCCCGGGAAAGGAGTCTGGGGCAGCCTGGGCACAGCCCCCACCCTGCGAGAAGGGCCAGTTGCCCTTCTTCAGCACCTATTCGCTCCTTCCCTGGCTCACACCTAGATGGCCACCTCGGGCCACCTCCTCCACCCTGGCCGACCCCAGCACTCCAGGGTACCGGGATCCCATCCAGACCCCCACAGCCCCGCCTTCCGGGCACCCTCAGACCCCAGGCGGCCCCAGGCTGAGGAGGCCGGTCTGTTCCCACTTTGCCTCTTTGTCTTACTCTGGTTTCTGGAAGGGCAGGTGGGGTGCATCAGAACTTTGTCATCCTTAAACCAACAACGTGTGTGGTGTTGCGGCCCCCAGCAACCATCAATTACCTCAGGCCTGTCACCTTCAAGATCGCGGCGGCCAGCACTCAGCATCCGCTCCAGCCACCTGCACCCGGCAGCTGTGAAAACATGACTGACCAGAGCTCAGGGGTCAGCTGGCGGTCTCCTTGCAGCCCAGACCCCAAACGCCCCAGGAAGCAGGTCCCAGCAGCACTGGGGCAACGGCTCGCTCAGGAAGGGACTTCCCGGGTAGGTCTGGCTCTGTATCTCATAAGTGTTGGAGTCCTGGGACAAGTTCCTCCATTTCTAAACCTCCTGTCCCCTCGTTTCACCAAAAAGGAAGTGAGTCCTGACTCTGGGGCTGGTGTAAGGTGCACATGAGGTAACGGTGATTCCCACGGCATCCCCACCCCCAGGTCGGGCACTTAAATTCCAAATCGTGGTTCCTTTACCACCTCATGAAGTTTGACCAAATGGCCAAAAGAAACTAAACATGCCAAGTGATTTCTCCAAGGCCAGATGACCTCCAAAGCTGAGGCCCCAGTGCTGGCCTCTGTGATTCCAACATCCTTATTATTTATTCTTAACCATTTTTTTTAATCTTGGATCTCTATATTTCTAGTCGATAAGTTTCTACTGAAGAGATTTTCCTAACATAAGCAAAAGTAAAGAGATTAATATCATCAGCAGCCACAGGCCCACTGCCTGGCTCCAATAATAACCCACATTCTGCAGTTTCTATTGGCTCCATCCATTCACTACCCTCCCATTTTTTTTAAAACAAGGTTTTTACTAGGATGCCCGGGCTGTTCCTGATCTCCTTGGGTCTCAACAATCCTCCTGCCTCAGCCTCCCAAATAACTAGACGTGCACCACCACACTTGGCTCATGAATTTTCCTTAAAGAACATTAAAACAGGATGGCACCAGCAAATCCTGAAGGGTGCACTTGAACAGCCCTCCCTCATCATCGGCGCCCACCTATCCTGACTGTGCTTGCTCCAGGCCGTGAGTGATCCCAAAAAGTGGAGCTCTTCCTTAAAAGACAGCACAGAAAGAGGCAGCTCAGACCTGGACCTGAACTATGGCTTTGCTGCTGTGCGTCTATGTTTGTGTAGGGTTGCTGTGCCTCTCGGGCCACCCAGCTCTTCCTCTGGGAAATGGGGACCATGGCTGGGACCGCACAGAGCTGACATCTAGGCTGTGATACACTGGACTCCCCTTTTGAGGCCCAGCGTGTTTGTCACCTGGACCTACTGGGACAAAATGCCACACACCGACTGCCTTCAAACAAGAGAACTGGATCCTATTGCAGTTCTGGAGGCTGGAAGCCCAAAACGCGGAGGACAACTCACAGAAGGTACGAGGAAAGGACATGTCCAGGCCTCTCCCATGGTCACTGCTGCTCGCTGACACTCCTGGGCGTCCTTGGCTATGGCAACATCACTCTATTCTCTGTGTCGGTCATCACACGGCCTTTCTCTCTGTGTCTGGGCCCAAATTTCCATTTTCTAACAAGCAGACGGGTCGTGGGCAAGGGCCACTTTAACGTGTTCTTGTCTTAAGTAGATAACCCCTGCTTGTTTCCAAACAAGGTCACATGCACAGGTTCTGGGTGGACTTGAGCTCAGGCAACACACTGCTCCAAGTGCCTCAGGCCTGAGCAGATTTGCAGGTCTAGCCTGGGGACAAGGAAGCCAACTCAAGGAAGGAAAGAAGTCTACTGGATGCCATCCCAGGGTTCAGACAACTGGCCTGAACTCAACCACAGCCTGGGAGAAGGAAGTCCAACTGGAAGGATGTCTCCCCACTCCACACCACACCCTGAACTCAGAACCAGATCCCACCTCCTGGCCTGACAGCCCCTGCCACCCAGCCATCATGGCTGAGATCCTGCGTGCATGGAGCCCCCTATGCCCTCTAGCTCTGCCCCCTTGGCCCAAGTAACTCCCATCATCCTTCAGCCCTCAGCTTGGCCTTTTCCACCCTGACACACACACACACACACACACACAAACACACACACACACACATATATATGCATGCACGCATGAACTCCAGGCTGTCCCCGCCCTACACTGGGGTCGCAATGCCCAGTTCTTTCCTGGCTGGCCCTCGCCCTGCTGTGGACTCACTCCACGGTTTGCTTCCTCAGGTCCTGGCTCACTTCCCCACTATGAGGCCCATGCGGGCAGGGACCCTGTACCTTCCCTGTGTCTCAGAATGCCCAGTATTGACCCTAGTGCCTGACATCCAAAGATGTCCAATGGACACATGCTGACTCAAAGAGGACACAGCTGTATCAAGCCATCTAACTATGCTTCTCCTGGCGGGAGGCCCGGGCCTCCACTGAGAGACGCATAAACACCTGGACTGGGAAACCTCTCCTCCCACAGCCTTCACCCAGGGCTCGGGGCTTCCCCTGTGGCACCCGCAGCCACCTGGGCATCCCGCCTGCCATCCCACCATGTGATCCCCGCTCCCGCACTCTCCCTGTGGGACTCCTCCTTCCTCATCATGGACCTTGCATTGTCCTCTGGCTCTGTCCTTCATGTTCCACCTCACTGGCCCCAACCTTTGCTCTTGAGGAGGTCCTCCAGAAATAGAGCAGCACTTTGGCTGGCACCACTGCCCCTCCACCTGGCCCAGTCTTAACTTCTGTCATGTTCTCTTTGCTAGCATAGGGAATTCCCGGTTGAGAGGCTTTGGACTCAAAGCTTGGAGCTGGTGACAGGGTTGTCCCTCCGCTTGGAGCCGAATGTGAGAGAGGCCCATGGCTCACACAAGGGGTGCATTGTAGTACCAGAACCCCAGACACAGCCTGTGAAGATGGTATCATCTCACCCACACTGGGCCTTACATCCAGTGATGCAGCTCACTTGGCTGCCATATGCAGAAGAGTTCGTGTGCACCTGGCACCCACTAGAAGGCCATGGGGAGACTGAGGACACGATGTGTGCTTTCTACAAGAACCAGCTCTGTGCCCTTTCCAGTCCAAAGTGGAACTACTGGGCCTGCTAGGGCTCAGGTCACCATGCCTGTGGGAAGGGCCTGCGCCTGCCCCATGGTAACAGATGGAACAGATAGAAAGAGAGGAAGAAGGAAGAGGAGAGGAAGAAGAAGGAGAGAGAGAAGACCCTGCCCCCATAGATCACGTAGGGACCCTTAGCTGGAAAATGCGACGTTCAGGACCAGCCCCGGCATCCTGCCTCCTACAGGCAATAGAGGGGTCCGCAGGAAACACCAACTGCAGCATGATATGGCCAAAGCCTACCAACATGGCAGGGTCAGATGCTGGCCTGGAAGGCCCTGGAGAGTGTTTAAAGTAACACTCTAAAGAGGCAGCATCCAGTGATCCTCTGCCAGAGTCCATGGTCCAGATCATGTCCTCCAGCCAAACGGCCCCCACTGTCTACATTGCGCTCCAGCGTGTCTCTCCTCCAACACACAAGGGTGACGGCTGAAGATTCAGTATCTCATGATCCAAGCAGATCACATGGAACTATGATTGAGGCCGGGCTTTTGGTCAGTAAGCCAGAACCTTGTGTCCCTGTATGGCCCACGTGGCTCCTCCCTGACATGGCAGGCCAGCACTCTGGCCTTCATGTGCCTTGAGTATCACTGGAAAACCTGGGCTGTGTGGGGACAGACCCAGCGCTCACCACCCACCTGCACCTCCACTGGCACGTCTGGCAGACAGGGATCATAGAAATGTCACTTCTACCAGCCACACCTCCCCACTGGGCTCCACACAGTAGGTCTTTTCTTCTGATGTGGTCTGTCTAAAAGGAAAGGCCAGGCTAGGACTTCTCCATCAGCAATAATTCCCACTGCCTGGCTTTATTCTCTCTCTCTCTCCCTGTATTAGTAATAAGTGGCTTGGATGCCCATGAGTCAGCCCCACTGAAGAGCCATTAGTTCGCCCACGTGGAGCCATTAACTCTTCTGAGGATCCTGGCACCAGGCAGCAGTCTATCCTCTCCTTAGTGAGCTAGAGCCCTATGCGCAGGGGGCCCTCCTTCACGCCTACTCCAGCCATGTTCGTTCACACTGCTCTGCATTAAGTCTTACGACCTCCTCTTGACTAGGTCCCCATTTCCCAACAGGTCTCCCTTGCCTCTGAGACCATCTGCTCAGTCCCTTAAGAGTGACTTTCTAAAACCCGACCTATTCGTGCAACAACGCATCTCAAAAACCATCTGTGGCTCCTCACTGTCAAAAGCTCACTTTGTTACACCAGTCTACAAGGTCCTCCCTAGAGTCCAGCCTCCTTCTCCAACCTTCTCCTACAGGAGACTTCTCTGGGACCTACTGCATGTGAGTGCACGCAAGCACGCACGCACGTGCTCACACACACACACACACACACACACACACACACACACAATCCCAACATCTTTGCTGCTGCCAGCTCCCCCACTGCCAATGTTCGTTAACTGGCCAAAACTCTAGCCTGTATCCCCCGCCTCGATTCCAACATCACCATCATCATCATCATCATCATCATCACCATCATCATCATCGCTGTCATAAACATTGTCATTGTCGTCATCTAGGCCTTTCAATTCACAGCCCCACTCCCTCGTTTCCAAGGGAAGAAGGCTACCAGCCACTCCTCCCCACAGTGAGCATCTCCCAGCCCAGGCCCCAGCTGGTGTTCCTCCTCTCCAAATCCACTGTTCCATACGCTACTGTCCCTCCCCCTCCCTGTGGTCCTTCCATCTGTGAAGTTGGGAACTGGTGGTATCCTCATGTAGAGATTGAAAGGGGCAGACATGAAAAATGCAGCGAAGTCACACACATTATTAATAATACTGTGATATCATTATAATCACAGAAATACTGTAATATTTATTACCATCACCAAATAATAAATATTGTTAGGATTATTACAATATCTTTCCATGATTCTGACAATCCTGTAAGTGGGTGCTGCCATTTTCCACAGAAGGACCGTAGGAAATTTAAAACATACCTCCCCACATACACACCTCAAAAATGCAGACAAACGAAACCCTTCTGGTGGCATTGCATCTCGTACCTAAGAGAGTCAGAGTCAAATTCAGTTCTGTTGACCCAAATCCAGGCCTCCAGCACTGAATTACTAAGATATTAAGGGTGAAGAGAGGGGTCTGGGTAGCAGTGACTCATTCAAGGTCACACAGCTAGTCAAGGAGAACTGAAATTGATCCCAGGATCTACCGCAGCTTATCTTCCTATACATTTCAATGGAAAACCAGTCTTTTCAAAAATTGGCTTCTGAGTTTCTATTCTGAGTATTCCGTGCATGGTTTTGAACTTGGCCACAGCACCCAAGACTGGGTCCAGTGGAAAGGCTGATAGGCCCTATACCTCAGAAGTGCCTGAGAAGGCTTCATTTTGGTAACTACAGAGCCAGCAACCAATCAGTGTCAAGGACAGGCATGACATGAAGCTGCACCTGGGCGACATGGTCCCTGAGTGCCACACTTGTCCTCAGCACATATGAGCACTTTTCAGCTGTCCATGCAGCTTGCAAAGGGGACCTGGCCACCAGATGCTCCAAGTACCATTAGGCTGAATGGGCCACATCTGTAATCAAGTGTACACCAGCCCCCATCAAGAAAGGACATGCTGACCACCCCACAGTCAGGTGCCTTGCCCTCCACATCTCAGTGGGAGACACAAATGTCCACTGGAGCTAGGACTTCAGGTAGACTCTACTGCTGGCAATTTGGGGACAGAAAAAGCAGAAAATAAAATACACACTTCCCCTGTGGGACCCTTAGTGTCAACGCATGCAGGGATCAGATGGAGAACAGCCCTTGGGCATGGTCTAGTAGCGTAAAGACCCTCAAACCACAACCCATGGGCCACATGTAGTCCTCCTCTTGTTTCTGTAGACGCTGAAAGCTAGAAATCGTTCTTACATTTTCAGATGGTTGGAGCAGGAGAACTTCATGACACATGAAAATCCATACCTCGTTTCATGGGAACACAGCCATGCCCACTCACCTATCTGTCACTCATGGCTGCCACCTGCCACCAGACAGCAGCTGGGGCACGCAACAGAGACACTACAGCCCACAAAATCAAAATAATTTCTTTTTTTCTTTCCTTCTTCCTTTCTTTTTGACTGTCTGTCTGTCTTTCCTTTCTTTTTGGTACTGAGAATCGAGTCCAGAGCCCTCACACTGAGCTACATCACAGCCCATTTTCTTTTTAATTTTTGATTTTGAAACCACTCAATCAGCTTCCAAAAGCCCACCCTCTCAAATGCAAGACTTTTTGGTGACATTTTAATTTTGCCCCATAACAAAATCACCAGAGCCCAGAAGGGCATTGCAGCCAACCCGACCACAATCCCTGTCATATACACGGACCAGAACATCAAAGACACTGCCCCTCAGCCACACAGCCAGTTGATGGTAGGACCATGGTTGCATGCTTAACCACTAACAGGGTGGACAGACACTAACCAAGCAAACAGATGAGTGGATGGGAAGGGATGGGAGCTGGGAAGGAGCAAGTCAGGTGGACACGGTGGCACAGTGAGGACCACGTGGGATTTGAGCATCTCAGCTGATGTTGGGCAGAGAAGGAAGCTGCTTTGGGAACAACTGGAGAAACACAGACAGAGGAGAGGGGGTAGCAAGTACAAAGACCCTGATGTGACGAGGCGCACACTCCCTCTTAGCCAGGTCTCCCTTTAAGAGCCAGGGCCCACTGCTATCCATAGGATCTACACTTGTGCTGGTCCAGCCTCCCCTGCATCTGTCACAGGCTTTGATGGGCTGCCCAGGCACACTCACAGACCCCAACCTTTGAGTCAAGACTGATCAAAAAGCAGGGGCTGTGCAGGTGGTAGGCCAACAGAGGAGCCCGATAACAGTGGCCACATCCAATCCTCAGGGGACAGCTACGCCTGTGGCTCTGTGGCAGAATCCATGTCCAGGGCCAGCCCAGCTGGCAGAGGCAGCCCTGGTGTCTATACCCAGTGGCAACTCTCAGAGGTGCTTGGCAGCGTGACCAGAAGATAGTGCTCCCCATCTGCAGAACCTTGGAGTTGGGCGTTCCTGCCCCTGAGGACTTCAGTGAGCCTTTGTAATTTTCTTTCCTACTTGGCATATCTGAAGTCACCTTCTGTGACTTGCTTTTCTGAGCTTTGACAGGCACAGGCAAGTAAGGTAGAGACAGTGCCCACCAGGAAACCATGTGCTCCTCTCCCGCCATGTCACCAGCTCTTGCTAGTAAGTTGTGAGCCCAAGTGACAAGTGTCAATTCTGGGCCTAGCAAACCTCCCACCATGGCCACCCTGGAAGCCCAGGATGATAGGGCAGCATCTTATAATGGAGGAGGCCGGGATCCCCAAGTCCCAGATGCAGAACAAACCAGCCAACCTGTATCAGATGGAATGAAAAAAAAAAAAAAACTGCATGTGGTGGGTGAGGATGACGGTGTCACCTTGGTGGGCTTAGGAGCCACCTAGGGCAGGAGTCCCTAGCCTTCATGGCACCAGGACCCCATTTCATGGAAGACAGTTTTTCCATGGACAGGGTGGAGGAGAGACAATTCTGGATGGTTCAAGTGCACTTTGTTTCTATTACTATTACATTATAATATATAATGACATAATTCTGCAACTCAATGGGAGTCCCGACAGGAGGTTGAGCTCAGGTGGCAAAGTGAGACAAGGGGGGTGGGACCTGCTGTGCACCATCTGCTGTGTATCCCAGTTCTGAACAGCCCACACACTGACACCACAGCCCAGCATTTGGGGATCCCTGGCCTAGAGGATTAGTAGATATTTCTGGGTGCGTATGAACATGTCACAGAAGAGTGGACTTGGGGACTATACCTGGTTTCTCACCCCTTCCTTGCTGGCATAATTCCCCTGTTCTACTTCCCAGCCATCATGAACTGGACATCCATGTCCGACCACATCCCTCCTGCTATGATCCTGCACCCTCGGAGCCAGTCATGGCCTGGATCCCCTGAAACCTGTCTTCCTTTCAGTTCTGGATGTCAGGCATTGTGGCCCAGCCATGAGAAAACAAGGTAAGTGTCTGAAGGAGACTGGGTCTCCAGCCACTGGATAGAAAACAGGCCAGTCAACCCACATCCAAGGGCACAAACTATGAGCATCTGGGGAAGCCTGGATTCCTGGGTCATCAGTGGAGAACAGACCTGCCTACCCATTTCAGGTATGATGTGAAGAAACAGATCCATAAGGAGCCCAACCCCTGGACCCAGGCCTGTATGAGACCGCAGCATGGCCCACCTGTCCTGATGGTCACAGCAGGTGGCATGGAGCACAGTGAATCATGGGCAGAGTGAACTTCTTATTACCAATATGAGGAAGCTTGTCATGATTTTCCGCAAGGCTGATGAGTGCCATGGTGGGCACAAGGTGGAAGCAAGGGCTGGAGTATGGCTCAGCGGTTAAAGCACCTGCCTAGCAAGCACAACGCAAGTGCTAAGTACCGGAGTTCAGTTCCCCAGCACCACATAAACTGGGCGTAGTGGTGTATGCCTACAATCCCAGCACTCGGGAGGCTGAGGCAGGCAGATTGTTCTGAGTCCAAGGCCAGCCTGGGCTACACAGTGAGTTCAGGATCAGCCTGAAATAGAGTGATACCCTGTCTCAAAAAAAAATAAAAAATAAAAAACCGCAGAAGCAGAAGCCAACAGTGTGAGAAGTGGGAGACCTCCTTCCTCACAGCTCATAGACATGGGAGCCAGACAGGGCTCCAGAAAGCTCTGCTCAGCCCTCAGCTACTGCCCCAGCTGCCTGCTTCTGTGCTCCTACGAGCTACTGGCCTCTTCCATGTGTTTCAATTGGCCAGCAGCGTGCCACCTTCCAGAGACACTCATTTTATTTTGGGGTTGCACTGGGCTTTGTTTTCCTGCAACCTTTTCTGACCAACCGCAGCAGGCCTGAAGACCTCCCCCACTCTAGTCTCAGAAGCCCCACCCAGAGCCAGCTGCCCTGAGCATATCCCCTGCCCACACAGCCCTGGACGCCAGCCTCCTGATATCCGTCCCCCACAGAGCCGGATTCTGAAAGAAGAGCAGGCTAAGGGCGGCAGAAGCAGAACCTCGGCCACCGTGGGCCATGGGTTTTCAGTGCCCTCCTGCCACATGCCCCAGAGGAAACAAGGGAACATCTGCATCTCCGGCCTGGCTGTATCTGCCTTCCCTGGCCATGTCCCCAGCCTAACCTTCAGCTCCATGAGCTGGTGCCACAGGAATTTATTTATGAGCTCATTAGCCCTGTGACTCACACCAAGCTTGAGCTGGGGCATAGCAGGGCGGTCCTGCAGCCAGTTGGGGAGAGCCTGAGCCAGGACAGGCAGGGCCTCACCCCGCCAAGAGGGCAGATGGAAGCAGGGAGGGGAGGTGCCAGCCCTCTGGTTTGCTCTGGCTCCGACAGACTGGTCGAAGTCCAGCACAGAGGGGTTAAAGAGAAGATCTGGCTACACCCCACTCAACTTTAAAGTTCCAAGAAGTTGCAGGGAACCAGACAGAGGACAGAACCAGCACCAAAAGCAGCTTTCTGAGCTCTCCTGTCAGGAGGGCCCTGCCAGGGGCCCCTGTTCCTTTAGTCACATGGTTGGAAGGTTTACACAAGGATAGCTGATAACCACTAACTCACTGAAATATCTATTACAACATCTGTGTGTGTGGTACCAGATATTTGAACCAGCTCTGGGCTATCCTCAGCATTTTGATATGCTTTTCTTTTGTTTTTGCTTGTTTTTTGTTTTTAATTTGGAGACAGGCCATCTCTAAGTTTCTAAGTTTCCCAGGCTGAGTTTGAATTTAGGATCCTCCTGCCTCAGCCTCCCCGAGGACTGGAATCATAGACATATACCATCATGTCTGGCTACAGCTATTATTTTACTTGTTCACAGCCCCTGAGCTGAGCCCCATCCATCAAGAGAAAAGGAACTGATGGGACTCTGAGAAGTTTTGACACTGGCCCACTTAAGGTAAATGGTAAAGCCCAGACATAGACTCAAACCTGCATCCTGAACCTAAATGCCACTCACAGGTAACTTTGGGGATTAAGTTTCCAACACATACACTTTGGGGAATGCATTCAAACCACAGCTAAGATTCTCTTCTCTGCCTCCTTCAGGGACCAAGCTCCTTAGGAGTGTTGTTATGGTTTGGAACTAGGATGTCCCCAAGGCCTCATGTATTTAAAAAGTGACTGGATTACGGAGGGGAGGGGGGTCAATCGGTTCAAGTGGATTAATCCCGATGATTTTATGTGCTGTTAAGAGATGGGTCCTGGTCTGAAGGGGTGGACCACTACAGCGTGGCCTGGAAGGGCATATTCTGCCCTCATGTCCTTCCTGGATGCCCTCTGCTTCCTGATTTCAATGTGATGAGCAGTTGTCCTCTACCAAGCCACCATTGCTATCTGACCATGTATGAGATGAGCCCTCTGAACTGGGCACTAAAATAACTCTCTCCTAAACTGTGGGTGTTGGGTATTGTTTCAGTGATAAGAAAGTAACTAAGACAGATTCCTTGATCTTGCCCTCTCTCAACAGTCCCATTCACTCCTTCAGTGGGGTTACCACGGTGACCCCAGAAGCTCCCAGATGTGCGTGTCCAGGTCTACACAGCCAGGTACCCACTGGATACTGCTGGCTTGATGGTCCAGAGTCCTTCATCACAGCACCATTCAGGCTCCAAGCCTTTGTTTAAGCCAGCACCAACTGCCACCAGCTTAATGGTGGTGTAGCCCAAGTCACCCAAGCCAAGTCCTTCCCCATCTCCCTGTCAGGTTCCCACAACCAGCTGTATGCCTCGAGTTTCTTAGCTTCTTGTCTGTGTCACACCACCTAAGGAACCCACTGCTGCCAAGGTGCTTCTCAAGCACTTGCCTCCATGAATACACACTGCCACAAAGTCACCTTGGTGGAAAACATGTGTCAGTCCCCTGCCCCACAGGCTACCCCCTGCTCCACGCACTGCCATTCTAAGCCTCCCTCTGTACTGATATCTACAACACTATCACTTCCCAACATTCCCCAGCCACACTGAGCTGCCTGGGGCACCTCACACTGGCAGGGACCTTCATGCCACCAGCCTAAGATATCCTGTGCTGTCACAGGTCTGTGTCCTTGACACTTTTCTTTGAAGCTATTTATTTTCCCACCAGACTGGGGACTCCATGAAAGTGGGAGGATAGTACCAGACTCATTTGTTTTATATCCCCAATCAACTGGGATCAGCCACCAATAACTGACGCTGCACAGAACGAGATGCTCAGGTGCCATAGAGTTCACAGCAGGGACTGTGTCCCATCCACTGTATCATCATGATAATTAAACATTTTTAGTACTTGCAGTTTTCAGACCATATCAGTTCATTCTATCCTCACCACAATCTTAAGAGATACTATTACTGTTACCCTGGTTTACAGATAGGAAACTGAGTCTTAGAGAAGTTAGATAACTTGCCCAATCATTCAGTTCGCACATAATGAAATCAAAACCAGGCAGGCCACTCCCTTAAGTACTAGACATATAGCCTCCAGAGGGTACCTCCTCCAGGCTAAAACCAGCTCTACAAAAACAAGGCAGGGGCCAGATGATGTGACACCTCTTTCTCCTTAATCAGTTTATCTTACTCTACAAACATTTATTTTTACAGTCCTAGAAATCTAATCAGGGCCTTCACACTCATCTACCTTTCCCAGCCCACTTTTCAGTTTTGATTTTAAGACAGGGTCTCACTACATTGCTAAGTTGCCCAGGCTGGGCTCGAACTCACCTCCAAAGTTTCTGGATTGTAGGCTTATGCCACCAGGTCCAGCTCTACAAACATTTGAGGGAAATGTTTGGCTAAACAAATAAGCTTTCTCGCTACAGGACTTATCAGAAACTTTAATATGCCTAGAGCAAAAAGCATGTGGCACTTCCCAAACCCATTAGACCCCAGAGCCTTGGATGTCCAGGCATCTGTCAGGAGCAGTGAGTCACTGCACACACTTGGCAAATGTTTGACTCCTGGGGCCCATCCCTCCGGAGGCCAGCGTCCTTGTCTTTTCTGACGCAAACGAGACGTCGCCCTCCTGAAGCTAGCTCGGCCTATTTCCATTAAACTCTGACTGAGGTGTGCCCCTACTTACCCCAGAGAAAGCCACTTCCTGGAGCCACTGGGACTGACACTCAGGTGAACGCGGTGAGGAGCTGGGGACTCCGGCCCGTCTGCGAGGCCCACCAAGAGGTCCAAGCAACGCGCCTGTGCTGTGGGCTCTTTCTACTTCCGGCTTCCGTTGCCGACCGGAAATGACCGATTTTCTAGGTTCCTGTAGCTTAAGCCGTGTTTCTGGCCGTTGCAGAGACCCCATCCCCACGCCCCCTGGAAAGTTGAGGAAGAGCAGGCACATGCCTCTCTCCCCTCCGCTCGCTCCCATGTGCCCCCGCTTCTGCCTGGCTTCCCCTACAGGTTTATTTTCAAGACCAGCCACGGCCATCCTGCAGCCCACTGCTCTTAGTTCTTGTTTTTATTGTTATCCTTTTGTTTTACAGGTTTTTATTTTATTTGACTGAAGAGGACCTGTCTTGGGCTACATATAAAATGAAATGGGTAACAGATTTAATGTATATCAGTCACAAAACCTTTTTAAATTTTTATAACATTTTTAAAAGTCAAAGACAAAATAACAGGCCACAGGTTAGACACACCCACTCCAGACAGATGAGTAGCTAGAGGGGAGCAATGATGTCACCAATGGCCACTGAGTGACCCACAGTGGCCTAAAGGTGCTAGCCACAGAGCATATGCTCCGCCCCACCCCCCACCCCAGGGGACTCACCCCAGGGGACTCACCCCAGGGGACCAAGACCAGGAGTTCTGATCTGGTTGCAGTAGCCTCTTTTCTGTTGGATTGAGCTGCATCGGTTACTGTCATAATGACTGCTCAAAAGATTAGCCAGGAGCGCTGCAGGAGTGAACAGGATTGTCCTAGGTCCCTGTGATAGCCATCTTAGGACCCTCTGATGGCTCTCCTCAGTCCTCATGCTGGAGCCACAATAATATAAGGCCATCGTAGGGGAAGAGAGGCTGACTTGGAGCTACAGCCAGACCCAGTCCCCTCACAGCAGGACCCTGCTCCCCAGATCCCTGGCTGAGAAGGGCACCCATGTCCACAGTGACCCATCCACAGGCTAGGGATGGGCCCCCACCTCTTGCTCTTCATGTGAACCTTCCCCGTCTGTGAAACCCCTCCGCCTCACGTCACCTGGATCTAGAACACTTTCCCACCAGTCTGTGGTCCCCTAGGACCACAGAAGATGCCAGCATCCACACCTCTAACACAAAAACCTCACTCCTTTCTTCTGCCCATATGGCTCAATCTCCTGTGCACTTAACTGATTTATTTTAACATCCCTTTTCTGATACCCATTTAGGGTGTTCACAGAGTTTGGCTACTACAAACAATGCAATAACTAATCTTATAAGTATTGTTTTTCATGGGTGGAGTCTTTCCACAGGATAAATTCTTAGACGTGGAATCCCTGGATCAGAAACCCTCGTAATGTCCACGACTCTTGCCAGCTTCCCGCCTTTCCATGGAGCCGTGCCTTGCCCACTGCCAGCAGCAACCACTGACTGCCTGCCCTGTCACTCTCAGACCCCAGTGTGCTAGTAAGCATGTTGATTCTGGCCAGAGAGACAGCTGAAAATTGACATCTTTGTGAAACCTGTACTTTTCTCACTAGAGCAAAGGAGGCATTGCTTCTGAGGGTTTGGCAAGTCTTCCATTGCTTGTCGTCTTCATTTTTTTTTCTTTTTGCACTGTTGATCTGCAGTCTGTGGAAACTCTACCTTGTGGAAATTGCGTGTAGACTAAGGAACTGCGTCCCTTGTCAGTGACCTGAATTGCAAATGCCTTCCAACCCCACGTTTCATTCTGCACATATTGGCTTTAGCTGCACAGAAGTTTTATTTTAGTAACATTATCAGTCTTTTCCTTTTTGCCTTTTGGATTGTGTGTCATCCTGAGAATCTTCTTCCCATTCTGACAGTTTAAAAATTCTCCCACGTTTCTGGTAGACTTCTGGTTTCGTTTTGCTACGTTTACATCTTGGTCTCATATGGAATTTATTCTTGCATAAAATGCCTGATAGGAGTCCAACATTTCTTTCTTCTAGAAGGTTCTCCAGTTGTCCTGACCTCATTTATTGAATAACACATTTTCACACTCGGTTTGAAATGCCGTATTACCTGAGGCCAATTTCTCATGCATAATTTCTGGAATGCTGTTTTGTCCTGCTGAGTTGCCAGGCAGCACATTGCTGTAGTGTGGCTTAACATCTGATAGGCAGACTAGCCCTTTCTCATCCCCACACTTTTGTTCCATATGACCTGGCTATTCTTGCTGTCAAAAACTGTGAAGGGTGTAAGTGGGTTTTAACTCTGTTTGCAAAGCAGGAAATTAGCCTGTCCTGTTTCTTGGGTACTGGCTGAGACTTCTGGTCAGAGACAAAAGCCCATGTTCATAACAACAGCCAAAGTAACAGTTTCTGTGATGGTCATGCATCAGGCCCAGCTGGTACAAGGGGATATAAAGGAGTCCACCCAACCGTAGCACATGCAGGGGATTCTGCTAGAGAGGAAAGCTCCCACAATGAGGGAACCCAAAGCTTTTATAACAGGCAGTAATCTTGCCTGATTTCTAAGTTCTTCCCCAGAAAGACCTATTCTCTTCACCACGCTGAGCTGTAAGCAAATCTGCCCTCAGCCTCAGAGGGAAGCACTAGATGGGTCCCTAAGCCCACTCACTGCCCAACAGCCTCACGAAGAGGGTCTGGGACAGGGGTAGGACTTGCTCAGCAACTAGGCCAAAGGAGGGGTCTGCAGATATCCAGCTCTCCACCCTTACTTTTTTTTTTCATAGCACTTTTAAATCAGTTTATCTAGGCACCAACAATGAAGGCTTCATTTTTACTGAGAATCTCATTAAATTCCACCCTATTTGGGGAGAATGGACAATCTTAGGACACTTGTTTTCCCATCCAAGAACATTATTCAAATGTGCTTGGTCCCTTGGAAGCATTCGAATGCTTCCTCCACTTAGATTCTGTACTTTTTCCCTATGTTTATTCCTAGAGATTTTTTTAAGCTTTTTTGGTGCTGCTATAAATGTTTTCTGCTCCCATTTTGTCTTCTAGCAGGTTGTCATTAATTCCTGCTCTTTCAATGAATGGTTTTCCTCCAGGGTCTCTCCTCAACTTTCTTCCCTTCTTACTGGAAGATTTCCCCAGATGAACTCATCCCCTCCCCAGGCCTCCGTGCACATCTGTCAGCCAGGGCCACTGGCCCTGTCATCTCTGGTCCTGGGCACCCTTAGGGGCTCTGGCACATCTGCCATGGATGTCCCCTTGGCATTCATGCCCAGCCAGCTCTGAAATTAAAGTCATCATCCTCACCCCAAACCAGCACCTCCTAACTCACTCCATTCCAGTCAACCTTGTCACCTTCACTCAGATGTCCCCAGTAAGAGCAGAGGGCTGATTCACCCCTTTTCCAACCAACCAATATGTCCTGTCCTCCCTGCCACAGCTTGAGCCCCATGTGGATGGCCACGGAGCACCCCAAGAGGCTGCTGGTCTAGTCTCTTTCTGTGGTCTCTTCCTCCCCTGCAGCAGAAGTGGCCCCAGTTTGGATCAGTCCTTCGCAGGGCCTCTAGGATAAGACAGAAGGGAGCACGGCCTCCTCGGTGGCCATTAGTGACCCGGCCCACCCACCCTCCTGAGTTTCAGAGCTTCCGTTCTTGTGCTGTGCTGCAGTCACGCCTTCACATACCTTGGTGCCTTAGCATAGAGCCACACCCCAAGTCGTTTTTTTTGTTTTTTGTTTTTTGGTTTTTTTAACTTTAAGACAGGATCTTGCCAAGTCACATAGCTGCCTGGGCTGTGCTCAAATCCTCCTGCCTCAGCCTCTCAAAGTTCCAGGATGAAAGATATGTACCACCGGGCCTAGTTTCTACACCTGAGTTTTGACCTTCATTGACCCCTCACTGCCCTCAGCCATGGCTACCTCCTGCCCCTCACACTGTAAGCAAGCAGCTCAACACTACTCTCTTTTAGGAAACACTCTTTCATTCAGTCACTCATGTCTTCATTTCTGCACACATTGAGCTGGTTCCCTATTTGCCAAACTCTCAGCTGGGTACCAAGATGCCAAGGTGAACCAGACATAAGTCACTGCCTGCAAGGGACTCACTGTCCAAGCTCTTGTTATTCCAATGCATTCCCAAGACCACCAGCAGCAGCCCTGGGCGACTGGTTAGAACTGGGGAGTCTTGAGCCCCATCCCAGACCTACTGGGCCAGTCTGCACCTGGGCCAGATGCTCCAGTGAGGTTCATGTGTGGTAAGGTGTGAGAACTGCTGGTCCAGGCACCGTGTGAGTGGAGGGAAATGACACAGATGGAAGTATGACCTCGGAGCAAGGCCCGGGGTGCTCTGAGCATATGCTGAGGTAATCACCGGGTCCAGAGGGAGCCCTAAGGGCGGGGATGGCCGTGGGTAAGGACAGAAACAGGTCAAAGTTAGGGAAAGAGGCACTCAGGCAGAGAGGAAGCTGGTTACGGTGGAGCACACCTGTATTTTCTGCACTCTGGGAGGCTGAGGCAGGAGGATCGGAATTTTTGAGCCCAGGTAGGGCAACTTAGTGATTTAACAAGGCCCTGTTTCAAAATTTAAAAATCAAAACCGGCTAAGGATGTAGGTCAATGCAAAGGTCCTGGGTTCAATCTCCAGTACACATATACACACACAGGCACAGGAGGGTTGGGTATGCCAGGCAGGAAATAGAGGACCTGCTGCCTGCTGCCTGCTGACTGCAAGAGCTTGATGGGTCCAGAGGATAAGACAGAGGAAGCTCACTTCCAATGTTGCTTCCTGAAACTCCACTCTAGCCCAGGGTCCTCCTTCAGCGGCCTGGTAACGGTCAGGCCAGGGGCCCTCGGTGCGGCACAGACAGCACAGCCCGTCACTGGCTGTATTCTACTGGCACAAAAATGAGGCATGCCTTGAGGATGGGGGAGCCTGTAGCCAGGGAACCTGGCTGGGAGCCCCACCGTGCAGCCTGGAGGTGACACCGGCCCAGGTACAGGAACCCGGTGAGAAGGCAGTACAGGGTCCAGCAATATCACAGAGGTAAAGAGAAGAGGACAGGTAATTGTCAGGAGCTGGGCTTGGGCTGGTGAAAGCAAAACCCAACCAACGCAGGAGCTGGGGTGTGGTGGGGGGGGGGGGGGGGGGCGGCTTTGCAGTTAGAGTGCTTGCCTGGCAAGTACGAGGTCCTGAGTTTGATTCCCCAGCACCACATAAGGTGGTATGGTGGTGCGCGCCTATAATCCCAGCACTCGGGAGGCTGAGGCAGGATGATGGATGTGATGTTGAAGCCAGCCTTGGCTACATAGTGAGTTCAGGACTAGCCTGGGCAAAAAAAAAAAAAAAAAAAAAAAAATCACCTTACCCAAAGCAAGGAGTGTCAGAACAACTCAGGTGGAAGCAGTTAATGGGGTCTGGTTGGTTGGTTTGGGTTGGAGGTTTAGGTTTGGTTTTCTTTATCGGGGTTTGGTTTTTGCTTTGTCTGTTTCTATGGTGCTGGGGATGGTGCCAGGGCCTTCACACTGAGCTATGTCCCAGACCACTTTGATTTTTGGCTTTGAGATAGGTCTCTCTAAGTTGCTAAGTTGACTAGGCTGTGCTGAAACCTGCAATCCTCCTGCCTCAGCCTCCTTGGATGCTTGGATGACCAGCCGGGGCTACTGGGCCTGGCTTAAGCACTGGAGTTGACTAAGCACCTGCTCTGGGTCGGTCAACACAATCAGCGTTCTGCACGAATGGCCTCAGTTAACCCTCCCCTGCCCCCCTCAGAGCAGAGGTGGCACTGTCACCAGTGTGGAAAGGCGGAACGTGAGGCTTGCTGCTAGCATGCAGGAGGGCTGGGATCAGAGCTCAAGTCACAAGCACGGTGTCATCCCAGCTTACAGATTAGCCTGGACATGCTGAGAGTCGAGGACAGAGGCTGAGTGAGCCAAGGGGCCAAGTGCCACCCCTCAGAGGTGACCAGAGCTCCCGTGGATGCGATGGCTGGAAACAAAGGGAGGCATCCGTGCTGAGGGGCAGTAGGGGGAGCTGGCACCGACAGGGCTCCCCACTGCCCCTGGGCTGCTGGTTTGGCCCAAGCCTGGTACCAGGCAGAGCCTAGCTGTGGAAATTTCCAGAACTGGCCCTCTGTGAACCAGGCCTCCTACTGGGCAGAGGCTGGGGAGTCAAATCAGGGACAGGGTAGGCTCCAGGGAGCACAAAGAGGGTGCTGGCTCTTGAGAGGCCTTCTTCTCCTCCCACTCAGGACTCCCCAGCAGTGGCAGCCTGGGCTGCTCGGCCCTCTTCCCTCTGCACACCCAGCCAGGCCACCAATCCACCGTTCCCAGCCTCCGTCTCCTCAGCTCTGAGATGAAAGCACAGGTGCCCCCCACCGCCCACAGCAGGACCCCTGGCCTTCAGGGGGCATACGGGTCCCCACGTAGCAGGCAGGACCCTGACCCCACGCAGAGAGAGGGCCTCCTGAATGTGGGCATCAGAGCTGCATTTGGGCTGCCAGCCACCACAACGGGGAGGGGGAAGTTGAGTAGGAGTAGGGGACTAGAAGCCTGGTCTTAATGGCCCCAGCCTGCAGTGACCTGCTGGGAATGTTTTTCTTAAACTGCAGGGCATGTGATCTCACAAGATGCAGCACATCTATAAAATCTCCAGGTTTTTAAATGTAGCTTCTTAAGCACAACTAATTTATCAGTGGGCAGGGAGGGGCCTGCGTGGGCTAGATCTTGTCTGGGATCTGAAGGAGGCCATTGGTCATCTCCCTTGGCCCTTAGCAGAACAAAGTTCACACATGCACCTGCTGCATCCATGAGTGTGTAAGAAGACACCCACAGGCATTCCTGTTTTGCATGTGTAAGCAGTGCATGCCTGCCGGCATCCGCTGGGTTGCATGTGGCTGCATGACGCTTGCAGACGTGCACTGTGGTAAGTCCCAGACACGCCGGAGGGAGCACAGTGTGTGACATGCAACGCCAAGTCTGACCCTGAGCTCCGCACTGTGTCGCTGCGCTCGCCCGGTGGGGCAGGACCCACAGCCGTCTCCTGGGGCGGCCCGGGCAGCGGTGCACGTGAAGGAAGCACGCAAGCAGCTCCCTGAGGGGTGGGGCAGGCGGCAGTGCCAGGCATCGATTCTTGCCTGTGGAGAGGCGGGGAGGGCAGAGGAGGGGAACCGGCCGGCAGCACAGCTCAGCAGCTGCTCCCCAGCGCTATGGGAGGGACCGGAGGGAAGGAGGGAGGGAAGAGCTCCGGGCGCAGCCGCGGCCATTAGTCACCAGATGTCACCTTCTGCTGCCAGGAAGGCGCCGGGCTCAGACAATGGCCGCGCGGGCTGAGGGGCAGGCAGGCTGACCCCAAAACTGTGGCTCTGCTGACACCTACAGCCCCATGCCCACAGACGCGACCCGGGGACGCCAGGCTGCAGGACCGTTGGACGCTGCACCCTGGCTGTCACCCTGCAGGGCCTAAAGGGGCCGCTTTCCCCCCCCCCCCAACCCCCACCCCATGTGGCTGCTGAAGGCCTCCCTTCTCCAGACACAGCACAGTGTCTCCAACTGCACACCTCCCTGGCCCTCTCGCGGTTCTCATCGCCCTCCCCATATTCGGACGACTCCTTGAGAGCCCCCTCTGCCTCAGGCTGGGCGGTGTGAGGCCCCTGGGACTGTGCCTTTCCCCTCCCCACCCCCCAACACACATAGAGCCGGAAGCTGGAGTGTGTACGGCGCCCCCACGCTGCTGGGGAATCAGCTAGACTTTGAGGTTCACTGCCAATGGATGCAGAGACAAGAAGTCCCCACCCCTGAAATCCAAACAGGGAATCCCTGCACTTTCCCCAGCACACAGATCCCAGCAACAAATAAAAACAGGCTCATGAGGTGATGTCCTCTGTCGCAGGGCTCAGAAGGTATGCCCTTACTGCCCCTGCCAGCGCAGTTGGGCCATCGCTGCTGTGCCTGTGGGTACCATGATGGCAAGAATACCGGATGGGGACACAGGCCAACCACTCCCAGCCCCACACAGGGGTGCAGGCCTGAATTCCAGCACTCCTGGAGGCTGAGGAGGGAAGACTGAAAATTTAAGCCTGTTTTGGGCAATCTGGCAATTTCACAAGACTCTGTTGCTAAGGGGCTGGAGATGTCACTCAGTGCGAAGCTCTGGATTCAATCTCTAGTACATAGCAACCACCTAGTCAAACAGCATCCTCTGTGGCCACCAAGCGCTACTCCAGAGGCACCAGAGGTTCTGTCAAGAGCCAGAAAGTGAGCACGCCACTCCTGCCTGCCTAGTATTTCTCCACATACTCTTTTTTTGCTTTTATAATCCTTTAAAAATATATAAATATTCTTAGGTCAGGGACCATGCAGACAGAAGTCAGCAACCGGCAGGACTTGGCCCTGGGTTGCCTTAGGGTGCCCCACCTATGCCAGACCTGCAGGATGCCAGGAGCGAGGGAAACACGCAACAGGGCAGCGTGTTGGGGGCAAGGCTCCCCTAGGGCAGCAGGCGACCTTCGGCTGGTCACTTCACGGGCCTTAGCAAACTCACCCTTGCAGTTTTGCTGAAAGAAGAGCATGCGTTTCTAGCCCAGTGCCTGGCACATGGGGGCCGCTAACTCTCCCAGGTCAAGGGGGGAGGGGGCGCTGGCCCTCCGGTGGACACTGATCTTGACTGCTGGAGGAGGCAGAGCCACCAGGGTAAAGAGGTCACCCCAGCCAGATGGACTTGGGGTGAAATCCCGACTCTGCCCTCGACCAGCTGTGCAACCTCCAGCAAAACAATGAACCTTCCTGAGCCTCCATTTTCTTGTTTAAAATTAAAATCATATCAGTACTAACTTTCTGCTGCCGTGCTAAGGTGACCCAGTGGGCATTCCTCAACACCATGCCTTACTTGTGATAAGCCAGACAAAGGGGATGACATCGCTGGCAGCTGTCATCGGGCAAGCCTTTCATTGTGGAAAAGCAGACTCCAGAAGAAGGCCCAGAACTGTCAGCCCCATAGAGCAGCCAGACACAGAGGTCCACCTGGAAGAGATACCAATGCAACCTCGAACCTTTCCGTGGTGCTGTCTCTGACCCTTGGGTCAGGGTAGAGGGGCAATGGGAGGATTTAGAGCCTTTTTCTCCCTGAAGATCAGAAAACCCCAATGACAATGTCAGGTGAGGCCCCCACTTGGGACTGGACTTACCAAACTGAGATTCAAACACCCAAGTAGTTAGGAAGATGAGCGGTTTCCTTCTCTCCAAAAGTAATTCATGAACACTGCAGAAAACACAGATGAGCCAGAATTACACCCCAGTGCCAATGCACAAAGCCACCCTAGGTCCAGCACCAGGGCTCTTGAGGACACAGAGTTGTGGGGATGCTAGAAGGTTCTGCTTTCCATGGAACAGCCACGAAGATGGCTAGTGCCACTTCCATGGGCCCAGACATCAAGACTGGTAAACTGAGTCCTGTGGGCACAAGTGCCCTGAAACACTACATCTTCCAAAGCCTTCGGCCACCTCTGCCATAGAGGAGTGAGCAGGAGCCGTGACAAATAAGTAAATAAATGTTCCTGTGTCTGGACACATGGATTTTTGTTTTGTAAAGCAGAGTCTCACTCTGTAGTCCAGGCTGGTTCTGAACTCACTATGTAGCCCAAGCTGGCCTCGAACTCACAGCAATCCTTCTATCTCAGCCTCCTGAGGGCTGGTGTTACAGGCAGGCGGTACCACACTAATCTCTACTGTTGCTAGGAAATCAAACCCAGGGCCTTGCACTTGTCACGCAAGGGCTCTAACCATTGTACCATGCCCCGGCCCCAGGATACACATCTATGCATGATGAACATAACATTTATATATAATGCAAAGTTTTAAGTTAGGTTTTAATGTTCTGGTTTGTCCCCCATGAGGTAGGTCTGTCCCGCCTGGCTGGGACACAATATCCAGCATTTACAAGTCCAGGAGGAGAGGTTAGCTCCGGTTCATGTTCCTAAGTGTCGTTCTGGTCACAGTGGGGCTGGCAGTGGGGAGGGCATGGTGGTGGTTCAGAGGAGAAAAGTTGTGCTCAGCATCACAGCACAAGCAGCGGAAAACAAGAACGGAGAGGAAATGCGCTCCCATGGCCCAGGGTCCTGCCCCTCGGTCAGGCCCCGCCCCTCGGCCAGGCCCCGCCTACCAGCAGCACAGGGTATCGCCACTGGTTTAATCCACTTGATCCATCAATTTCCATCACCTAGTCACCTTCTAAATACACAAGGCCATCACATTCTATAAACCACGTCAGTGCCCCAAACTCTCAAATTCTTCTTCGAACTTGGTTGGGGCTCTGAAATGAAGCAGGTCTCTTTTGTCTAAGAAGCCATAAATCCAAGATTGACTGTTCAAATTTGTATATTTTAAAGAAACTCTAGGGATCCCAAGCCTGGGTTCCGGTTGTTGGGCTGATGTGTGACTCTGGGTTAGACCTCACCCTCTCTGGGCTTTCATTTCTCATCTACAGAATGAGGGAATGGGGCTGGGTGGTGGCCAGGCTGCCCTTCGGTCCACACAGCTAGGCTGCAGTCATGTCTCCTAATGCCATGCATCCCTCCTTCTGCCTGCCTAGAATAGCTGTGAACGACAAGGTCCCCAGCCCTGCACATCACCAGCATGCTTTAAGATTTTTTTTTTTTTTGTACTGGAAATTGAGCCCAGGGCCTTCACACTGAGATACATCCCCAGCCCATTTTTAATTTTATTTATAAGTTGCTAAGTTGCCCAGGCTGGACTTGAATGCAGTGCTCTTCCTGCCTCAGCCTCCTGGAGTACTAAGATTACAGGCCAGTACCTTGAGCCCCACTCAAGTGCTCAGTGGAAGGAGTTTGTGGAGCAGGCAGGGAGCAACACAGATCAAAGACAGGGGAAACGAAACCAGTGAGGACAGAACAGGCACTCCCAGCCGCTGGCCACAGGGCTGCCTGGACCTCAGGTCAGGGGTCCTGGCACAGGTGGCCCAGGGTGACCTCTACCTCTTGCCTCCTCCTCCCCAGCCCAGGAACCCCAAGGCAGACTCAGCCTTCCCTCTGTTTGGTTTTGTTTCCTTTTAAAAAAAGAGTATTTCTTTTTAAAAATTTGATTCCAAGAGTAACACTTTTCATATAAAATAACTTGAAGAATAGGAATTTTTTAATTCCCTTTTATCCTTTCATCAGTAAGAATAGTGTTGTGACTTTAAGGAAGTTTTTCCAGCTTTTTCCTATGCACGCTATCCATTATTTACATAGATCTATATTTTCCATTAAAAAATGGAACACCTGCACAGTTTTTAAATCTCCTTTTCATATGACACGGGTTGAACATCTCTTCCTATCCTGGTCTCCTGTCATTGTTCTTGATGGCTGTATAGTATTCTGTCCTAAGGAGGGAGAAACCACTACTATGCCAATTCTGTGCCACTGACTGCTTCACAGGTCATTTAAATGACAATCAGTCAAGAGCGTGTTAGAGTACCGTGACAGCATGCGGTAGGTTACCCACTTCCGTGGCCTTATCTACTGGGGCGGCAGCAGCTGGGACATGGTGCCAGACAGCCAAAACCCAACAGAAGTCATTGTCTTTATGGGCAGAAAAAGAGGACAACAAACTCCAGGGTAACTAGAGCCATGAGAAAGTGATGAGAGGAGGGAATCTGGGAAAGGACACTGTTAAAAAAGGGCCAGATTCTGTTAATTAGTTCTGACCAAGTGTCCAGCTGACTCCCGAACGACACACGCACAGAGACACGAGTCAGCATATGGTGAAGGCTACGAGCGGAGCCGAGACCTGGATGCTGCCCACGTGGCAAGGAAAACCAAGGGAAGAGCCGAGTAGCAAGGACATCAGCTCTCTTCCAAGGAATGAAACCAATTCCAGGATCTGTGCAAAATGATAGCTCCAGTTTCCAGGATGTGATTCAAAATGGACATAAGAATTAGGAGAAGATCCATCTTCAAAGAAAAAAACTATCAACAGAATCCAACCCTGAAATCATCTAGAAAGCAGAATTATCAAGCAGGTATGTGAAGCAGATATTATATCCAAGCTCCACAAGATAAAAGAAAGTAGAATCTTAATGAAGAAACAGTAATTCTGTAAAAAGAAAAGGACCAGCCAGATGTGCGTGATGGCACACATCAGTAATCTTAGCACTCTGGGAGGCTGATCCAGGACGATCTCGAGGTCCAGCCTAGCCCGGCAATTTAGCAGTTCAGCAAAAGCCTGTCTCAAAATAATTAAAATTTTTAAAAAAGGACTGGGAATGTAACCAGGGCAACGGCCCAGGTTCAATTCCTAGCAGAGAGAGACAAAGAGAGGGATGGTGAGAGAGAAAGACGGAGAGAGAATCAAGTGGAAATTCTAATACAAAAATAATAATGATATCATGAATGTTTTAAACACATCACTCTACAGGCTTAAAATAGAACACAGATGATACAAGGACTATAAGTTTAAGTCAGTCAATAGAAACCATTAACCTGAAGGGGAGGAAGGAAACTGAGGCTGAGAGACAGGCCAAACCCCAGCAGTCTCAGTGGCATGCAGTGTCATATCCAAGACATAACAAGTGTACCACTGCAGTGCTGGGAGGAAAAAGGGCAGGAAAAATGGCTTTTTAATAGTGGCCACAAAAAAAACAAAGCTTTTCAAATTAGGTGAAAAACATAAATTTACATATGCTAAAAATCAAAACCAGAAAAAAAGAAAATCTTGAAAAAGCCAAAGGGGTGAGAAAAAGATTCTTTATACAGAGGAAGAAAAAAACCAAGTAGCCAGAGATTTGACACCAGCCAGAGGAAGCCCAGCAATGACACTTAGGGTGGGGTATCCAACATTCTGGCTTGCCTTGTCCACGTTGAATGAGAGGGACTGTCTTGGATCATATATGAAATATCTAATATTGCTCATGCAACCGAGTTACAAAACAAAAGCTCCAAGAAAAGCTCTTAAATGTGTGCTGGGCCACAGCCAAAGCCATCCTGGGCCACCTGTGATCCACAGGCCATTGGTTGGATGCATCTATTTTAAGGGCTAAACAGGCAGAGGATTGGGGGGCTGTAACCCAGAGTTCTAAGCCCAGCTAATATATTCTTTAATAAGGAAGGCAAAATGAAGACATTTTAATTATTTAAAAGAAAACAAAGAAGATTTGTCCCCGAAAGATCTGAACTGTAAGTAATACTGAAGGAAGCTCTCCACACCAAAGAGTCATGGGGTCAAAGAGCCGTGTGGATCTTTAGAAAAGTGCAGAAATCAAAAGAAATAGTAAATATCTGGGTAAATTTACAACACTGTAATATTTATTTTTTCTCTTAATATCCATATTGTACACATCTTCATTACTTATTTGTTGCTGTGATAGAACACCCGACATCCACAATTTACGGGAGGAAAGGTTTATTTTAGCTCACAGTTTCAGAAGGCCTCCCACAGCCCTTCATGGGCGGCAGCAGCACGGGAAGCTCAGAGCAGAGGCTGGAGAACCGCCACTGCAGACAGCCCAGCGGAGCAGGGGCAGCTGATGACAGGAGACTCGGGCGGGGCCAGAGCCTTCCCAGGAAGAAGCTGCACCAGCGTCTTGTCTTCCTTCTTTACTCAGCTCGAGCTGCCAGCTGGGCCCCCACACCAGGGTGGGTGCCTCTCCCTCGCACCCTGGCCCACAGATCAATACCCAATGCCTGAAGGCTCTGTCCACCCAACGGTCTCAACAAGTTGTCACAACCTTTCCAGGTCAAGCCGCAAGCATCTTCCCCTTCCAACCAGGCCTCTCCATCCGATTACATGAGGCTTTCAGGAGACATTCCAAGTTCAAACCATAGCAATACATATACTCTTGTTTTGTTTTTTTGTTTTGTTTTGTTTTGTTTTGTTTTGTTGAGACAGGGTTTCACTCTGAAGCCCTGAACTACTTACTATTCAGCTCAGCTAGCCGGTAACTCACAGCAGTCTTTCTGCCTCAGTTTACTAAGTACTGATGAGAGGTGGGACATCATGCCTGGCTACCATTATACATATAATTCTACGAAAGAAAAAAATGGTAACATTGTCTTGTGCATTTTAATATCTGTAGGTAAAATCATGAAACCTACAGCATACAGGTTGAGGGTGGAAAAGGTTCCCAAGAAGTTTAAATCTTAGGTAAAGCAGTAATGTACATATATAGGACCATGATAAGTTACAGATACAAATGGTAATCTCTGAAAGAATAAAAAACACTTTCCAAATGCAAAGTGGTGTGCCATCTCCCCAGGGTTCACTGGGGAGTGGTTCCAGGCCCCCTGTGGATATGGAAATTCTCAGATTCCCAGGCCCACCTATCAAACTTCCTAATACCAGCACAGAACCTATGCAATCCTCTGATATACTTTAAATGCCATGTAAATAAATGTTATAACACTGCTTTGCTTAGGGAAAAAGGACAAGGGAAAAAAAGTCTTCACATTGAATACAAACACAATCATTTTTCAAATATTTTTGATCCACGCTGGGTTGAATTGGTGAGAACCCACAGATAAGGAAGGCCAGGGGCAGGGCCAAAGGGGACACAAATAATTACCCAGAAGTGCGGGCTTCTGGTGGGCTGGGTGAGATGCACTAGAGTGCTGTGGACAGTGCCAGGGGTGGGGAGATGGGATGTTGGTCCAGGCTAGCAGGGGGCTGCAGAAGGAACAAGGGACCATCCAGTGTGGATGGGCCCTGGATAGAGCAGAGCCAAAGGCTTCCGTAATGGATCATGGAGGGGGGAAAAGAGCCAAGAGGGACTGAGAGGGCCACGAGCCCCACCATGGGGAAGGAATCACCATTTCCCACAACTGCAGTGAGGCTTTTCTCACTTCCCTGGGGCAACTGAGACCTGCAGTGGACCCTGTTGGAAAGCTGAGCTGGGCTAGAGTCCAGGGGAAAAAAGGAGTAGGGGCACAGAGTCATTCGTCACCCATCGGAGTTTGCTCTTCAGAGCAGGGATGGCAGCAAACATGTGCCTCTCCACCAGGCTCACACCAGATCACAACCTCATTTTCAGGGCCTCTTCCAGCTCCCAGAACCCCCACTGCCAAGAATCGCCTTCCAAGAAGCGGTAATTGAGAAATAATTGCTAATATTTCATGGCGACGGCAGAAGCCTCAGCCCCCGCCTCTGGAAGCAAATTAAAGGCAAGGACAAGGTTGAGAACCAAAGAACAGCCCTGCTTCTCATTAGCAACTACAAATCAGATTACGGAAAAATGTCTCCGCCATGAGGAGAGTGTCTGCCTGGAAGAAATTACAACAGTTGCAGGGCAACGTGGAGACCCTGGACAGGATCTGGGCAGGGCCCTAAACAGACCTGACCGAAGTTACAGAGCAGTGCTGTCTGAGCCTCGGCCTCCAAATCCATTCAATGGAATGGGGCTTCAGGACTGAACCACAGAAATGGACAACTTCTGACCCTCCAAAGAGCCAGACATGGATGCACATGGAAGAAGCAGCCCAGGAGCAGAGACCCCAGACCAGAGAGGGCAGCAGAGAGCCCACACTTAGAGGCCTCTCCTGGCCTGACCCATCCCAGTCTCCATCCCAGCAACAATGGCCGACTCTTACTGAGTGTTGTAAATTATGTATCTGTAGACATGTATTTCATCCTCCCCACAATCCTAAGAGGCAAGTATTCCTGTCATTCCCATCAAACGGAGAAAACAAGCCACACAGAGGAGAAGCAACTTTGCCACAGCCAGAATGGAGGCAAATCAGGGGCCACACCCGCCTGCCTGCCTGATTTTCCTGCGGTGCTCTTGCTCAGCACCCACACAGTCTCTCCTGGCCCCCAACTTCCAGAGCCCTTGAGATTCTGAAAATGAGCCCATGAAATACCCCAGTCCCAAAGCCTCCACAGACTTAGTTGTGAACCTTGATTCTAACACTTCTGGCCACATGACTCCAACCATTTTTTAAAGTTAATTATAGATTGGGCATAGAGTTGCTGTAACGAAGATGAAAACACTGGGTGTAGGAGACCAGAATCCGGAGCTGGGGGTATAGATCAGGGGTCAAGGCACTTGCCTAGCAAGCCCAAGGTCCTGGATTTGATTCCCCAGCACCATATATACTGGGCATGGTGGCACACACCCATAATTTCAGCACATGAGGGGCTGTGAGGCAAGAGGATTGCCATCGGTTCAAGGCCAACTTAGGCTATATAGTAAGTTCAGGACCAGCCCTGTACTGCAGCTGTCTCTGACCACGGGTTCCTCAGTGCTCCCTGAAAGACATTCTTCCTTCCTGTTCTCCTACTATTCTGTGACCAAGCCCCAAGGCCACCTCTGCAGGGGAGCCCTTCCCCACCTTGCTGCCCTCCCCACCCCTGCTCCTTCCGGGGCATCTGAGGCTCCCCTGTTTCCATCCAGCCATGCAGCTCCCCATGGAGTTTTCCCTTCCTGCATCATCATTACAGATGATGTTCCAGGACAACAAAATTTCACGACACTCTTAGTCTAGCCCTGTGATCTGGAGAAACTGACCTCATCTCCACAACTCCCCCTGTGTACACACACACACACACACACACCACATGAGTGCAGGCGCTTTGTCCAAATCCTGCCCAGCCCCCGACCCAGGGGCCAGGAGTAGGGGGATGGATTCTGAAATCCATGGATACTGTAGCAGAGCTGCCCTGGGGACAGGCCATGAAAGGGAGTCCTGAGGCCAAGGCAGAGGCATCAGATTACTAGAGAGATAATCTGATTATACCTAGGCCAGGGGAGGGGGAGGGAAACGGGAGTCCTAACCCTGGAAAGGAGGACAGACCTACAAGGATGGAAACGGGGACAGAGCCAGGACCCAGAGAAAAAGGCGCTCCTGGGGTCTCTTCCTCACTCCCCCACTCACTTCCCCTCCCCGCTGGGTGACCCTTATGGCCACCGGACCTCTCAGGTGTCCCTGGGCTATGTCTAAAGCCAGGTCACTCTGCTCTCATCCCGCAGGCTATGGGGTGATTCCGCTAGGAGCCCCTAGTCTGATGTCAGCTGGCTCTCAGTGCTTTCTAAATGTCGCTTTCCTGCAGCATCTCTCCATGCACAGGGCACAGCCAAGTGGCCCCGCTCTCTGGGGGCTGATACACACCCCAGCAGCTGGCCTGTCAACCTGAGAGAGAATCTGCCCCTGGGGAGGCTCCTAATTTAATCAGCTTCACAAATCAGCTCGATGGGCTTAATTGATCTTCTTCACTCCTAATATTGTCGCTGTCACTTTCTGAGTTGTGCCTCCCCCAGCCACCCCAGGCAGCGGCTCAGCCAGATGGAGGGGGAGGAGAAGCAGGGTGAGCCAGGAGAGGGCAGCCCGGGGATCCCATGGGAGGGAGAGAGCCGTGGGCAGCACAGGGCAGGACCTCCCGGCCCCACAGCGCCACCATGCCAATCTGATTCTGGGACAGGCTGCCCGGGAGTTACCTGGCGAGAGCCTCAGGCAAATCACTCTAAGCCCCTTCTGAGCCTGTTTTTCATCTGCAAAAATCACAGCAGTATTTCGTGCCCCCTCAAAGATTCATACTCTAAGAGTGTTTGTTGAATGCCTGCTAGATTCCAGGCACTGTGCTAGGCAGGGGGAGCCATGGTAAGCACAAAGGGCCGGGCACAGCTTCACAGGGCACACTCAGGCAGCTGTCCTGCTCGGCAATGCGCCTGCGGAACATAAAGGTCGATGCATGACGCTGACAGCCATCGGACATGCACAAGAACAAATGTCAAAACATAGTGGGGCTGTGTCTTCACCAGGGGCTGCGGGGCTCCCAGGAGAGTGGCCTGGCGAGGGGCCTGGAGAGAGGTGTGGGGAGACAGGCTGACAGGGCTCCGGGGCCACCAGTCAGAGTTTACACCATGCCAAAGCACAGACCACACACGTGGACACCCGGGACCTGCACTGGGCCTGGGGTATAGCCCAGTGTGTAGAGCACGCGTGACGCCCTGGGTTCAGTTTCCCAGCACCACATAAAAGTAAGTGGGTGTGGCGGCACATACTAGATTCTCAGCACTAGCAAGGCTGAGGCAGGAGGATTGAGCTCAAGGCCAGCCTGGGCTATTGAGTGAATTCAAGACTAGTCTAGACTACAGACGACAGATTGAGAGCTTGTCTCAAAAAAAAAAAAAAAATGATCTGAAGGTGTCCTTTGTAAAAAACCAATAACTTGAGGAAGAAAACTTGCTCTTCCCACATTCCATGTGATGAGCTCTGTTCTTTTTCCATCCCCCTTATCCCCCCCCCACTCTCCACCCCATCCCTCTCACTCCTTTCTTCCCTTCTTTTGAAAGGGGTGTCACTAAGTCATAAAGTTGCCCAGGCTAAGCAGGAACTTGCAACACTCCTGCCTCGGCCTTCCAGGGTGCTGGGGTCACTGGCTCCTCCATCAGGCCCTCTGAGCCTTTTCTCTTTCCTGGACTTAAGAAACTGCAGATCACAAACCACCATGCAGACATGTTGATTTCCAGCCCTCTCACAGGTCACGCCGTAATGCTATATTGGGGGGTTGTGTTCACACGCCAGGAGCAAGGGGAACCCTGGTTCTCTTCTCTGGGACAAACCGGTGGGCCTTTGAAACTGCCCCCAGCTGCTGTGCTGGAAGTCATGTGGGCAAAGGGGGCAGGAGGGCCCATGATGGGCCCCAGCAAGGCTGCAGATGGCAGTGATTTGGATTCAACAGTTTGGCAAAGCAAATGAGCCTCCTTCATCTGAACACTCAAAATTCAAAATCTGAAACTTCATGAGCATGAATGTGACTCCACACGTGGAAAATGCCATACTCAGCCTCAGGTGACAGACCTCCGAGGTCCCAGCACAGGCCCACCAAGAGCTGAGGTGTGCATGCAGCACACAGGAATTTTGTGTTTACACTTGCGTCTCATCCCCAAGACATTCTCAAATCCAAACCCTGTCAGATCCCAAGCATTTTAGATAAAGGGTTCTGCGCTTGTGAAAAGTATGAAAAACTCATGCCAATGAAAAACGTATTTTATAAAAATGACGCCACAGAGCTGCAAGATCTCCACATCTGGGTTCAGGCAACCTAGGTACCAACCTCAGCTGCATCACTTCCAGCCTGTAACCTTCGATAACTCACTTGGCCTGATGGGCCTCAATTTTCCTAACCGTAACATGGACCCAGGAGTCTCTAGCCCCACCCCACCACGGTCATCGCCACGGTTAGATCCAGCGATGCCATGCCCACCAAGTGCCTGGCCTGCCCGAAGTGCTTGGAGACTTGCCATCAGTGCAAAGAAGAGTGTCAGAACTCACTCATGGACCCACACGCCCAGAGCCCCGTGAGACAGGTGTGGGGAGACGTGAGGGAACAAAGTCATGCTACCCGTCCTGTTGACTCCTGGTCAAGGGGGAGTTTCTAGGGCCACAGTGGACCTGTCTTGCCTAAAACTGGCTTGGAATGTAAGTGAGGTGCCAGAATATCACCCAGTCACCCTCTCTTATTTACAAGTAAGAAAACTAAGGGCCCCAACAGAGAAGGGTCACTCTCCAGTAGGCTGTACCTCCCTCCCACCCTCCAGCCTGGTACCTGAGCCAGGGTTTGTTTGTTCTTTCTTTTGCTTTCTTTCTTCCTTTCCTTCTCTCTCTCTCTCTCTCTCTTTCTCCCTCTCTCTCTCTCTCTCTTTCTCTCTCTCTCAGTACTGGGGATTGAGCAGCATTTTTATTTATTCTATTAATTATTTATTGTGGATTTTGATACAGCTCCTCACTCAGTCACTCAGCCGCCCAGGCTTGGTCAGACTTGAAATCCTCCTGCCTCAGCCTCCCAGAGCAGTGTTGAGCTAAGCTCCTTTCACAGGGTAACATGCTGGTGCGGGTGTGTTGAGTGTCTCTCTGTCTGGGCTGTGTTTATTATCGTAAACATACAGTTCCCTTCCGGGCAGGTCATGCAGAAGCAGAGGGGCAAAGGACTCGGCCTCCTGCCCTGAGAAGAATCACCTCCGAGGCTCCACCAAGTCGAAGGGCAAGGACAGGACTGCCCACTTTGGGCTGGCGCTGGGTTCCAACATGGGTACAGAGAGGTGTGGCCCTCACCCCAGGGCCTCTTAGCAGCCCCAGACGCAGTGGCCCTGATTTCTGGGCCATGGACAGCTGACCACCAGGGGACTCTCTCAGGCTGGGCTCCGTCCAGCAAACGACTAGTATTAACACACATCAGGAGTTGGGATGGGATGCCATTCTGATAAACCCATCCCACATTGAAAGTATCATAAAGCTGGGCATGATGGTGCTCACCTATAATCCCAGGATTCTGGGAGGCTGAGGCAGGAGGATCTCAAGTCCAAGGCCAGCCTGGGCTACAAAGTGAGTTCAGGACTAGCTTGGACTACAGAGTGAGACGCTGTCTCAAAAAAGAGACAGAGAAGGAGAAAGAGACAGAGAGAAAGAGAGAAACACACACAGAGAGAGATTATCACAAGTAAAAATTGTATCACATCCTCCCAACCTGCTAAACATTCTAACTCAGCAGCATACCATGCTGGGAGTGCTTGCTGTCCCCCACCCCATGGTGGCACAGTAACTGGCAGCTGTTACTCAGTGCCACTGCCCAGCATCTCAAGACAGGATCAAAATACACATCACAAAGCCTGGGAAAAGATTAAAATTCAAACTCCTTTCCACTTTGACACCATCCCAAAGTCAAAAAAGTACTAAGTCAGGGACTGCATGCCATCACCCAACCCTAGCGCTCGTGCCTGGTGCAGGGGTGTGGGTGGCTCTGGCCCTCCCGGCCCCACTGCCTGCTCCTCTGTGTCCACAGGTGAACAGCTCCTCCATCGGGGCCCACAGGGGCCTCTGGGCATCTCCCTGGCCTCCTCAACTCCTCCATCTTGGGAACCCTCTCTGGGTCTCTGACTTGCTTCTGGTGACTCTTTAGTTTACCTCTGTGGGGCTCAGCAAGTCTCTGCACCCCACCCCAGGTGGGGGATGGGGGCGATTTCAAGTCACCGGCCCATGGTGAAGCACTATTTGGAATGAGTCACAGCCGACAAAAGTCACCTCCTGGCCTTCCTACCCTGCCCGCCAGCCTCCCCCAACTCACACAAACACTCAGTGCTACATAAGGGTAAATGCCCAAGTGATCCGGACTCTAAGAATAGTCACAATGATGACTTGAAGCCAGGCACACATATCCAACCTGTAATCCCAGCACTCTGGGAGGCTGAGGCAGAAGAATTTCAAATCTGAGCCCATCCTGGGCAATTCAGTGATTCAGAGACTGTCTCAAAATCAAAATTAAAAACTGGGCCAAGGATATAGCTTCAGTGTGAAGGCCCTGGGGTCAATCTTAAGTACTGTGCATATTCACAAGTAAAGATACTGACTCTGCTGCATAGAAACTAGCCCTACAAGGCTGCTCCAGTCCCTCAGTGTGTGACCTTGGGCCAATCCCTTAACCTCCAATGCCAGCTACACAGTAACATGTAACATTCTTCACTGGCCCCTGGAGGAGGGATTAGTAAGGACTAACTGTCCACTGGGAAGACCTTCCCATCAGAGGGGGAAAACGCCAAATTTTCTAGCTTGAGATGCCTGTCCCCTCTGAAGGAAACCCTCCCTTGGCATTGGGAGGGACCGCCCACTGGGTGTCAGAGGTGGAATCCGCCATTTGTCTGGGGCAGAGCTGGGCCACCTCTCAGCCTCCTACAGACAGGAGCAGGAAGAGGCTGTCACTCCGCAACAGCAATCCCAATGCTGCCACCGGGGGGGAGCATTTTGGTGGTGGGACATCTCAGCAGTCCTCAACTGTGCCTTGCAGAGAGCAAGCAGAGAATGGGAGCTGCCTTATCTGATGACTTATCTAAGGAGGGGGGACACCAGTGGCCATGAGTCTCTGCTGATCCCCAGGGGCCCATAGATGCTCCCAGGTCTGGGAGAGGCCATGGGGTAATGCACGTGCTCTACCTGGGCAGCATTTCTAGACCCAGGCCTGGACCTTGTGGCCAACGGACTGCAGCAGGTGCCTGCAGTCTCATCCCCTGGGCCAGGGACCATGCTGAGGCTAGGGACAGATACAGCCTCTCCCAGGCACTTATAGCTGGGATACCATTAACACTCGCAACCCCTGATGATGATGATGGTGTGAGGGTGCACCCCACTTTACAGATGGAGCTGGTGAGGTGTGGCCAGGGGAGAGAGACTGGATCAGTCACTTAGGAGCCCAAGTGCTCTCATTCCAGAGTCTGCTTTTGCTTAGTGTGTGAATATGTGGACTAGAATAAGGTAGGGCAAAAAGAGAAGCATGCAAATTCACTCCATATGTGTGTGTGTGCATGTGCGTGCACACATGCACATGCACTCACTCTACTAGGACTTCTCCAGGAACAAGATAGGTCACCATGCTCTGGTCTCCTCCAAAATGGCTTTCTAATGTGCCAATAATCATGGGAGTCAATTCCTCATGATAAATCTCCATTTTTATTTTTTAAGTGTCAAATCAAGGATACACATATTGCAAATGGTTTCAAACATTTACATTTCACAAATCAATGCTTTCGGTCGTGGAAACACACTGCATGAAAATTATGTTCTCCACAGAAACAAAGTGATTTCCTAGCACTGCCTGAGCACCGGGGCCTGGTGGCAGAAGGGGCAGATGTCAGGATAGATAGTTGCCCTCTGCATGTGTCTCTGAGGCTACGAATTTGTCTGTCCTGGAGACTGGACATTAGACACCTAAAGCTGAATCCACTATGGCTTTGGCAATGAAGGAAAGGGACCGTGGGCCAAAGAAAGGACTTTCTGGTCTACATATTTTTGAAACAACAGTCTGCACTGCTGTAAGCCCTGAAGAGTCTAACGTGGAGATGCTTCACAAACCTGATGCTCTTTGGGTCTCCAACTCCCGTGGAAGTTATTAGGTACATACAAGGAATGGAAGGGGCGTAGAAAGTCAGTGTGGCCAGTTCTTTTGAGGGTGGGGAGGGGAATCAATCAAGGATGCCATCACAGAGGTAATGATTACAGAACAGGGGTTCTGCAGGATGAAAGGAGTTTGCCTGACAGATAAAGAAAGAGTACTTCAGGCCAAGGAAAAAGCTGTGTAAAGGCTCAGAGTTGGTAGATTCACCATTCATGGTTGGGGACTACTTGGACTAAAGTGCAGAGGGAAACTGAGGAAGGGAGAAAGACAAGTGGACTCAATTCACTGTCTTGGAGAAGCTTCCACTACCCTTTTGCCCTGGAGATGAAGCCGTCTGCAGAGGGCAAAATGTGGAAATATCCACAGGACAACTTCCCCGTGTCGGTGAAGACTCCCAGCTCTGCCCAGAGCACAGGGCTCAGGACACACACAAACGTCACAACACAGCTCCATCAGCCATAAAGATGGCCGCCGAAGGTGTCTACGGATGGCATCAGCCACCGGAAGTAGAAGTGGGTTTCCCACCGCTGGAGCATTTTACACAGAGGCCAAAGGGCCACCCTGCAGCAATGCTGACAGGAAACTCAAACAGCAGGTGAGGGTTGGCCTCGTAATTTCTGAGATTCTTCTCAGGGCTGCAAATCTCAGATACTATTCTGCACTGCATTAGAATAGATTCAAGACATTGCCTTTGGGGCAAAATAGTAATCAAAATGTAAATACCATGGTAATAATAGATCTGGCCTAATTATCAGCGATTACTCAGAGTTTGTCATTATTTCTTGACGATATACCCCAAAGTTCCGGAAAACAAATCAGAGAAAGTAGCAAGGCCACAGTCATTAAAAGAATCAAAACACTTCGAGAAGAGAATTTAATTTACTGGGTGAGTTCTTGAGGCACGTTTTTGTTGATGAATATTTATAAAAGTGGGTTAGGCCGGACCTAGTAATGATTACAAAATATTTTAATGCCGTCCCCCTCATTAATTTACTTTTAATGAATGACTTGGTAAAGCGTAACCATTTGTACGTAATGATTTCATTAATAGCCACGGCACCGGCAACCGTTTTTCACATGTTTGAATGTCACCCGGATAAAACGACACCTTAAATTATACAGTATAATAAAGTATATTTGTTGAAACTTGACAAGCTTTTGCCTCTTTGTACTCGGGCTCCAAGAATTTGTGGCTTTGGGAACTGCAACAGAGTAATGAGACTTGAGTGATGGATTTCTTCTTCCATTTCTGAGTTTTCTCCCAAAAATGGTCTCTGAGACTCGGCCCTGTGAATCGTGAAGCCCGTGCATGAATCTGAAGCCAGAAAACAGAGCCTCTGCTGGACGCCCCCACCATGTTCTCCACGGTTTGGCCCTAAATTTGCATAAACCCACCTCCACATAGCAGAGGCCCAACCAAATTGTCCCATAAAATGAGGGTGTCCGTGGGTGGGGCCAGAATGAGGGTGAAGCTTGGATGGGGTGGATCCCTGGGAAGGGAGGAACCTGGTCCAGAGGTCTTTGCCTAGGGAGAAACCCATACAAAAGATTTCTCCCTTGAATCCATCTTTCCATGCATTCCACTGTCTGACCCTCACCTGCTTCCTCTAATGCCAGCATTTGTCATTAGGCTGTCACAAAAGCATACTACAGCTTTGTGGAAACTGACTTGCGAGTACCGGCCTCCTATTTAAAGTAAGTCCCTATCCTCAAGTGCTCAGCTCCATCCCCTCCATTTCCCACACACTGCTTGTCCAGGATGCACCAGTTTTATATATTTATTTGTGTAGTGCAAGAACCAGGCTGCTTATATATGTATGCTCAGATCCTCCCCCTGGAACATTAGCTAGTGAGCAGGAAATATTTGTTGTCAGAGAGGGAAGGAGGGAGGGAGGGAGGGAAGGAGGGAGGGAGACAGGGAGAGAGGCTGTCTGAATGACATCTGGGACATAAAGCAAAGCAAGTCACTGGCCAAGGATAGAACAGCCTGGGCTCAGTGTGCACAGCCCGGAGGACCAGCCACACTGGGGGCCCCCCTGGGGCAGGCCTGTACTCTACCCCACCTCCACGCCAGATCTCTCTCCTCCAGGGTTGTGGTCCTAGGAGATAAGAAGGGGTTTGGGCAAGCAGGGCTCTCTGCCCCCCTGCAGGTGCATGGCTGAGCTTGTGAAGCACTCTCCTGTCTTGGGGCTCCTCCAACCCCTGCCTGCCTATCTACCTCATGGGCTTCTTTCATTATTCCCATTTTCCCTCCCAGAGGAAACAGGCGTGATGGAATCCAGTGATTCCTCAAGGATACAAAGCCAGGACACGGCTGAGTGAGGACTGCAGCTCGGGCCTCGGACACTGCAGCTGGACAACTTTTAATATTTCTAGCCACTCAATAGGTTATCTCTCCCGAGAGTGTCCGTGTCACAAAAATAAAAAGTAAGAAGGAAACATGGGAGCCGAACAAGTGAACCGGGAGCGGTAATGTGTCCAATTACAGAGCATGGGGAATACACGCTGGTTCCGAAAGGTTCTCTCAACACACGGGCTTTCAAGAGCAAAGCAGAGCTGGATTCAGATCTCTTGTGTTGCACTTAATAACTTGGTCAACTTAGCCAGCTGTTAAGTCAGCTGTTGCTACATTCAGAATTTATTTTCTAATCTGTGGAATGGGGATGTTATTCGCCCTCCAAGCGTTGGTGTGAGATCATCGACGTATACAGAAACTGTCACATGGCAGGTGACAATGAGCGTTAGCAACACTGTTTCATGGGCCAAATGATCAAGGTCCGTCTGCAGCTGGGCCTGGCAGGTACAGGGGTGCTTGTGGAGGCCTGCTGCTAACCCCCTAGCCCCAGCTCTGAGGAAGAAAGGGTAGGGAGGATCGTGATGGCGCTTCGGAGCCTCGGTGCCCAGCTCTAGGCTGGGGCACAGCCTCTGAGCTTTCAGCAGTGAGGACAGAGCTGGCTGGGAAGGGCTGGGCGTACCTGCCGCTGCCCTGCAGCCCTCACCTCCTGCAAGTCCCCCCTCCTCCTCGGGAAGATTTATGGAAAGATTAAGGGCCCTCTTTTTTCAATATCTATTAATATTCATGGCAGTCTTCACAGCCATCTGCTTTTAACGATTTTGTTTGCAAAGACCTGAGATTAAAATATGGCCTGCTAGTGCTCTCAAGCATCTGAACCGAGGGCGATAAAACAAAGGCCTTTTCAGGAGCAGTGAGCTGGCCTGTCACTCTACCTGTGGTGGGAGGGGGCTAATGACTGGGGGAAGGCGGGGCGACCCAGGCAGGGCCAGCGCCAGGCTGAGATTAGACTGGGGCCACTGCTACCCACGGGTTAAATGGAGGGGATGAGCGGCGCCAACCCCCACCCCTGCCGCCGCCACCCTGCACGGGCCCTGGGGGTGAGGGGCTTAGCTGGGCAGCAGGGAGATGCCAGCTGCAGCCCTGGGCTACTCTGGCCTTGGAGGTCGCTAACTCCCAGGATCTGTGTGCTGGAAAGAGGGTTGTCTACATTGGGGATGTGGGATTGGGGGGTCCTGTCAGGGCAGAGGAAGCCCTTGTTGGAATGCTGTGACCCCAACTCCCAGTTGGACACCATGCAGCCAGAGCTGTAGTGCAATGCAATTTAACGTCCAGTGTCTTTGTCTGCCACCTCAACACAGGCTCTTCTTTGGGTGGTACCCCACTTGGCCATCCATATCCGGGGAGACCTAACTGGTGTCCTTTTCTTGCCTTCATTTTGGATGAGGCAATTTCAGGGGGTCCCTGGGAGATGCCTTCGGGACAAAGGAGGGACAAGCAAGGGGACAGCGCCAGCCCTTGCAGCTAACTGCGCCCTGCACAGCCTGGGTGTCTTTTCCTCCTCTGCCTGGTTCCTAGCTTGCTTCTGGCCTCCCCCAGGTCTTCTTGTATTGCCCGTGGAGGTTCTGCCCTGGAGCTGCTCACAGATCAAGGGCCGGGGCTCCTGCTCTCAGCCATCTCACACAGAGCCCCTGCGGCCTCCCGCATGGGCCAGGCACTTGCCCCCATTCGATTTTAGGATGCACGCTTCCAAAGTGTCCTCAGCAGGGCCAGTTCCTGGTCCCTGGGGGTTGCATGGAAACAAAGGTCAAGGACTGCCAGGGCCCTGTGCTGGCTCCTCCCTGTGCCAAGTGGGGCATACTAGTCCCAGCTGCAAGCTCTCCATCCACGGCCCCTCCCCAAAGACATGGAAGGGCACCTTCTTTGTCTCACGCCTCTGTGGGTCACACCCATCCATATGAGCCAGAAACACCCCACTCTGGTCACAGGACAGGCATATTTCACTACAGCTCCCCACTGATAACCAAGAGGAAAGGACTTCTCATCTCACAAGGACAGAGGGGAGGTCCTTTATGACGGCAGCATAGAACGGCCATCCTAAAACTTAGTGCCACAGCCTCCAGGGCTACAAACCCAAATGCTTTCAAGGACACACCCAGGGCAGAAGGTGAGCCCACCACACACCATGCTTTGCCCAGCTGGAACCCTACCTGTTCTTCACACCCATACAGTCACCCAGGGTTGTCCAGATTCCACCCATAAATAACCCTGATCCCATGGTGGGACCAAGGGTACCCAAAGAGGGTGACCACTTCCCTCCACGAAGCAGCCAGCTGCAAGAAAAAGGGAGACTGAAAAAGATACGACAGGAAAACCGGAGCTGATGTGTCACCAGGATTGGCCAAGCTTGGATCAAGCTGAACCTGAAGGCCAACTGTCTACCCAGAATACTCTGCTGGACTTTCCTAAGACCTCTTGGCTCCACCAGAGCCAGCTTGGATGTATTTGTCCTCCTTAAAGCCAAGGAAACCATGTCCAAGGCCGTGAGGACTCCCACTGCACTGCTTTGTCCCCCAGGGTCCCCTGCATACCCTGGGCTTCCTCCTGGGAACCAGGGCTAGGCACTGTGCGCGGGGTGTGCATTGTCCTGTCCCTAAAGTCCTGGCTCTGCCTCCATACACTCCCCCTGCTATCAGGTGGGGTGCTGCCCCTCCTGGCTCTGTGCCCACCCCCTCGGGCCTTCTCCATGCAGCCTCTGCTCTCCAGGGTCTGCCCCTGGAGCAGGACAGTGGGGCAGAAGCCAACATAGGGTGTTTCTCTTGGTCTTAGCCCCTCACAGCTCCTGGCTCCATGCCTGGCATTTGGCTGGCTTTATCTCTTTGGTTTGGTTTTGGTTTTGTCTGGGATGAGGATGCCTTTTTTCAGTCATAGGGATTGAACCCAGGGCTTTTTCATGACTCACATACCAAGTCACTTTTTCTCTTCTATTTTGAGACAGTCTCACTACCTAAGCTGCTGAACCTAGGCTCAAACTTGTGATCTTCCTGCCTCATCGTCCCAGAGCGCTGGGATTATAGGCACGGCCACGTCCGCACCCATTTGACTTTTATCGGAAACTGTCTGAAGCCCCATGGGTGTGGCTCTAGTGTGCTGACATTATTCTTTAGCCTTGTGGATGCTCTACAGCAAGGTCCTGAGAGGGAACCATAGAGAGGGCCATCCTGCAGCTGGAGCAACTGAGGCCAGAGCCAGGGGCCCAGTCTCCTGACCCACATGGCCAGGCCCGTCGCCAGCCCTTGCTCCTCTGCCTCTGAGGAACCCTCCATGTTAGGGGCACTCAGCAGGCCCTGAGGTTCCTTCAGGCACTTTCTGCCAATTGTGCCTTCACTGCCCATCCCCCGCCGGGGCACCATGGAGCGCAGGGCTGCTGCAGAGATGGAGTTGGGCGTCAACGTCCATCTGCACATACAGATTGAGTAAGGGAAGCCGGGCCCAATGGTGTGGGCCTGTAGTCCTAGTACTGTGGGAGGCTGAGTCAAGGGCAGCTAGTGGACATGTGTGTGCCCGTGTGAGTGGCCAGCCTCTTGCTGGCTGTGTCTCCAGGCCGCCCCACTCAGGCCCTGCACCTACTGCTCACTGCCGCCCTCCCCATCACAGCAGTGCCCACCAACCACGCCTGTGGGCAGGAGACTCCAAACCTCAGAATGAAACCCAAGGGCTGTCACCACCCCCATAGGCCCTACATACCTCTTCTGAACCAGAACCTTCTCCCTTCTGGTTCTCCCCCGACACGTCTCACCTAGGGCTCACCACTCCAGGCACAGGCCGCCCTGATGTGCCTCTACGTCTTCACACCTCCTCTTTCCTCTCCTGGAGTGTCTTCTCTCCATCCGACCATCCAAGCCCCAGACCCAAATCCTACATCTCCACCTGGTGATGTCCCATAAATGCCAAGCCATCATCTGTCACACAGAACCAGCCCCTGCGTGTCTCTAAATAATAGCCAGCAGCTGGATATGGTGGTCCGTGCCTGTAATCCCACCTACTAGCAAGGCTGAGGCAGGAGCATCGTGTCTGTGTGTGTGTATGTGCACGTGATAAATGTGTGAGAGAGGGATTTGTGTAACAGGCTGATGACAGTGTGACCATGTGTGTGGCATGGGAAGGAGTCTGTGTAGATGGATGCACGTGTGTGTGCATATGTGCACACGTGTGTGTGCATGTGTGTGTGTATGAATGTGTGTGTGTGTGCTCCCTCTGGCTCCGGATCCCGAGCGGGTGGGCCGAGCCCCGTCTCAGCTGCATGAATAGTTAAAGCCCTCAAACCGAGCCGCTTCGCTGCTGATATTTTCACAAAGTTGTCACAGAGAAATATCATTTTTCTTCCTCCTTTATTTCATTTTCTTTGGGATATAGTAATTAACAAAAGCCGTTAGATGCCAGCAAAACTGTTTCTTTTGAAGTTTCTACATGGCTGTCACCCGGGAGATAAAGGCAGATTATTCAATCTTGACATTATAATTGTGGATGCCAGATAAAAGCCCGGATTAGACACTTCACAGCCCCCTGCGTGGGATGGGGGGGGGCGCGCCAGGCGGGGCGGGCTGTCCCCCCATGGGTAGAGAGGGCGGGATGCCCCGCCCAAAATGGGCGGGGGCTGTTCTCGTTCTGAGTTGGACAGTCCCCAGATCGCACAATGGGACACACTGAGACAGGAGGGCCAAACTCCCAAGCCCTGGGGAGCTGTCCTGCAGGGCCACCTCCCCGGCTGTCCCTGGTGTCCTCACCAGGACAAGCAGGGACCACTGGCTCCCTAGCGGGATCCTATCCCAGGGATGGACCGCATCTGCTTAGGCGTGGGGTCTCCAGCCCCTGGCACAGAGCACGGGTGATTGGCCTGCGGTGGCCTGGGCATTGGAGAGGGCAGGAGAGGGCTCAAGACAGTGGAAGCCGCTGCCTGCCTGGGCCCTCCCCGGGTGGCTGAGAGACTGGTGCTCCTTGTCACCAGGGGGAGTCCCCAGCCGTGGGAGAGAGAGGCCACAGGCCAAGGCAGAAGGCGGGAACGCAGAAAACCCTGCTGCTCACAAGACCAAAGCGTCTACAGTGCAGGGAACGGTGTTGTCCTGTTCCAGAAGGTTGCAAGTTCAACGCCAGCCTGGGCAACTCATCATTTTAGGGAGACTGTCTCAAAATTTAAAAAAAAATTTTTTTTTTTTTTTAAAGCTGGGGATGCATCTCTGTGTGAAGGCCCTGGGTTCCATCCTCAGTGCTGGGGAGGGGCAGGGGGAGGAGGCAGAGGAATGAAATTCAGAAGCGATTTACCCAAGGTCACAGGATCAGGGAGGATCAGAGCCAGCCAGGAAGTCAGAGCCCTGTTCCATGTCCTGAAGGCTCAGCTGATGACCAGGGAGGGCAGAGCGCACCTGTGTGTGTTGGGGGGGAGGGGGGGGAGGAGTACAGACACATCACCGAGCTTTGCAGGAAGGACAGCCAGGGGGATCAGCACAGCGGGAACAAGGCAGGACTAGGGCCGCTGCCGTAGGAACACCGCCAGGTCCCTCTCCCCGCCCCTCTGCCCTGGTGGCTGGACAGGACCCCTCCTGGGACAGTCCCTGCTCCACCAGGCTGGGTTTGTGGTTCCTGGGGAAGAGACGACCCCCTGGAGGAACCTGCTGAGAGCACGAGGGTCCTCAGAAAGGAAGGTCGAGGGGGAGACGCTGGGAGACACACGTCTGCCGGCACAGCTCTCTCAGAAAGGGTTTTAATTAATTGTTTTTATACGACATAAGAGCAACTCATTACCGAGCAGCTTTGATTCGTGACACCTGCATTATAGATGATTTTTAAATTAACATTTCCCCAATAAAAGGTGTCAGTGGAGAGCTGAAGGCGCCCAGAGAAGTATAAAAGGATAATAATAGGAAAATACAAACACACACCAGCCCAGGCTAACACAGGGGGCTGCTTCGCCAATTCTGCAATTAATTAAGGCTGGCTGTGATGTTGGGGGCCCTGGAGGCAGCTAGCAGGACCCAGCTGAGGGCAAGGACATGGAGGCAGGTCCGCCCGGTGAGCAGCACGCGTGCGTCCTCACCCTGGGCCTGCCGCTCGTTCATTCACTCAACAACATGGCCAGAGCTCCTACAGTGTCCCAGGCAGCAGTGGCCCTCCACAAGGTGCCCAGGCAGGGCGGGGATTGAACCCAAAGTCTTTGCACTAACCTCTGTCCACAGCGCTTTTTTAATTTTTAGATTTTGAGAGAAGGCCTCTCACTAAGTCATGAAGTTGCTCAGGCTGGGCTGGAACTGGCAATCCTCCTGCCTCAGCCTCCCTGAGTGCTGGGATAATAGGCCTGCGCTCGGCACCTGGCTCAAGAGAGATTCACCCTTGGGCGCTGCGGCTGGGGCCTGTTGAAGAAGAGGAAGAAAGTCTGGGTAGCCCAGCCAAAGACACTGCTGGGTGGCGGCTGTAAGCAGTGTGCAGACTCCATCCCTTTCCTTGGGGTCTTCACTGCAATCAGGAGACACATTAGAGCATGACTTCAGAGAGGGCCAGAGGACAAGGGTAAAGGAGACCAAATCTTGTGCTGCTGCACATGGTGCAGTGTGGGACAGAGTCACCAGGGAAGGTCTCTCTGAGGAGGTGACATTAGAAAGATCAGGTGGATGAGATGCCAGCCAACCAATCAACATCCAGGAAAATATCCAGAAAATGGGCAGTGTGGGAACTTTTCAGCATGTACCAAGGCCCTGAGCCAGGATGAGCCCAAGGTGCCAAACCTCCCTGCTCCTTCTACATGTCTTGTTGTTCTCTTAAGAGTTCTATAGAGGGGTCTCAAGGACCATGGAGGACAGCATCTCTGCTCTATCCCTATCTCCCAGGCATGTTGTGCTCTCGGGCATAGGGGTCTGACCCCTGTAGCTGTTGCATATCCACCCAGGCGCTGACACAAGGGAGGAGCCTAGACCCTGTTCCCCTAGGCTTCGCTGATCCCTGATCGCCAGTGGCCAACGGTAGCCAGGGACCCAGGAGGCCCCGACACTATCCTAGACTTCTCACCTCGACACCTGATGCTCTCTGGAACCATCTTCCTCCTAAGTCTGTTCTCTCTGTATTCCCTTACTCAGTGGCAAGTGCCACTATCCCTTCTGTTGCCGGAACAGACACCTAGGAGGGCCGACATCCCTGTCCCCACACCGAGATCCTCCTAGCTCCCCTGCCCCCCAATACACACACACACTGCTCCTCACCCTCCCTATCCCAGCCATCAGCATGTCTCCCTGGGGTGAGTACACATCCCGTCCACTTTTGGGCCACAGGCATCTGGGGCACTCTCCCAACATGAAAGCCCACCTTGTGGCTCAGGCACCTTCGGGGGCTTCCCCACCCTAGAGCCAAGGGTAAACCATGTTGGCACGCTGTTCTAGCCCCTGCCTGTCCCCCAGCTGTTGTGGCCACGCTATGCTGTGCAGCCCAGTTCCCTCTGCCACCCACGACCAGCCATGACTCTGTCACCTCCTCTCTTTTACACCTGTGGTCCCTTTGCCTGGGACATTTTGGCTCCTGGAACAGCCGGGCACCCCACCCTCACCCGTGCTTCCTGGTCACCCTCACCACGACGCTGGGGTGCAGCCCACCCACCAGAGTCCACTGGGATGGTTTATTGCGCCCTGTCTCCCTCTCACCCCAGTCATAGGTTCCGCAGGTTCAAAAACTTCCTGCCAGCTTGGCACCTGTGTTCCAGCACCCACCTGGTGGGCGGGCACATATGCTGAAAGCCGGGAACACGGCTGGATGATCATCCAGGTCGGCTTCCTGTGGCTGTACATGGTACCTCATACCCGCAACTTAAAGAATAAAAAGTTTAAGCGTCTCACGTTTTCAGTCTGTGATCAGAGGCTGGACAGGTCCAAGGCACAGACATCACAGGGGAAGGATGGTGTGGGGGCAGGGGAGCTGCTCAGTTCCCAACAGCCAGTAAGCAGAGCAGGTGATCAGGGCCAGAGTGAAAAGGAACAACCTAGGTAGCACCCAAAGCCACTCTCCGTGACCCACACCCACCCATCCCCCAGGTGGAACCCAAAGCCAATCAGGCTGAAACCACCTGCACTGCCACATCCCAACGTAACACATCCCCTAAACCATACTCAGTCTCCAAACAAAGACCATGGAAACTCCTCATCCTGCCTAGCATAATAAATAGCCCGTGTTCAATCAGAGGATGTTGCACAGTGTAATGTCCTCACCCTTATGAGGAGTCCAGAGATTTAGTGACCAGCGAGGTCATTCTTAACTATGACGCACAGAGCTGCAGACTCCATATTCACACGTGCCTGTAAAGCCACTCTGGCAGTGTGATGTCATCAGTATATCACTGGTACAGCTTTTATGAAGTGGGTGGGTACCCCAGAGTGGATGCTTGGTCTGTGCATTGGCTGCCTGCTGTCCTCTCTGTGTTAGCCCAGGGCCCAAGAGGACAGGGCTGTCACAGGGCTCCTGGGTGGGAAGTCAAGACTTTTCAGGTCCCCTTTGCCTAGAAGGCAACCCCTGCCAGGCTGGCCCTGCAACAGAGAACCTACAGCCCAGGCTCACAGGCTGTGGGGGCAGAGGGAGTAGGCAGCTGTTCCTGCATCCAGGACCAAAATTGCTGGGGTAGAGGTCAAGTTCAAATACATGGGTCCCTCAGAAAGGGGAGGGATGACTCATATCTACTAGAATCCTCCTGAAAGAGGCAGGCTTAAGTGTGCCTGGAAGGATGAGGAGAAGCAGAGAACAGGAGCTTCTTGGTTAAGCTGCTGCCTTCTTCCTCTCCAAACATTCCTCAGGAGGAAGCACTCACGGAGGTCTCCTCTCCTTGGAAGGTACAGGCACAACCAGGGAGGGTGCCATTGCTGAACATCACATAAGGACGAACCATCACACATGTGAGGAGCTCAAGGCCCAGGGAGAGGAGTTCTAATTCAGATCTAAATCATCGCCCACAGTCTGTGTGTTTGGGACATAACTGGATTCTGGGGCGTTGGGCTTGTCTGTTGATGAATGAGTGGCTGCATGTGCTGTTAGGTGGGGATCGAGTGGGGATGAGTCACAGGACGTGTGACATGGGCAGGGGAAGGGTCTTATTCCCAGCTCTTCCCTTCTCTCTTGTGGCTCCCTGGCTGCCTGGACTGAGCAGCTGTTCTCCACCATGCTCTTCTGCCATGTCATTTCTACCTTGAAACCAGACAACCATGGACTGAACCCACTGAAAACTATGAGTGAAGTCAACCTCTCTGCCTTTAAGTTGTGTCAGGTATCCTGTCCTAAAGGCCGGAAAGTGTCTGATAAAAGTGGCAAAAGCCACCCTGCACCGCTGAACACTGCTCTTGTGTGGACGTCTCCCCTACCAACCTGAATGATCAGCTTTACCCTTCTCCCCGTAACTACAGACAAGGGGTCCAAGGCCCAAAAGGGTCAAAGTGCTCACATAAAACCCAACAGAATCAGAACCCAAACCAAAGCTGGCCTAACTCCAAGTCTAATGCCCTTGGGTGAATTTTTCTATCTTTGGTGCTGATTATGCTAAGACACAGAATGAAGAACTGGCAGCTGATGCTAAAAATATGAGTGACTACGCTGATTGACAGCACGAGCTCAGCGATGTACAAACATGGAACAACTGTTTCCCCCAGGGATTCACGCCAGCTTTAAGCCATGACCCTGTCCCTGTGAGCTGCTTGTCTGCTGGGGGGAAGGAGGCCCAGAAGGAAAGGAACCTGCCCAACAGTGGCATCTTGGTCCTTTCTGACATGTTTCCTGTCTCCTTTTATATTTGTAGCAGTCACTTTCAAATTACTGAAAATTATCATTGTCCAGTTCAAAGCCACCTCCTGCATAGCTGCCCAGTGCAGGAACAGGCATGTCCTGCCTGTAAGTGACAGGCTACCCCTCCTTGGGAAACTGGATGCTGCCCTGAAGGGTAACATCACCTGTCAGCTAACTCTGCCCAACAGTGTCCTCCCCAACCAGCTGGCCCTAATCCTGGGGAGAGGTTCGCAACAAGCTCCTAATACGGCAGCATAGAAGACCTTCTGATTCTGAGCCAATGTCCTGTTGTCAGCCTTCTGACAAGACACTGCCCCCCGCCCCTGCCTCACCATGGTGTAACTGCTTCCTCTCCTCATTCCTGGAAAGTTTGGGTATGGCTGAACCCCACTCCTCTTTATATACAGAAGGATACAAAAACCCACCTCTGTTTTTGCTAAAATTCCTCTCTTGAAAAACCCTGCAGTAGCTATTACAGAGGCCACTCAGTCTCTGTGGCAGCTGGAGCATAGAGTCACCTTCAATTGGCCTTGAGATCCATGCTGGACACTAGTGGAACACAGTCCTGGGAATGTCTGGGTAGCCATGGGTGCACAGTCTTGGAATCTATGTCTGATCTCTAGCCCCTCCTTCTCTGCTGCTATTTCCTTGCTCAGCTTCCCAGCTGCCACGTGCCGAGTAGCTCTGCTCTGCCAGGCTCTTCTTCCATGTTTCTGCCTCAGAGCCAGGCAACCATGGACTGGAACCATGGGCCAGAATAAACCTCTCCTCCTGTAGGCTGCAAGTGGCAGGAATCTTGTGCTAACAACAAGAAAGTGACTCCAAACTAGTCTCCCATAGTAAGTGTGGCCAGACCCAAGTCACCCTCCAGGAGTCAGGACTCTACAAACGGTGACCCACTAACCAGCTTCAGACCCAACCTAGTTTTGATTGGCCCATGAGCTAACACTAGCTCATACATTTTTTTAATGGATAAAAAAAGAATAATATTGATAACACATGAAAAGTAGATGAAATTCAAATTTAGGTGAGGACAAGTTATCATCTGTAGCTTCTTCCAAGCTATCAGGGCAGAGCTGAGCATTTATAGTCAACAGTCTATCAGCCCATAAAACTAAAAATATGCCCTGTCTGGTCTGTTACAGAAAACTTTTGCCATCCTGAGGTCAACACTACATTTCCCAGCTAGCCCTGTGCCATACAACTGTACTCTCAGCATTCAGAAGGCTGAGGCAGGAATATCACAAGTTTGAGCTCAGCCTAGGCAACTTATCAACTTAGAGAAAACCTATTTCAAAATAAAACATATTTTTAAGTGTGTAGAAATATAGCTCAATGCAAATGCCCTGGGTTTGATCCTCGAATCTGTCCCCCCAAAACACTATATTTCCTAGTCCCTTGCAGCCAGACAAGGAGTAGTGAGGCTCTATAGGAACCAGTCTGACTGCAAGGGTGTCAGAACAATTGTCCCTTTCAAGACCACGGGTCTCTCTTGTGGTATCCAGCCAGTTCCTTCTGGCCACTCATAGTTGGTGACCTTGGTGGCTCCCCACACCCAGACTCAGTCTCTCCCTCAACTTTCCTGTACAAACCAAACCAAGCCAGGCCCAGTAGCTCAGGCCTATAATACCAACACTCTAGGATGACAAGGCATGAGGATCACAAGTTCAAGCCCAGCCTTGGGCAACTTGGCAACTTAGCAAGACTGTGTCTTAAAATAAAAAAAAAAAAAAATGGGTCAAGGATATAGCTCAGTGTAAAGGCTATGGGTTTCATCCCCAGTACCATCAAAAAAAAAAAAGCAAGGAAGGAAGGAAGGAAGTAGACTGGCCCAGCTGTGCAAACTGGACCAGGTACCACCTGATTCATTCAGATGGAACATGCTCACCTGGATCAACCTGCTGAGGTCTGGGGGACCCAGCTACCACCCACACAGCACACACTGGGGTACGGCAGTTCCCTTAGCCAAGAAACCAACCTCTCCAAGGGATCAGGAGTTCCATGACCAAGGGCATGGACTGTGGGCAGGACGGCTGGCTTCCTGTTATCCTCCCATGAGCACCCGGCCACGGGCAAATTAGTACATGCATTTCCACTTCTGTGAAACCAGAATCACAATACAAACACCTGCCAGTAAAGCCCTTAGCACAGCACCTCCTGGCGCATGGGAAGCACCAGGGAAGGTCAGCAACTGGAAGTACCAGAATCATTCTCTCAAATCAGAAGGAAATTATGAGCCAGCCTTGATCTCTTAGCTGTGAAGTCTCTCACAGTGAGCTCAATGAAGGATTCCGGTGAGAGAAGGAGGTAATGACTTAGCCAGAGACGCCCTTTCTAAGGGGCTGAGGGCCACCATCTGTGGAGGACTCCTGCAGCCACCGAGGGTCATGCCCTCTTGGCCAGTCCTGGGCCAGGCCCTCAGACACACTGGCCCTTGATCCTCACCATGAGCCAGTGACACTGCAGCTCAGAGAGGGTGAGCAGTTGCCCAAATCCACATGCTTTGGGACTAAGCCCACTTAGTCACTGCATCTCACCCAGCCAGGGTGACCTCTGGAAGCTACTACTGCCTCCTTCCCATTAGAGACAGGCCTGCGAATGGCAGGGCAAGGTACACAGGTCTTCCCTGGGAAAGGGGTGGAGGAGGTGATGAGGATGGGGTACAGGAGGCTTGCAAATAGAGAGAGGGGGTGACTCCTTCTTTGGGAAAATGCAGGAGGACCAGGGGCAGGGAGACAGCCTGGTCACGCACAGGACAGAGCCTCTTCCACTGGGTTAGTCAAACATATGCAGCAAACTCCTCATTTAGCAGAGTCCTGGTTGGAGCAAGGCCAGCAGCTCCAGTGCTTGTCCCAGCTCTGCCACTCTGTCCTCGTGTGACCTTGAGAATAAGGCTCAGCCGCAGCCAAGGTAGCCACACAGTAGATCAGACAACCCAAGGCCCTCCCAGCGCTGTTCCCACCGTAACTTCCTGGTTTCTGCTGTGTCTTTGGGAGGAGCCCTGAGCCCTGGCCATCCCAAATTCCATCTCAGCCTGGGACCAGGGCATTTCTTTCCCCCAATTTATTGTATGCTTTAGAGTCCTGGGGAAAAAAAAATAAAACTATTATCCTCAAAACCCCAGTAGATCTCTTAATGACTACGCCGCTAATTAGTAGCAGCTGTTAATGAAGTGTGCAGGTACAAGCCTGGCCGTGTCAATGAATCCATACGCGCTCCGGGGCTGCAGTGATATTTAAAGGGGAAATCAATACCTGGCAGCCAAGCCTGGGGAGGGCGGCCTGGGTGGGTGGGAGGGGGAGCATTTCAAGAAATTTGTTACTCAAATAGCCAGTGCTTGAGCCCAAGGAAGAGCAGGAGAGAGGACACCTCTGAAGGGAACAGGATACAGGCATGCCTGCAGGGTGGGGCAGGAGCCTCTGGGAAGGCAGGGGACCAGACACCTGCGCCCCACCACAATTTCCAGTATGAACAGAGACCTCTATGTCAGTCCAGGAAGGTCTCATAGGGCCAACCTTTCTCTCCAATCCATCACACCCCAAGATTGACACACACCCCAAATCTAAGCATTCCATCCCTCCTTTGGGCAAACATGGGACCAAGGCTCCAGGTGAAGGCTCCAGGTATATACACATGCCAAGCAAGTAACGGTGACAGTCTTTTCTGGCTGTCTTACAGGCATCACCCGATTTCATCCTGGCACTAGCCCAAGGGAGTAAGAAGTAGTGACCCCCTCTTTGGGAGACAGAAATACAAGGTGTGATAGCAAATGCAGTGAATGAATGATGAATGTTTTTAACTATTATAGTAAAAGACACAATGCCACGGATTCCCCTCAAGATCCCCCTGCCTATCTTGAAATATATTCACCCTCCTTCGTGTCACCTCCCGAGGCCACTCTGGACATCCACTCCTGTGAGTATCACCCTAAGATGTGATCAGAACTCCAGTGAATGCACGCCATCTAATAGAGAGGCAGCCTTGTAAAACAGGAAAACACAGCGGCACGTCCTCATCCACCTTATCCACAGGATCCGACACCGTGTGGCTCCTGGCTCTTCCCCAGTCATTATGACCACAGACAGTAAACATTTTAAGTCAATTCAGGATATCAGCGCAGCACACCTAAAGACAATCATGAAAAGGAGTCCCAGAACTACATCAGAGAGTGCCAAGAATGATGGGACATGTGTGTCCAAAGTGAAGGGGAGTATTTTGAGGGGGACTCACAACAACATGTCTATTACTGCAATTTTTTTAAATTTAAAAACCTTAGCAGCTCAGACATTTGCTTGAATGGCTAGCTGGTCACTGCAAGGCTGGTATCAAAACCCACACGGCCCAAGTCCACCATTGAGCACCCCCAGACTTGTGGATGGTGAGATGCCCTGTCCCTACCCCTTCCCACATTTAATAGCCCCAGATTAGGTTCCCACTGCTGCAAGGGTGGTGCCTCTACTCACCAGCCAAACAAAGCAGAAGTCTACTATTGTACAATTACGAAGATCAAGTTTGAAATGGGCCTCACCAGCTCACACCACGGTGTTGGGGGGCTGCCTCCTTCTAGAGGCTCCAAGGCAGAATCTGTTCTGCCCTCCTTTTCCATCTTCTAGATGCTGCCCACAACCCCTGGCTCACGACCCCTCCTCCTCCTTCAAGCCAGTGATGGCATCCTTCCCACCCCTGCTTCCGTTGCCACCTCTTCCTGGCCATCCTCTTTGTTATCCTATTATGAAAGCCTCTGGGGTTCCATGGGGCCCATACAGATAATCTGGGATGATCCTCCCAATCTCAAGATCTTTAACTTAATCACATCTCTAAAGTCCCTTTTTTCTTTGTAAACTAACACAGTTACAGGTTTTGGGAATGGAACTTCACCTTCTCATTCTTCCTCTGAAGCCACTGTGTGCCTTCGTCCCAAGCACCTGCCTCAGCCAGAATCCAGAAGAAAGACAAGACGACCCTTAGGATTTCAAACAGAGAGATACAGCCAAACACGGCAGAAACCTACCCTTTTCTTTTCTTTATTAAACATACATAGTGAGTCCCAGAGGCAATGGGAAAAGGGAGAAGCCAATCAGCAGTGATGGGCAGTGGCCTTTGCTAATGTCCTGACGTGAGCAGGCCCTCCTCCACCTAAGGCTCAAGAAATGGCCAAGGGCCATGAGCCTCTCTCTGGTCCAAGGTGTGTCCCCCACAATGCTGAGCTCAGAGTCTTCCTGCAGAGACAGTGCCAAGAGAAAGGTCAGCTGAGCCAGGGCTCCTTTGTCCACACCAGAGGTGAGGCACTACTCTGGCCTGGGACTCACAGGAGAGGTCACTGTACAAGTAAGACAGGTCAACAGCACAGCTGTTCAACTGTTGGTGGCTAATACTGCAACCAGGGCCACCGAGTCAACACACACTTGGCTTCCTGCTTGGACATTATGCCAGAGACACTTGCCCCCAGCTGCCCATCCTAGGATCTCTTTGAGGGGAAGGAGGAGATAGAGCACCACACCAGAGGGGTGGAAAATAGAGCCAGATACCAAGCAGGAACTCCCATAGCATTCTGGGGGTGAAGGTGGGAAAGGCCCATTGGGAACACCACAGACATGGTGGGAGGAAGTGGTTCTGTCACTAATAGCTTCCATGGAGCTGAAGAGCTGCTGTATTTTCTATCAGGATCCCCCCACCTTTTAATGTCACTGATCCTGGGGAGACTGGAGTAACTTAGAGAGGACAGAAAACAGTCTGGATACGTAAAGAAGATTAGGACCCATCATAACATCCACCACTCTGTGGGAGAAGGATTTACCTTTCTCAACCAGACTTTGAATGACTTCATCTGAATCAAGGTGTCTGTAAATGAAAAACTCACCCACCATTTGTGATACTTTATCATCACCATCCCTTTCCTCCAAGCCATCACTGTGACCAGTAATGCCTGTGACAAGCCATGATTACCAGGAGGCAGGAGGGGGTGGCCCCTCAGGTCATTTTATCACCTTCCTGGGAGCCTTGAGCTCCTCTGCTGTCTACAACCACCTGTGAGCACTGCTAAGTCTCAGATGAGCTGAGAAGGACCAATGACTTCACGTCCTGCCCCAGGCATCTGCCCTGTGAGGGATACCACTCTGTCTGCCGTTCACTCCATTCGCGCAATATGCATCCAGGCCCCTTCTGGTTGCTGCAGTTCCCGAAGGCTGGGGTACAGCAGCAGAGCATATGGCGAAGTCCCTGCTGTCATGGTGCTGAGATTCCAGCGTGGGAATAGGGGAAGAAATAGCCCAAATGATTTTGTAGGACAGAGAGCAATGCTACACACCACACTGAGCAGAGACTGTGGAGGAAGGACAGAGTAGACTGGGCCTGCTATTTCACAAGAAACACACAGCTAGTTACGCCAAAATGAAGCAAGGGCAGTTGCCCCAGTAGGGCCTAGCAGGGCAGGCCTATGATTCCAGCCACCTGGAGGGTCGCAAGCTTGAGTTGGCCAGGGCAACTTAGTGACTCCATGAGACTCTGCCTTAAAATAAAAAATAATGAAAAGAGCTGAGGGAGATGGTCAGAGCTAAGACCCTGGTGCCATCACCAGGATGAAAAAAAATCAGGGAGGGAGCCGCTGTCTCCCAGCCTAGAAGCCAAGGAAAAGTAAAATAATAGAGAATTGCAATCACGAAATCTAACTCTTAAGACCAAAGAGACAGGAAATACTATCCCCACATATCACGGCATGCAGGGAGGGCTCAAGATGGCCCCCTCAGCTGCCACTGCAGCCCCAAGACTAAGCCATGGTGGTTGGAATCCTCCTTGAAGTGCACACACCGGAAGCCCATCTTGTGGGGTGCCTTCAGACACGCGCGCATGAGGGGTTGCTTTGTCTGAGCTTCTGTGCATCTGAACACTGAGTCTGGTGGCTCTGTAGGCCAAGCCCCTGTCATCTGTCATCACGTGAATCTGTTTCTGTGCAGGCTACTCCCTCCTCTTCACTTCCAGGCTGCATGGAGGCAGCCATGACAGTGTAGCGAAAGACACTCTCATGGAAGAGGACTTCTGGAACTGCTCTGAAAGTGGCAGGAATGGTAAGTGTTTCTGAAGGAAGAGGGAGTATTGTAAGGGGGCTTCATGGTAATGTGAGCTTTACTGTAGTAATTTTTTAATTTAAATATTCACTATCTACTTCAACCTTGCCTTGTGCTTGATGAGCAAGGCAGAAGCCAAGCAACAGGATGTGCTCCCTATTCCATCCCAGGTCCCAGATATTTCCCACCGGCCTCCCAGCTGGGCTCTGAGCTCAGCCCAGTCTCTTGCCTCAGGGAAGGAAGGTCGTCTGGTGACTTCAGCAGTGTGGTGTCTTCAGGACCAGCCTTTGTCCAACCACTGACCAGGTCTCTAAAACTCAGCAGACAACTTTCTAGACTTTTCCTCCCAACACTGAAAATGGGAGCTAACTGAGAGGTTTTAAGAGTATACTCAATGACAGTCTAGAACCGGCTTCTATCAAATCTGTCTTAGTTGAAGATCTCTACAGAAACAGAATTAATAAAAAATGTATGTTTAATACTGTGAGGGGATTTGGTAGGTAGGCTTAGATGATCAGAGTTGGGAGAGTCCATAAGGGGCCATCTGCACACTGGCAGGCTAGAGGATCCAGTAGCTGCTCGGCCCAAGATGATGGAAGCTGCAGAACCAGAGAGATCAAGGGTGCAGCTCCGGTGTAAGATCAAAGGCCCAGAAGCTACCCGGAGGGTCACAGGGCAGGCCTGTGACAGAGTCTGAAGACACTGGAGAGCCAGAGACCATGGTCCAAAGGTGGCAGCTGCAAAGGATGGACTCTCAGGAAGCCTAGAGCGCTTCACAAGAGCGACACTTCTTTTTGTCCCTTTCTCTTTCACCCAGGTTTCAAGCCCACTGGTTGGTACCACCTTTAGCCAAGGTGTCTCCCCCAGCGGTATGCTGGCCTATGTGTCAGCCACCCACAGACACACCCCAAATCGTTTTCTAACCTGCTAGGCAGTTCTTACTCCAACTTGGTATATTAATTAAGGCTCACAAGGTCTAAAGGCTGTCACAGAGTGGAGGGGACTTGATCTTCCAGACACAGCTGGCCATGGTCCCCAGCACCAAGCCTTCCACCCTTCCAGCCTCCCCTGTGAACAGCCCCATGTGCACACCCTAAATGCCACTATATGGCACAATCTCTTAGCTGTGGTGGGGTAACCCAGAGCTTCCCCTGTCCCCATCTGTGGCTGGGATGAAATGTGAGCATTGTCACAGGTCCCAGGGATGCAGACTGCTCACTTGTCAGCTGACTCGAGGAAGCTTTCATCTTGCAGGTCAGGGCAGGGTGGCAGGTACTCCTGGAGCAAATCAGAACAGCCCTGTCGCTTCCCAAGAAATGGGTCATGAGGATGTTAACAGAAGGCACACACATTTCTCACCTCTCTGAAGAAGAGCTAGAGGAGGAATTAATTCTCACAGTGGTGCTGAGGATTTGATTGTTGATGGCTTAAAAGAAATCAGCCCCAGCCTGGCGTGCAAACCTCCTACCTGCCTCTCCCTGCTCCTTGTCAGCTCCACCCCTCCTGAGAGCAGGCTCAGCCCTCCCTCTGCAGAGCAGCGGGAGAGGGACAGCCACTGGGGATGGCAGAGAGCAACAGCTCACACGCAATGCTGGAGGAGAGAACCTAGAGGCCTCACAGGGAGGGAGAACCTGGGGGCAGCCACATGGCCACTGCTTTTGCAGATCAACAGAACAGGGTGCAGCAAAGCCGGGGTGATCCCACCCATTCTCCTTCTGCAAGACCCTGCAGTGCAGAATCAGTCTGTTAACATGCTCCCAAGTTGTCCTTTGCTTTAGGTGATAGCAGAGGACAGATCTGGGAAGAGGAGGGCCTGTGGTTCGCTTGGGATTTCATCACTGATAGAAAAGCACTGATAGGTGGTGGGGCTTTTAAGAGGCGTCTGGGTCATAGGGAGCTCTGCTCTCGTAACCCTTTAACGTAGCTCCCAGGAGAATGGATTACTTACCTCAAGAGCAGTCTGCTGCCCAGCCCCTCCGTCCCCTCCTCTCTCTGCCCTCCTGTTCTCAGCCATGCGTTAATGCAGATCTAGGTCCACTCTGTCTCATCTCCAGACCCCTGATATGAATAAGCCTCTTAACTTCATAAATTACCCAGCCTCTGGTATTTTATTAAAAGCAGAGAAAACGGACTAAGTCAGAGAAGTGACTTTCACTAACTGCTCCCTGGTGGCCTGGCAGCCTCGAGCAGCTCCATGCAGATGGCTGGGAGTGACCCCAGCCCAAGCTGCTCCCCACCAGAGAGGCTCTTGGAGACAAGGCATGGGATGCCAGGCAGAACCAGGCATGTGCATGGACCATGGCTGAGCTTGCTGCAGCCTTAGCAAATCTAGGAAAAAACCTGTCTCGTGCAGGACACAGGTGACATCAGAGGAAGGAAACTGAAAACCCACTCACCCCTCCACCTCACCTGCAGAGTGAACAGGCACACCACTTCCTCAGGAACCCTAGGGTAGACGAGGAGCAGACAGGGAGGGGGCTTCTTGTCCTGTGCTCACTGCCAGGACACAGATCTGTTTATCTCAAGGGCTGGTCTCCAGCACCCACTGCCACACTCAGCCAGGCTTCCCCAGTCCCTGTGCAGATCCCCAACTCAGAGATACCAATTCCTGGAGTCCTTTCTTCCATTCTACTTAACTCTAGAAACTCCAGACCCCAGGTTGCTCCATCTCAGTCCCTGCAACAGTCACTTCCCCAAAGCTGGGACACAATACCTGACACTAACAACTTAAAGGACAGAGAATTTTTTTTTTTTTTTTTTTTGGTTCATTGTTTTTAGAGACTCGATCCATGACCAACTGGCTCCAAAGCAGAAAGGGCCTGGTAGAGATTTGGAGGAGAGAGTCTGCCCGTCCCACGGATGCCAAGAGGTAGAGAGAGGAAGCTGGGCACAGGAATATGTCCTTCCAGGTCACAAACCCAGTGACCCACCCTGCCCAGGCCCCGCCTCCTAAGAGCACAGTGAGCTGTGAAATCATCCATGGTTGATCAGTGGTGAGCACAGCACCCCTGGGAGTCAACCACCTTCCGAACACATGGGCCTGTGGGGATGTTTTAGCTCTAAATCTTAACAGCCCTACTCCCTTGCACATGGTGAGCCTGCTCATTCGATGTTTGTGACCTCCCCTCTGCTAGACAACAGTGAGCAGAGCAGGTACAATCCCACCCACCTGGTGCTCAGTCCTGCAGATGCCCGGAGGGGGAAGAGCAGAGAGCTGCAGAGCCCAAAAAGAGTGGGCTTGGGAGGAGGAAGAAACACCCGATGGGCGGGGGGCGGGGCTTGAGAGGAAGAGGAAGAAAGACCTCTGGTGATAGGTGGAAGGTGGGACTTGAGAGGAGGTGGAAAAAACCCTGGTGATAGGTGGTGGGTGGGACTTGAGAGAAGGAAAGACACCTGGCGATAGACCTGGCCAGGATTGGGGTATGGGGTGTTTGCCAAATCCTCACAGAGCAACAGCAGGCAAACTGTGCTTGACTAGGGTCAGCTGCAAGGGAACAGGAGGTGGCAGATCCTACCAGCCTCCTAAGCCAATTCTAGCAGTTGCAGTTGTTCCCAAGAGTTTCACAGAGTTTGAAGGCAGCGATGTCATCAGATAGGTGACAGAAAAGAACTTTGTTCTGGCTACTGAGAAGAAAGGAAGTCAGAAGGAGCTGTCCGAGGGAGGCCAGTCCCAAGGCTGCTGTCCTGAGGAAGACAGCCAGGCGAAGGCAGGACGGTGAGGGAAAGAGACCCTGGAGAAGGAGGCAGCTCCAGCAGGGTGCAGCACGGGTGGGGCGATCCCCCTTCCTGGGACAGATGTGGGGAGGATCACAGCCTGGGCAGCTCAGCGAGTGCCTGTCTCAAAGCGAAAACACAACAGTAATAAAGGTCAGGGGCTAAAGGTCAGTGTTAGGATGCTTGCCTTAAAATGCCTGAGGCTTGGGGTTTAATAAGAACTAGAGAAAGAAGGAAAGAGAGAGAGAGGAGGGAGGGAGGGAGAAGAGAAAGCAGAACTTCACACAGACAGGAACAAGTGGCCATGAGGAACAGCAGAGGAAAGGGAGCAGAGCCACTTCGTGATGATTCCCGGGCCCTTCCTGCGCCAGCGCCGTGACCTTCACTCAGCTGAACTGACTACTAATCCCACACTTTGCAGTGCTGATCCTGCCTTTATGCCCATGCACAGATGTGGAAACTGAGGCTCAGAGCGATTAACCTCCCTGACTTCCCCTAGGCCAAAGGGAGTAACAGCATGATGACTCCAGGGTTCTGGGGATGAGGTGGGGGCTGGTCTTTCCCCTGACAGGGTTTAGATGAGGAGAAATGAACCAGATCAGAGAGCTAGCAGGGCAGGACAATGAGTTTGTCTGGACTGGCATATACCAAGGCAGCCATGAAGAGCGGCGGCGGGCAGGGCTGAGGCTCCAGCTGAGGAAAGGCCGGATCAGGAGACTGGCGAGAGAAAGGAGCCCACAGAGAGGGAGAGCAAAGTCCCCGGGGCGCTTGGTTACGGTGAGAGGACAGGAAGCCAAGGCTGTAGCTCCCGATGACACCCTATGGAGGGGCTGGGCACAGCAGGACCAGGAAGGAAGGGTTAGCATGTGGCCTGCCAGCCATTGTCCACCTCATGGAGCGATGTCCTGGCAGCACAGAAAGATGACCCGGTCAAATCCCTCCGTAATCCTGCTGATGACAGAGGCCCTGGCAAACACCCTCGTGAGGCTGGCAAGCAGAGGGGGTTTTATCTATGGAATGCTTTTAGCAAGACAGACCCAGCCAGCGCAGGACTGCTACGATAAACAAACCTGGGACCTAAGGATTTATGGGGGTGGCTGCCTGGGAATGTCACACAAATGTAGAATGGAGATTTTCATGACCAAAATAGCTTTTTTTTTTTAAATGAGGATGCCACTGATGTGTCCCATAGAGACGCCCGGATGATATGCCCAGGCCAAGGCACAGTCTGCAGTGGCCACAACACCCTCGGAGCTGTGTTGTGCTGCCAGACTTCACGCTTGACCCGTGCCTCTTGATGTGTGTCATTGCGATTGTTAGCAAGGATTAATCCTAAGCCTGATCTCTAGTTCTTGTGAATGTGACTCGGCCATCCAAGCCCTTTGTCCTTCAGCTCAAGGGCACACACTCACTAAGCTGCACAAGGGTCTTTTGAATCTCTTGCCCAGTTCTAGGGCTGAGCCAGGTGGCAAGAGCATCTTCTGGATCTTACGGAGGGATGGGTACCTGGCAAGGACAGACTGGAGTTCTCAAGAGGTCCCTTTGGTCACTGTGCAGAAAAGAGCAGGAGAAAGGAAATCTTGGAGACAGACACCTCAAAGACAGGTTCATCCTGGACCCTGGACAGCTGTGCAGTGAATTGGAGATGGATGTAGGAGTCCACAGGGCTGAAAATGGGTCAGGTCTCTGGTGAGGGCCAATAGGAAAGAGGTTTTATCATGGGATAACTGGGTGGATAATGGTGACATCACCATCACCAGGGAAGGGGCAACTTGAAGAAGATGGTCCTTCTTGTGTCTTGGCACGTGCTCATGGAATTGTCTGGAGAGAGGTGGACTCGTGGTTCTGAAGCTCCAGAGCAATGCCTAAGGGTAGAGAGCCAACTCTATGTGGTACATAATGGCTTGAGCCAGGTGACATAGCAAAAGAAATGAGAATGGGGGGCAGAAGGAAGTGGCCCCAGCCAAGGGCCACCAACGATTAGGCAAGATCTTTTTCAAGGCGGTCCCAAGACCACATGTATCAGGCAACCAGGAGGACATGCAAGACAGAGTACTGGGCTTATATGAAAATCAATAAATCAAATGCCTAAGGTGTGGGGTCTGAGAATCTGATCTGTATTTCAGTAAGCAGCTTTGACGATTTTTTTTTTTTTTTTTTTTTTGGCTCTTTGGTCTTTGGAAACCATAGAGGTAAATAATAGGCAGAGAGGGAGGATATTCTGAAAAGACACTGAGAGAAAGAGAAGCAACAAGAGGAAATCAGCATAATTCAATGTCACGGAAATCAAAGAAGCCATGCAGCAGAGAGTTTTTGAGCACATCAAGTGTCCCTGCCAGCTGGAGCAAAGGCAAAGGCCAGGAGTGGCTGATCCTTGGATCTGGCAACTTGGGGTCATGGTGGTGACTCGATCTGAGCAGAAGCCCTGGACGTGGACTGAGGTGGGCGTGGTGGTGAGGAAGAAGGGAGGAACAGTGATGACCTCTTCTACTGTTTGTGAAAAGGGAGGAGGAGAAGACAAGGCAGAAGCTGGAATTTAGGTGTGAGAAATTGGAAGGAAAGGAACCCATTGCAGATAAGGAGGAAACAGAAATGGATCCAAACGGGAATGAGAGAATATATACATCAGCTGTCCCATTACTGGGACAAAATACCTGAAACCCCAACTGAAAGGAAAAGTTTAATTGGGCTCATAGTTTGGGGGGAATTCAGTCCATAGTCAGCCAGTTCCAAGGTAAAAACAGCACAGTGAAGCAAGCTGTTCAAGGCATGGCAGCCAGGAAGCGGAGAGGGCCAGGAGGAGCTGGGGCTGCAAACGGGCTTTCCAAAGGCCATGTCCCCAGTGATGCACCTCTCCCCACCCACTTTTAACAGCACAGTCAGTGTAAACTCACCAACTCATTAACCCAAGCCTTCCAAAAGCCCCACCTCTCAACGAGGAAGGTTTGGGATGTCATTCTAGTTCTAAACTATAACATAAGGGAAATCCATACAGTGAGGTCCCTAAGACAGAAGCAAAGTATAAGAAGCAAGTGGTGATGTCTGTCCCTACAGGGAAGAGGCTTATGAGACAAGGACATAATGGCAGACAGTGTCTTCGCGTGTAGAATGTTTGTAGTAAGAGGGCAGTGCACCAGCCACTTCTTATTTCCTCTTCAAAGCAGGAAGAGAGGGTAAAAGCTGGCACCTGTGGAGCAGGCCTGTAATCCCAGCACACCGGGAGACCAAGACAGCAGGATTCCAAGTTCAAGCCCAGCATGAGCAACTTAGTAACTTAGCAAGACCCTGTATTAAAACAAAAAGCAAAAAAGAAAAAAAAAAAGGTCTAAGGATATAGCTTAATGAAAAAGCCCTGGGTTCCACTCCCAGCACAAAGAATAAGACCCAACTGTGGGCTCAGAGGTGGGAGACTCGGTGGAGGAGTGACCGCCCACAGGGCTGGACCCTAGTGACGACTTCCCAGTGCGCCTATTACCGCCACCACTCCTGGTATTGGGTGTTTAATCTCATGAAGGCACACGGGGTTGTCAGGAGGATGAAGTGGTCTCTGTGGCAGGGACTCAATCATATGAGTGACGCCCAAAGCCTGATAGCACATCCAGGGCAGAGAGGCACGGGGGCAGTGGGCACCCGAGGGGTGTGGCCCAGTGTCCAGCAGTGGGTTGTGGCTTGGCTTGTGCCTTGAGTCCCCTGAGTTATTACCTAAGAGAAGGGCCAGACTCCCCCTGAACCTCATTAGTCAGAATCCTTGGCAAGGGGATGGGCATGGGGCACACTCAGCCTCGTAAGTCCTGGGTCAGGCCTGCCAAGCTCTGCAAAGCAGAAACGCAGAGTCATGGTGGTAGCTGGACGTGACAAGGCACAAAGCCCAAATGCCAGCACTGCATAAGGAACCAATGGTATGGGGCCCTAGTGTGTCTCTCTTTGTGACAGAGGCCATTCAGGTGGGCAAGGCCCTGCACAGCCATCAGGTTATAGCCAGTGTGTGCCACCAGGCTGCCCCCACCTTCTCTGTTCCCACTGCTGGCTGTCTCCCTACTAACAAACTACATCACATACATTCAGTGAGTGGATTTTTTTGGGGGGTGGGAGGCAGTGAAGAGGCAGAAGGATGCAAACACTAGGGTGAACCCAGGTCCTTTGCACTGAGCTGCATCATGAGCTCATTTCTTTTTTTTTTCATTGGTCTCTTAAGTCACTAAGTTGCCCAGGCTGGACTCGAGTTTGCAATCCTCCTGACTCAGCTTCCAAAGTGCTGGGATTACAGGCCTGTGCCACCAAGCCTGGCTTCAGTAACGCCTTCTTAGCTGCTGCCTCCTGAAGGTGGCTTTGTGCCTCTGCTCTGCTCCTTTGTGTAGGTTAATGTCTGGGGTGAGTGCTTAGAGGGCTGCTGCGGTCCCCTCACATCCAAATCCCTAAGGACACTTTCACATTGGAGGGCACATCCCATACCCATTTCATAGGTAAAGACACTGAGACCATTTGAGGTTAAGTGTCAGATCCAGACCCATAGGCCATTTCCCTTGGGCAAGGTTGAGACTGAGCTGAAGTCATGTCAAAGAAAGAGAGGAGAGAGGTTTCCAGCTGGTCATTTGGGTGGTGGGAAGACACTCAGGATTGGTACAGGGACGGGGAGGCAGTGCTCAGGTGACTGGCATGCGGAGAAAGCCAAGCTGCCCCTAACTCAACAACACCCATGCTGGGTGCTACTAGGGGTAGGAACATAGACAGAGCCAAAAGTGACATGTGCCCACTTTAACCAAGCCTTCTGAGAGCCACAGGGCTTAGGTTTAACCCTGTCTGATGCATATGCAACGTCTAATCTGGTCTGTGCCTTTATGATGGTAAGGAGCTCAACAGTTTCCAGGTGACTCTGTTAATGGTCCTGTGTGGCCAGCACCAGCCAACTAGCAGTCACAGCTCTCTGATTAAGCAGCCTAAACTGGCCAAACCCAAAAAGAGAATGGGATGTCCATACAGCTGGAAAGTCTACAAGCCAATCCAGCTTCAGGTCCAGCTGGATCCAGAGGCTCAAGCCCATCCTCTGGATTTTGCTCTCTCACTCATGGAAGCACTCTCTGGGTCTTCCTCTTGCCTTTGCTTGTCCCTGGGCTGCACTGATTCTCCAGCACACACTCCCCACCTGGTGAACTCTAGAAGCTTCTACCTCCCCATCCCAAGTACAGAGCGTTCTGTCTCTCTGCAACCCCTCACTCATCCCACAGAGCCATTCTCAAGCCAACAGCTGTGGCCAGGGGAGCATGATGCATTACTTGCCAGGCCCAGGACACGCGCCCTCCCTGGCTCAACCCTCCCCGTCCACATGAATGCAGTGGAGATGGAGCAGATTCCCAAGGAACAGGATGTTCTACCTCCAGAAAAGGCAGGGACCTCCTGGGCAGGCACTAGATGCCTGTCACTGTAACAGGCAAACCTCTGTCTGGGCCCAAAGAGTAGCATAAATGGCAGAGGCCTCTGGACACAGGGCTGGACCCCAGGAGCACACTCCCCGCTTCCTGGCTACAGTTGCTTGGTGGACACCTATAGGCTGCACCCACCAGGCCTCAAAGGTTTCTGGGGTGGAGTGTTTATTGAAGAAGAAAGCACAGAACTGAGAGAGAGAGAGAGAGAGAGAGAGAGAGAGAGAGAGAGAGAGAGAGGAGAAAGCCGCTCCCAGGGGTCTTATTCCTACGAAACATTATATCAAGAAGGGGCTGAGTTTGTCAGCACCCAGAAGTCATGAGAAAGACACACAGGTGGTGCCATCTCTGGCAAAGGAAAAGGTGGGTTTGGGTCAAGCGGAACTGTGGGGAGGAAAGGGCCAGTTAAAGGAGAAAGGAAAGCCAGACCTGTAATCCTAATCCTCCAAGTGGCTGAGGCAGGACGATTAGGAGGTCAAGCCCAGACTGGGTAGCATAGTGACTTCATGAGACTCCTTCAAAATCAAAAGTTAAAAACTGGGCTGGGAAGGTAGCACAGTACAGTTCAATACCCCTACTACCAGAGAGAGAGAGAGAAAGAGTCAGGACAACTGGAGAAAGAAACAAAGACGGAAAGACGGCTGGGCTATGAGTGTCACCCTTTCAGAATGATGAAAACAGAAACCTTTCTGAGACCTCACTGGCTCCCAGCAGGAACCCATGGATGTCTCCAAATGCACACCTACACTATTAACCAACTCCCATCTTGCCTGGTTAATAGCAGAGCACAGGGTGGGGACAGAGACTAGAGCTAGGAAAAGGAGCACTAGCACTGTGACAGCCTCTGGTTCCCCTCCAGCACCAGCCTGGACCCCTCCATGAAGCCCACCCCGTGCACACAGTCCCCAAGCCTGGAAGCTTCACCCCAGGAGCTCCAAGCCCGTGAGACCTCATCTGCTAGATCCACGAACAATGACCTTGGTCCAGGACAGAGCTGTGGGGACCGGTTCACAACAGTGCAGTTCAGGGCCTCAGAGGGTCACTTCACAATGCAGGTGCCCAAACCCACTGTGGACATTCTGACCTGCAGGTCTGGGGTGAGTCCCAGTCTTCTCTGTCCCCAACAGGCTACTTGGGAAAGTCTGCAGCAGAGCCAGGTGGCAGAGTGCTGCCATTGGATTATTACATGATCACTGAAACTGGGAGGGAACCTCTCAGCCAAGTGTTATGAGTTCAGCACTTAACGACCCACAGGCCCAATCTAGTCAGTGCTGCTTGTTATAAATAAAGCTTTACTGGCACACAGCCACACCCACTCACTTACATGTTGCCTATGTCTGCTTTGGCTATATCGTGGTAAAATACACAGGCAGCACAAAGCCAAAAATTGCTGTCTGGAGTTTTTCAAAGAAAAGGTTTCATCCCCCTGAATGAGAGGTAATCTCTGCGCACCAAACATGTGGGAAGACTTCAATGGAAGATCTAGAGCCAGGAGGCCTGCTTCCTCCTCTCTGTGCAGCCATTTCCCTGTCTTCCCCTTGTGTAGATGGTATCTACTGTGTTGCCTACCCAGAATCCACTGCCCTTCTAGAAACCACCTCTGACTTCCGGAACTCCTTGCCCTCTATGGAGAAAATTTTAATACAACTGTCAATCAAAACACTCTCACCTTCTCCTTAATCACACGACCCAAACTGAACCAAGGCCTGGCATCTACCCGGACTCTGAATCTGTAGTGGACACATTGGCCACCATTCACTCCTACCCACCCCCACCCGCTGCACAAGGCCTGCAAGAAGTCAGCTCCCTGAACCCCAGCTGCCCCTGCCCCATATCCAGCTCTTCAGCCTTCTCTGTGAGGCACCTAGTAGCCCTATCTCCTCCCAAAATATCCCCTTCATGGGAAACTAGTGTTCAAACCGGCTGGTTACACTCAAAAATGGCCAGCTGATGTCAAGTGTGGGGGTAGGGGTAGGCCAGGGGCTTGAATCTTCCCATTTCACAGGTGACACTCAGGACAAGAATCCTGACTCTCCTCCTGCTCTCCCACCTCCTCCTATCCCAGTGTCACCAATCCCTGCAGCCATGCAAGGTCAACAGCACCAGACAGCATCAATCTCAAAGTATGGGAATCTATTGAGAAATTAATAAATATGTCACAGGCACCCTCCTCCCACTGAGAGAAATAATGACAACTCTATAGAACGAGCACTCCCCAACGTGAGATGGGTGTGCATGTCATGTAATATCAGGAATTAAAAAGCATCCAAAGATCAAGTGGGAGGAACATTAAATATGAATGGGATGAAAGACGCATTTCTGTGTGTGGCATAATGACTTTAATGAGTTTCCTCACCCAAGTCCGCGCATCATAAAGTCCAAAAGCAAGGAGGGGCGGGAGGAAGGGAACAGGGGAAGCGAGCAGGGGGCTCTGAGCATGAAAGCGAGGCTAGCAGGTGGGTAAGGGAGGAAAAGGCAAATGCAAAAGGAACCAAGGGACACAATCACTGGTTCCCAGTGGGGCTCCCACGCCCCATGGAGCCCACCACCCCACAGAAATTCCCACCTTTACTAGTGGGTGCCATTCACTTGGCAAAGCACCTCTTCTGACCCCAGATGCTCCGGATAAGTGGGAGGGGAGCCCACTGTGGACTTCGCCCTGTGGGTCAGAAGCTACTGCGCATACAAGGACTGATCCTAATGCACAGTGAAGGTTTCACTTTGAAAGCTATTCCAGTAAGATCCACTGCCATTAATCCCCCCTTTTTGACCACTTATCCCAGTGGAAGTCCTCTGCCATTGACATCTTCAGGAGGTGCGACCACAACTATAGTCAATGCTACTACCTAGGGTCACCCAAAGGAAAGGTGGGCTCCTTAAAGCCTTTCTCACCAGGTCTCAACCCTGTGACTTCCAGCTCTTCCAAAAAGTCAAAATGACTATGATAGACAAAGACTTGGTATCAATTCAGAATATCAAAACAACTAGAACAGCACAACTAAACGTGTTCACAAGAGGACTTCCACAGCTTAATAGGTGTGAAAGTCATCACGTCTCTTACTGTACCAGTCCTTTTCAATTTAAATGTTCAGTCATGCCTCGTATGCTGTGGGCAGAATATCTGTCTCCTCCTCAAACTCGGGGATTGAAATCCTAACCTACAATGCCATGGCGAGAGGAGGCGGAGCCTTTGAAAAGTGATTAGGTCATCAGGGTAGAGCCCTCTTGAATGGGAGCAGTGTCCTTATGAGAGAGACTCAGGGAGATCCCTCAGACCTTCCACCAAGAGAGGACACAACTGATGGCATCCCCTATGGCCCCTCGGCAGACCCTGAGCCTGCCAGCACTTTGCCCATGGCTTTCCAGCCTCTAGAACCATGAGGAATCCATTTCTGCTGCGGATGAGCCATTCGCTCTGTGATGCTCATTACAGCATCCCACATGGAGTGAGGCAACGCACAAGGACCCAGCACAAGCCTAAAAGGCAGAGAGACTGTGACTTCTGACTCTGGGCGGTCATGTCTGCTGCGAGACCGCAGGCAGGAGAACTAATGTCTCTGAAACCCGAGTCCTGTCACCTGAAAGTGGCTGGAGGGGGAAAGGAGGTAACATATGCCGGCAAGCCTCTCAGATCAGGGGTGGCAAGAGCCAGGTGCTCTTCTCTCACCTCCCTACTTCCATGTACATGGCAGCCACCACGTAGGTCATTGCCGCCAGCATTACTGAGAGCCCCGGTTCCCATACCATGTTCCCAGAAGCCCTGGAGCCAAGATAGGCTCAGTTCCTGTTCCCAGTGGACAGAGAAAGCATTACAATGGCAGAATGGCGGGAAAGAAAGACGTTTGCTGTCCCCTGACAGAGGCGGAAGGCAAGGCATGCCAGTGCAAAGCCAGCTGGGAGCCCCATCGCAATGACATGGGATGGGTGTGTTGCCACCTCACCCCTCTTCTTCCGGGTCATGGCCAGCTCCTTCAAATATGCCAGGTTGTTCTGACCTTTGGCCTCTCTAGAGCCAGCACTCACAAGGAAGGTCTGTGTTCCTTCAAGCATGACTGAGCTCCATGGATGCAAACAGAGGTCCATGAGTGGCAGAGAGAAACAAAGATTCTGCCTCGTTTGTGACTTTGGACCAAGAGGCTGGGAAACCAGTAACAGCAGTAATGATAGCAAGATTCATATGGCACTTCCTGGGCACCGAGAGCAACTCATGTAACCCCTAGTCACCATATGGACAGGCTGTGCCCATCTGACAGAAAAGGAAACTGAGGCACAGAAGTACAGTACAGTAACTTGTCTACACAGCTTGGAAGTTCTAGAGGGGAGACCCAAGCCTGGGCCATCTAGTTCTAAAGTCCCAACCCTGCAGAACTCCCTGGAAATGAAACCCTCCAAGAAGTGGCTGTGAGGAAAAAGCTGGAGGGTGGGGGCCAATAAGCCTCTATGGAGAGAAATCACAGAGAAGGCTGAGGAGCCTGCCATGGTGTCCCAGGTGCCATGGAGGGCTGGGGGACCCGTGGGGGGATGGAGTGGTGACCAGGGCCTTTTGCTGTCCCCTCTTTCCCTGCAGTGCAGCTGTTAAACAAAGAGGCCTGTGGCTCATCAAGGGAGGACGTTGTGGGGTGACCACAGCTTGGCCCTGCAGATGGCCACCGTTGGCCACCCCAACCGCAGGGTCCAGGACAGGCTGGACTAGGGCACAATGTACCCTGGGAACTGGGCGGCAGGTCCAAATCAGAGCAGGATTCCAGCTGCACTCAGCTTATTGGCATAATTACTTGTTCAACGTGCTTCCGTTGGCTGTGAGGGAGACATGGGGCAAAACTCTGCCCAGCTTGCTCTGTTTGCGTTCCTAGATCCCAGCATGGAGTGTGGTATACAGAAGGCGCTCAACAAACACTTATTCAATGACTGGGCAGAGAGTAAGTGCAGGCCAGTGTGTCCCAGCCATGACGCTACTGACGCCTGGGGCTCGAAGATAAGTTGTTGTGGGACTGCCTTGTGCACTTTGGGATGTTCCTGCAGCATCCCGGGCCTCTGCCCACGAGATGTTCGTGCACTCCCTCCCACGCAGAACCCCAGAATGTCTCCAGACAGTGCCAAAATCACCCCCAGCTGAGAACCATCAATATCAGCCAATACCGTTGGCTAGCGTCACTAATTAAAAGAGGAAGCTGAATTCAGTCTGCATATCCAAAGGGCAGGAGAGGTCTAGAGGGGCTGGGAGGAAGAAGCATGGCCTCAGGGATTGTCCCCGAGCTCTCAGATGGGTACCAAGCTGGGTCCAATTTGCTTCTGAGGCCGCGAGATGTGGGGGCATTTGCACTGACAAGCCCTGGAATCAGCTGGACAAGAAGGAGAAAGAGGCGCGGCGTCCTGGAGCAGAGGGAGGTGGCCTCGAAGCTGGCCCCAGCATGGGACCAAAACAGCCCCAGGCTCAGGCCTGAGAACAAACTGAGCAGCACAAGCCCCCACACGGCTCCCACTGAGGGACACTGACAGGTGGCCTTGCAACAGCCACCCTCCTGCCTCCGCTTTGAAGCCTGCCCAGTGCGAGGTGGCCTTGCCCTCAGGTGGCCCCGCAGATCAAGGTGGCCTTGGCAGACCCACTTGGAGGGATTAGCTGGTGACATTACATCTACACGATGGCCTCCTTATTATCTCACACACTCTCTCCCCGCCTGAGCTTCAGAACCTCCATTTGTTTATTTCTGAAAACCCGTTTCCAGCAAGACACCAAGCTGAGCTGCAAGAGATAGTACTGACTCAGCCATTTCCCTGTCCTCGGCATAAAAGGGTCTAAAAAAGAATAATTTAAGCTTCTCTGGAGTGAGATCATTTAATGAATCTTCTAGATGCTAAGAGGTTTTATATGCCTTTTTAAAAACCCTTCCCCAAGCACCGGCCTATGATATTACCTCGGAGAGCAGAGAGATGAAGTGATACACGTATGCACAGCACATGGGGAGGAAGGAGGTGGTTTCCTTGGCAACAGCATCCATGTTCTGGCTTCCCTCAGCTAAATTGGAATATATTGAAATATCTGCTGTGGGTGCCTCTCTCGCAGAGGGACATGAGTGGTTTTCTCTTTGAGCACTCTCGGAACCACAGACCTACAGCTGAGGAGCAATGTTCTGCAGGTCCCACGCAGCTCAAGGGGCGAGGAAGCGAGCAAGCTGGTAGGAGCCCTCAGTTTCCCTTTCCTGAGCCAAGGGAAGAGGGAAGCAACAAGTGGGTGCTCCACTGGCCCAGCAGGCAGGGTAAGATTCCACCTGCCGCTGCTGTGCATGCCCACTGCTCCACAGCTTTCCAAGAACACCCAGCTTCACAGATGAGCCCCCTACAGGCTCACACCACGTGCCCAAAATGGAAAGCAGCTCTAAGAGGCACAGGGACCTACCCCAAGAAAGTCCTCCATTCTCCCTAATGCCACAGAAGAGCAGTAAGGGTAAAAATAAAAGAAGCACTGTGAGTGGACACACACAGTCTGTGACTTTATATCTTCTGCTTGTATGCCCTCTTGTCGTCTGCAAAACACAGGTTTGTCTCTAAGGAAGGCAGAAAGCACAAAGCCTTCCTCCAACTCCACTACCCCTGGAGAAGGAGAGAAAAGAATTAAAAATACAACAGCAATAGAAAAGCTCCCCTAGGAAAATAAACGACTGGCAAACTTTGGGGAGAATGTACCAGAGTAGACATGGAAGCACTGAAGGATGTCAAGGACGAAGCAGGACTAAGGGACCCGAATGAAGGGAGAAGGCGGCCCGGTGCAGGGGTCCATGGCAGTAAGGAGCCTTTTGAGGTACCCAGGACAACCAGGCGTGGGTGTCACTGTCTGAGCGGGTTGAGAATGCAACCATGAAGAAGGTGGCCCAACCAGGGTTTGGGGACATGGCAGGGTGAAAAGGACATCTGTGCCTGGGACAGGGATCTGTCTAAATCAAGGGCAGTGATAGGAGGCTGAGTACCTGTGAGGTTTTGATCCAATAGCTAAATAGACTAATTGTCCATTTAGAGAAGAGATGGGCCAGGTTCTTATGGTCACAGAAGACTTAACAACAGAAAGTGAAACCGCTGGGATACACCTGTGGGTGTTGCTGTGGTTTAAGCATGGGTTGTGCACAGCAAAATGCATGCTGACATTTCATGGTCATTGTGGCAGTGCTGAGAAGTGTGGTTTGGATCTGTACTGTCCCCCAAAAGTCTCTTGTATTTGAATCTCACAGATTATCTATGGAACCATGTGTCGTTAGGAGATGGGGGTCTGCTATGGGTGTGTGGTGGATTATAGGTGTGTGATGAAAGATAGGTGTGTGGTAGATTACAGATTACATGCAGGGGGTAGAGTAGAGGCTTAAACCTGGAAGGGCTGGCACACTGAAGCTAGACCCAGAAAGGACTTAGAAATATACATGCTGCCTCCTCTCTTCCTTCTGGGACTTGGCTTCCTGTTTGCAATGCCTTGAGGAGCTGCGTCCACCTCTGCCCCTGCTATGTTCTTCTGTCATTGCCACCTGCCCATGTATTGACTGTGACCTTCAGAAACCACGAAGTAGGGTAAACCTTTCCTCCCATTATTTGTGTCTGTCGGGTATTCTGTCATAGCAACAAAAAAGTATCTAAGACAAGAGGTGATTACGTTGTTTGCAATTAATGTAACTCTCAAGAGACTGGGCTGGTGATCCCGAGAGCAGGGTGCTCTACAGCAATCCCACCCCCTCAGGCCTGTCTCTTTGCACATGCCCACAAATCCTTCCATTCTCTGCCAGAGTTCAAGAAGCATGTGGCCCTCGCTAAAAGCCAACAGAGGATGGTACCATTTTCTTAGATATACTAGTTTCCAGAACCAGAAGCCAAAATAGACCTTTTTTTTTTTTTTTTTATGAGGCAGGGTCTCACTCAGCAGCCCAGGCTGGTCCTGAACTCACAATGGAGCCGAAGCTGGCCTTGGACTCAAGGCAATCCTCCTGTCTCAGCCTCCCTACTACTGGGATTACAGGAGTGCACCACCACACCATAGCATACGTGGTACTGGGGAATCAAACTCAGGACTTAGCACTTGACTTAGCACTTGCTAAGCAAGCTCTTTAACTGCTGAGCCATTCCTCCCACCCTGAAACCTATTTTTTAAAATCATCTAATCTCAGAAATTCTGTTATAGAAACAGAAAACAGACATATGTGAACAGAACAGGAGCAACCATAAGATATGATCAAAACATACAGTGAAAGTTGGAACTTTAAGAACACGCACTAGAGTTAAAGATGCATTGGCATTAACACCCCTCACGGTACTCCCCCTCACTCCAACACGCTTATTCCTTTGTTCTCTGCCACCTTCTGAGGTGGTCCTGGAAGTCCTCTTTTGTGCACGTCACTAGTTGTGCTGTCATGGCTGTCTCCAAGTTCCAAATCAATCATAACCATTTACCTTTCATGATTATTTTGACTTTCGGAAAGAGCCAGAAGTCACACCATGCCAGAACGGTGAGTAAGGCAGATAAGGGTACCCTGTCATGTTTTTGTGAGCCTCCCCTTCCATCAGATGTCCCTCAGCAGCAGCATTTTCCATATTTTTTTAAATCACATCTTATAAAGGATTCACACCTGAAAAGGGATTTCAAGAACTGTTTCTTTCTGAAGAACAATGAGATAAGTGTGTTTGAAGTGACAGAGAGGATGTTGAGGGGGACTAATGGCAATGTGTCTTTTACTGTGATAGTTTTCTGTTTTCTTCTTTAAACATTTATCATATGTTCTGATCATACCTCACAGTGTGAACTCTGACCTCCACAATCTCCCTACCTCCCTGGCCTCTGACCCCTTTTGCATGGATACCAACCTTACCTGTATAGAAATATATGGCAACCAACTAAAAATCACTTTTAAATTTACACCACTATGGGAACCACTAAAAGTTAATCAAATATTATTTATATAGATGCAGATGTGTGAATGTATATGTTCTCTGTGTGAGAGAAGCTGGGGACCCTAACACTCCTGTAGCAATGAACACCCTTAAGACCCAGAACTTGGCTTCTAAACATCATCCTTCATGAAAAGGAAGCAGAGCTCTGCAGACAAAGAGCTGATTTCTGGGCTGAGGACTGGTACTTTGGTTTGCCAGAAATAAAGGTAGGGCTCAATGAATAATGAGAAAAATGAAAAGGATGCCAAAGTCCACTTTAATTTTTTATTAGTATATGCTTGTGTCACAGAGGAATTGCACTCATCTTGGGAAGTTGGTACTTATACATAGCATATCTTAACCATTTTTACTTCCCTTACCTCTCCTCCTCTCCCACCTCCCCACATCTTCAGATCCACTTCCCAGGAGCCCACTTTAAGATATACTTTCAGGTCATGTTACAGACCAGGAAAGACTGAGGATTAAAATAAATATGACATTAATAGATCTTAACCCATGATACCAAGTAGAAATTCATGGGTTTACATAGATTAAAATATACAGACGAGTAAGTTAAAAGTTTGAAAGAACAAGATATTTGCACAGACTTAAAGCTGTCCAAAAATATTTGTTAATTGAAAAGGGAAAAAATAACCTTACAGTGGAGAAACCTGGCCAAAAACAAACACAGTTTCATCTAGGGATCAAACTATGCCCTCCAATAACGAGAAGAATCAGAGTTAATAAGACCTGACAGGCTGCGTGGAGCACTGTGCTGGTTCTGACATCCCTGCCAAATTTGGAGAAGCTAAAATGGGTCGTGGAGACATACCCGAACCGTGCACTCACGGATGTTCCACAGAGTATCTGGGCTGTGCCCTTCAATGTTGCCAAGGTCGTGAAAGTCAAAGACAGACTGAAGAAACCATCACAGATGGAGAATCTAGGGATGTGACAAGCGAATGCAGCACGGACTCAGAGCAGGATCGTTTGCTATGGAGGATGCGGCTGAGATGACTGGCCAAGGGAGAACTGTGTCTGAGGAATAGCAAATACCCATATCCCAGGTTGGCTTCCAGATTTTCACGGCGGCACTGATGTCACGTGGGAGAATGCTACTGCGTATAGGGGAGACACACAACAGTATTTAGGGATGGTGGCGCATCAAGTCAGCAACAGATTCCCTGGGGAGTCATGGGAAAAGAATAGATTACTTTTTAAGTGAAAATCAAACCATATCAAAATGTAAAAGACACCTAGGAAAAAAATGTCAAAACATATGATAAAAAGAAGTTGCATCCTCAACTTATAAAACAATGCTTCAAACTAGGTCACAAAAACATGAGTATCCAGGGTGGGCCCGGGGGCGCAGGCTGATAATTCCAGCACTCTGGGAGGCTGAGGCAGGAGGATCACAAGTGGAGCTCAGCCTGGGAAACTTAGCAACTTGGCAGGATCTTGTCTCGAATCAAAAATGAAAACTGGTCTGGGGATGCAGCTCAGTGTAAAAGCCCTGGGTTCAGTCCCTAGTACCACTAAAATAAATAACCCAGACAGAAAAACAGAGTGGCCAGAGTTACCATCTGATAATGCCAAAAAGCAATAAAATGTCTAACATACAAAAAAGTTTACCTTCTCACAAAACCAAAGAAATGAAAAAGAAATGAAAGAAATGAAACTCCATAATTGTTGGCTCTTTAAATTACAAAATACATCTTGATTAGTGAAATGCAAGTAAATAATTTATGCAAGTTTTAAAAATCCAAAATAACTAAGAATACCTTTATATCTATTGTTTTATGTGTAATATACTTTTGTGATATAGACTTAAGTTCATTTATTGTAGTAATTCATTTATTCAGACTTTGATGTAAGTTTATCCTAAGAAAACAGATTGATGCAATGATAACCTGAACATCTTTTGAATGTACAAACGTTTACCTTTCAGTACTCAGCTAAGGAATTTGAAATTTAACTTCTCTCTTTTTCTTTCTTACATTTTCTAGCCTTACGAATTTCACTGCTATAGTTCTTCTCTTATGTGGACTAGTGGGTGAGGACATGGTAAAGAATCTTAATAAAGATGTAAGCTACAAAGAAAAATCTTTGGCAAATCATTACAATAAAGGGCTCTGCTGGACCCAGAGAAGAAGCATGAAGACATGACCACTGCAGCCCATTCTAGGAGTGGAAAGCTGAGCTAAAGAATGGTGATTTGAGTGGTGAAGTGAGTCAGACACAGAAGATTAAATATGTTAAATATCAAATGGTTTCTAGGATTTGGGAAACCCAGAACAAAGGCATTCTATAGAACCAAATGTAGGAGTTATGGGGGGATGGAGAGGGCCAAAACTGGGAAGGGATTGTAATGTTGATATGATACATAAACATATGCACAAAATACTCAAGTTCATTGTCAACATTATATATCACATATATATATTAATAAAATGGGAAAAATTTAAAAACAAAATATATCTTGAAATAATAGTGTCTTAGGTTGGCAAGAGTGAGGGAAACAGCTACTTTCTTTACTGCTGGTGGGAGTGTAAGTTCACATATTAATTCTGGGTGACAGCTTCATGACTCACATCACGAGCCTTGAAATTTTGCAAACCCATTGCCCCAGTAAGTCTATTTCTAGGAATGTCTCCTTAGGAAACAATTGCGTGTGTTCACAGATATTGATTGCTGAGTCGCCTATAGACAAAAACAACTTAATTTCCCAACAATGAGGCATCAGATACATTAACCTCAATACAACCAAAGAATAGAATACCATGGCAACCATTAAAAACTAGTTGATCAAATATTATTTAATGACAGCTGTGCATAGAAACGTAATTAAAAGAGTATTAATATTCAAATCCTGGTTAACTCTAAGCGTCCACCTGCCTAACTGTGAAGTGTTATTCCTTAGCTCCAAAACTGTCCTCCAGGTATTGTTGGAAGAGGCAGAAGCTGCCTCATGCCCCCTTGAACATCTCTTTGTGGGGACTATGAGCCACTCAAGGAGGCATCACGCAGACGGGGCCCTTCGTGTGACTTGGGGGACCTACCTTATTCAGGAATGCTTCCTGCCCCTCACACCACATGACCACTTGTTTCAGAACTGATCCTGGGGTGGAGATGGATCCCTAACATCCGACATCCGACAAGGACCTCCTTGAGCTCAGGGTCTTGCCAACCGCAATCTTGGATAACTGTTTCCAGCCCATCTCTGATCCAATCTTCTCTCCAAAATCCTACTCTTTGGGCCAGAGAAGGTCTCCCCTCTTATTCTAACCATTTTCCCAGGAAAAAAAAAACTCTAAACCCCTTCCCTCCATTCCAATCACACATGCACGTGCACACACAAATCCCCTTATGTAGACACCTGCTGGGGGCAGAGTCAGCGATTGAGCAGGTCCCCCTGGCAAGAACCATCCTTTCTCAACCCAAATGCGCATCCAAGTAGACACTGAAGCAAAACAAGCACATGAAAATCCCAGGGTGATCTACCCCAAACAAGGTCTGTGTCCATCTCCAAGGAGCGAGATGTTAACTGTGTGCTTTGTATTTCGCTTATTTGCTTACGTATATTTTACAAAATCACTCCCTTTAAAATTTATGTATTTATGGGGGCAAAATATAAATTGTAAAATATTTACAAGGTCAAAAATAGAACACTGATAGCCTACCATATGCCCAACACTGCACTGAGGTCACTGAACTTGACCACTGTCCTGACCCAGTCCCAGTCCCTTTCCTTCTCTACAGCAATGTCCCAAAAAAACACCATTCTTAACTTCTTGTTTACACCTCCGCTTTCCTTCATTATTTACTGGATGTGTGCTAATGCCAAACCAGTAGCTGCATGTGCTTTAAATTCCCATAAATAAGATCAGACCCTGCATATTCTTCTGAGTTTGTTCTTTTCATGGGGTATGACTTTCCTGAGCTGTCTCTACCCACGGCAGTGCTTCCCTCCTTCCCGAGGCAGGACACCGTATGCTCACCATTCTTCTCTGATGGGTGTTTGGGTTGTGTCTTTGTTTTCCTCCCACTGGAAATGTTGCATAGACACAGGGTCCACGTCCCCTAGAGCCCAGGCCCAGAAGATTTCCTAGGTACCACTAGGAGGAACTGATAGGATTTTAGACCTAAAATGTCTCATGTATCTGGAAGGTGACAGGACCACAGAGGTGCTGTACTCACCAGGGCATTCGTCCACTGATGAGTTCAGGGCTGAATATGCTATAGGAGGTGGTACTGACAGGTGTGTCACTGGGGGTGTAACCTGGAAGATGTATTCTTGCCTCTGTTTCCTGGCCACCATGGTTTGAACATGCTGTCCTCTGCTGAGCACTCCCGCCATGGCATTTCTGCCTATAAGCCAGCCAACTATGGACAGAAATGTCTAAAATCCATGAGCCAAAATAAATCTACATCAAGTTATGGGTATCCAGTATTGGGTCCTAAGAACAGGAAAGTGACTATTGGGAGATGGGCTCCCCAGCTAGCTCAGCAGCTAGAGCATTTGCCTAGCAAGCCCAAGGCCCTGGACTCAATTCCTCAGCACCACATAAACATGGGCACGGCACGGTGGTGTGCTGAGACAAGAGGATTGCCATGAGTTCAAGGTTAGCATGGGCTCCATAGTGAGATCACGACCAGCCTGGACTACAGAGAGAGACCCTACCTCAAAAAAAAAAAAAAAAAAAAAAAGTGACCAATGAAGGAAGAAACTTGCTTGGTCACAAGATCTAAACATATCTGCCTTTTCTGGATACAACCCAATTGTCTTCCACAACTCTGAGCTGATTCCCTTCCCCAGGCAGTATGTAAGTGTCAAGGCTGAGATCCGCTTCAGTTCAAGATGAAGACCTGCTCTATGACAAAGGGCCTCCTGGGGCACATCTTCCTTGGCTGCTGGAGCTGCTCTCAGACACACACACACAGATGCGATGGTCTTTCTTTCCTGAGGAGACAAGCAGCATTTGAGGGACAACCTGAATCCCAACCTGCTCTCTCATTTCCTGTTGCTCCTTGTTCTCTCTGAGCTGCATTCGTGGTAAAGCTGGTGCCCATTGAAGCCAAACAGCCTCTCTGAAATGAGCACTGACAGTGGACCACAGAAGCAGTGGACCATGGATCATCCCTGCTCCCACTCAGCACATAGACTTGAACAGCCCAGCCTGCTCCTGAGGTAAATGTGACCTGGGATACTGGTGGGCAGCCCAGGGCCTCTTTCTCCTTCAAGCTGTGGTGACTGAATCTTCACCCGGCCTTCGCACCTGCCTGAAGACATTGACTACAAAATAAGGCTATGCCTCCAGCCATGTTCTGGCTCCACACCATGCCTCCATCCCAACATGTCAAAAATAGGAGGGTAATTGTAAAAGATAAAATTAGAATATCTGCTCAGGAAGTCTAACATATGAATATAGAAGATCTCAGAAAGAATAAAAGGATTGGAGGAAAGGAGGCTGTATGAGGGAACATGAATGGAAAACTGGTGACAAAGATATTGAGGGATGAGACAGGTGGGTAGGCCTCTTCATCTAGGTGGAGAATGTAAAGATACTGATCCCACATAAGTGTTCACCAAAAGGTGACCTCAGCAGAAAAAGGCTTTAACAGTCAAGCAGATAGGATGATCAGTTCTGTAGACTAAAGTCAACCTCTTCCTGCAGCCACCCCTGTCATTGCCTAATGGGCTTGAGTGGTCATGGTAGCAGGGATGGAGGCTATTTCTATGCTCAACAACATAGGTGTCCATTCATCAAGGATGACCTGGCAATAGCCACTGTTGAGTGCCCAGTCTGCCAGCAGCAAAAACCAATCCTATACCCCTTGATACAGCACCAGTCCTTGGGGTGACCAACTTCTGACCTGGTGAAGGGTTGATTTTATTGAACTATTTTTATAACGGAAGGGTAAAGCTTTGTCCTTATTGGAGTAGACACTTACTCTGAGAATGGATTTGGGTTTCTTGTGTGTAATCCTTTTGCCAAAACTACTATTTGTGGGCTTACAGGGAGCCTCATCTGTCCTCACGGTATTCCTTACAACATTGCTTCTGACCACACAATATACTTCATTTCATTGCCAAAGAAGTGAGGCAATGGGCTCATGCTCAAAGAATTCAGTGGTCTTACCATATTTCCCACAATCCAGAAGCAGCCAGACTAATAGAATGGTGGAAGAGCTTTTTAAAGACGCAGTTACAGTTCCAACAACATAGCAATATCATGCAAGGTTCTTCAGAAGGCTGTATATGTTCTGAATCACTATCTGATAACTGGCAATATTTCTCCCACAGCCAGAATTAATGGGTCAAGGAATCAAGAAATGGAAGATGAGTTCCAGAAAGTATGGGTGGCTCCATCCCTACAGCCTTGCTGGTTGCAGCCCACAGGGTCTCTCTCTTAGGCTGGCTCCACTCACAGTCTACAACTTTCCTCAGCAGATGTTCCACATTTCTGGTGTCTCTGTCTTCCTAGAGTCCCTACCTCAGCTTCATTCCCACAGTTTCACACACTGCCCTCTCCAGGGATTCTTGCCTTCTTCTCAGGCCTTCTTCTAAAACCTGGTGGAAGGCACCCTAACCCAACAACTCTTGTATTCTACACGCCAATTAAACCAGAACTGTGTGTATGATGTGATGTTCTGCTGTTAGTGGAAGCAGTGTCCAGATTCCTTTGGATCATGACTGTAACTGCTTCCTGGTGACTGGATAGCTGAGCACAACTAAATCAATCCCAGGAAACCAATTTCTAAGAGTCCCCTCTCAAGCAGGGGGTCCAGGGACTTCCATCTCAAGTGGAAGGTTGATACTTGTGCACCCTTGAGCCTGGGACAGGTGGGGTCTTACTGATTTCTGGGATGCCCTTAAAGCATCTTCCTTTTTGTCTGTGTACAAAGTACTTGGTTTCTTTTTTTTAATGGCACAATTCCTCAGTAACCACAACTCCTTGAGTCCAGACTTTACACACAGTTCCTTTTGGGCCAAATTATAAATTTTTCTATCTTTTTCTGCTCTATTTACTTATATTTACAAATACATCTAAGAGCATCCAGCAGTATGGTGACAGTTGAAGAGATAATGTAAACTTGAGGCAATCAGGAGCCACACCTGATCAGGGGTTGGGAACCACGCCTAGATTGGGAATTGAGAACCAGTCTGGATTAGAGTATGAGTGATTTATAGAACACAGAGAATGAGCGAAGAGCACCCACCCAGTTGTGGGAGGCACAACTTGGAATTTGAACTGTATAAAAGGAGGGAAGAAAAAAGATTGGTACAGCTTCTTCCTCTGGGAAAGCTCTCGCCTTCTCAATTGTCTACAGATGCTGACTTGCTATGCGCGGCAGATCTTCATCACAGATTTGCTCCAGTCTGGACTTGCGCCTGTCTGCCCATTGCTGATCTTCAGCCTCCAGTCTTTACCATTGTTCTTTGAACAACTGAGGTCCATAGCACACTCTCACCGGCTGTCCTTCAGTCCAGGACAGGAGTCTACTTTGTAGGTGAGCCGCCATTGGACACTCCAGGTCTCGCACATGCAGGCCGCCATCTTAGACTATCTCTATCCTTAGATTTGTAAGCCTTCTGAATAGATCCTTTTTGCTATAATTTCTGTCAATTCTGCCTATTGAAAGAATCCAAATTAATACAAGTACCTACCCTACAGCCTAAAGTTGGACTAACTTAAAAATTTCTACACCCAATCAATTAATCCATCTCCCCTAATCTCAGTCTCTTATAGCATCTTAGGATAGGGGTAAAATATAGAAAAAAAAAAAACTTTTGCAAGAGAGTAATATATGTAGCCTATCTAATTGAGTTACAAATGAAATTTCAAGTGAAACCTCCCAAGCCTGGCCTTTACTGTCTGCATCCACATCAGTCTTCTGATCTTTTAAGTTCTGGCCAGGATCACCCATCACATTCTGCTTATAGAATTCTAAGGCTTTTCTAGTCTGCCTTTCCAAACATTTCCAAACTTCTGAAAATCAGCTCAAAGCCTTCTGAATGGCACAGTCAGGTTGAGTCACAGCAATGACCCCAATTCCTGTACCAATTTTATGTGTTAGTCATCTTGCCATCCCTGGGACACAATGCCTGACATGCACAACTTAAAGGAGGAAAGGTTTAATTTGGCCTAGAGTTTTGGTCCATGGTTAGCTGGGTCTAAGACAGAATAATGGGGCATGGTAGAGCAATGGTGCTTAGTTCCTGATGTCTAGAAAGCAAAGCAGAGGATAATGCCAGAAAGGAAGAAGCCAAGAACCAGACAGAGATCCAAGATTACTCCTCCACAACCCACATCCCATGCCTAAAGGTCACAGTAGCCACTTAAGAAACACTCTAAGAAATGTTCCCCAAACTGGAGGGCATCAGGAAGTCATATGTTCCCAACACTGCATAAAAATACGTTTTCACCACAGCATATCAATGCTAATTTTCAGATCTCTGACAACAACAAGACCACAGCTTCCCAAAAAGAAAAACAATTAGGTAATACATAAAGAATACAGAGGCACATTGACCTTGACCTCTTTATATCACTGGAAAACAAAAGATAATGGTAAAAGTTCTTCACATATTTTTCAGTACTGAAAATTAAACCCAGGGCCTTTGTTCTGAGCTATATCTCCAGGCCTTTTTAGTTTTTATATTGAGACAGAGTCTCATTGCCCAGGCTGGGCTCCAACCTGCATACCTCCTGCCTCAGCCTCCCAGAGTGCTGGGATTACAAGGGGTCCTTTCCATTTGAAATGAAAAACCAACCCCTAATTCTATATCCAACCAAAGAAGCAGGTGTGATGTTCACGCACCTTTCCTGAGAGGCTCTGGGAGGGCACGCTGTACCAAAAAAGGTATAATTTGAAATAAAATCAGGCTGAAGATGTAGGAAAACCTGACACAAGAGAAAAGAGAAGGACATTTGGGTGGCAAAGGGGGGTCCCAGGCAGAGACAGCACCCGCTGCCCGTGTGGTAGTTCTATGCTGCCACAGGTTGGGAGGATCTGGAAGAGCTCTTGGATGATGGGGCTGATAGAGAGCAAGGGATAAAGGCTTGGATTTGGTGATCAGTCCATAGACAGGCAAACAAAGAAACCAGATGCAGTGGCGCACACGTGCAATTCCTGCATTTCAGAGGCTGAGACAGGAGGATCACCCGTTCCAGGATAGCTCCGGCTACGTAGCAAGTTCAAGACCAGCCTGGACTAAAAGAAAATACAAATGAAAAAAAAAAAAAAAATCAAGATAGTTGTGGGCACTAAGTAAAATGAAAATTCATGCTGAAAATCAGGGAAAAGTGTATCTTATAGAACATTCACACCTTATGGAACATTCACATCTCATGGAATGTTCACCTCTGTACACTTTAATCATAGGGGCTGGAGGCACAGCTCAACAGTTAAGAGCACTTGGCTAGCAATTGCAGGCCCTGGGTTTGATTCTCTAGCACCTCAGAGGCTGTGTATGGTGATGCATGACACACCTATAGAAAATAAATAAATAGATAGAAAATAAAGGCCTATACCCCTGGGCCTGGCTCAAAAAAAATAAAATAAATCAACTTTAAGCATATACAACTTGAAAAAATTTCAAATGAAACAGTAAACGTATGAATATGTACACATTAGAGTCTTCCTCTCCTCCACTATCCTACCTACCCCCTAAAGTGCTCCAGAGGAGCTAACCCAGCCCAGATGTCTTGCCCTGTCTGTCCCCAGGCAACTTCCCTTTTAGGAACAGGAGCTACTCAACCCCCGTTGGGATGGGAAGAGAAAATAAATCTGAAAAGAGAGAAACCTGGTAATTAGTGCTTCTACAAGATAATAAATTCCAAATCTCATCCAATGCGGCCTTGGGAGTGGAGTAGTATAAAAAGATACCCAGCCTGAGGAGTCTATCAGATCACCTTAATCTCACTTTTTGTCTTTTGCATTTTAAATTATTCAGTTCCTTTGAAAAGTAGAAATACTGTCTTTGTAGAATCAGACAGCTCCCTCCACAGGGTGCCAGTTTAGGATCTCCACAGTGAGCTTGGCTGGAGCTACTGGGGCCACCGCCTTGTAGTCTGGAGATGTGTATTCAATAAGGCCACAGTGCTCCCATCAGCTCAGGCCTGCTCCAGATACCTGTATTCTGCAACCTGAGGACCTCATCCATCCAGTGAGGGTGAGAGACAGCCAAGCACAGGTAGAACAGGGCCAGCACAAGGCAAGGTACGGGTAGAATGCTCCAGGCTGCTCAGACCTCTCGCCAGAGGCTCAGGCCCAGATTAGGTCATCCACCTCCGTCAGGAACCAGGTGCTGACTGCTTTAGTCCCGGAGACTTCTCATTGCAGACCTGCACAGGAATTGATCCCAGGACGTACTGAGATGGCACTGGAATCATTTCACAGATGAAGCAACTGAGGTCTAAATAAACAAGGAAGCCTAAGACCCTGCAAGTAGCAGGCAGTAGAGCTGGGATCTGTCTGACTCCAAAAACTACCTTACTGTGGCTGCTTTTGATGATTCCCCCTAGACCAGACCCAGAACTGGGCACAGGGGATTTTTTAAAAGACTAAGACAAGGCTACTGACCTCCAGTAGTACATCTCACGGGAGCTGGGCATTTAACAGCCAGTTTCAATGTGCTACAGTAGCGATGGACGGTGTATTAGTCAGCATTTTGTCACTGACACCAAACAACCCACACCCATAACTTCCAGGAAGAGACAGTCAATTCAGCTCATGGTTTCAGAAGGTTCAGTCCATGGTTGGCTGACTACAAAGAAGAAAATGGCACAACAGCAGAAAATGGTGGAAGAACCCTGCTCAACCAACGGAAAACTGGAAGCAGAAAAGGAAGGCAAAAGCCAGCAGCAAGAATATGCTCTTCCAGATCATGCCCCCAGTGACCCACATCCAATCAAACCCCACCTTCTAACAGCACATTCTAGTAGAAATTTATCAATGAACAACCCATTCATAAGTATAGCTCCTTCATGATCCAATCACCTTCCAAAAGCCCTACCTCTTAACACTTGAGACTTTGGGGAACACCTGAAATCTTAACTGCAATCAAGAGTCTGTGAAAACAGGTCCAGAGGAGAGCAAACTAGGACGTCAGGAAGGGGCAAGGATCTACCCTAGGCACTCCTGCTGGGACCATCCTGGGGAAGGGCAGACTTGAGGGTGTGGGAAGTCATCTTCAAATCTGTGAAGGGCAGGGCCATTCAAAGCAACTCCCAAGAACTTATCCAGACCCAGATACAGAAATGATAAGAAAGCCAGAGGAGTGCGGCCACCTGGGCTGAACGGGGCCTCTTTGTGAGAGGCTAAGGTCTTTGACATGAAGAAGTGAACATGCCCCATCTGTCAAAAATGCAGCTCAAGGACTCCTGAGCTGGCAGGAGGGGATGTATGAGTCACTTTCCCAGAGCTGGACAAAGTCCTGAGGTCCATAACTTAAAGGAGGAAATGTTTAATTTGGCTCATGGTTTCAGGGGATTCAGTATGTAGTTGGCTGGGTCCAGGCAAAACCATAACGGGAGAAGGGTGTGGTAGAGTAAGTGGTTTAGCTCATGGTGGCCAGGAGGCAGGAGAACAGTACCAGAGAAGAAGAGAGGAGGAATCAGACACAGCCTGTGAAGCCACACCTCCACGACCCACCTAGGCCCACCCAATAATGGCTCCACCAATCCCCCGAGTAGTTGAAAATCAATCAAATTGATACAGTCAAGCTTATTCTTCACAGCAGGCAAGAACTCTGATTTTCTGGCCTGTCCTACCTTACCCTTCCCAGACATGTTCAGCCACCTGTACATCCCAGTGACGACAATAGCCCCAGCTTCATCGAGTAGTTGAAAGGACCAAATGAGAAAAACAGGGCTCAGAGAGATTAAGTAGTGTGTCCCAAGTCATGCAGCCTATGAAGAGGGGAGCAGGGTTCCTTTCACTGTTTGGTCTCCCAGGTAGGCTCTCCCTTCTTCCCTGGGGATCCCACTGTGGTTGGTGACTCTGCTGGTGCTCCAGGTGATAGCTGGAAGTAGGTGCTCTAGAGGAGTGCAAGACAATGTTGGAGGCTGACCCAGACCTGAGCCAGTGCTGAACACTGAGAATTCTGCAGGCTGGCACAGTAGGAAGACAGCTGGACTTCAACTTGGAAGATATGATATATAGACCACCTTGTCCAACTCCCTGGTCTTGCATGTGGGTCTCAGTTTTACACCTGCAAAATAGGGCACTAATTCCCACTCTGAGAAACTGTTAAGCTTAGCCTGTGCCATCAAAGACTAGTACCTGTGAATCCCTCAAGTGCTGGTACACTTGGCAAATGTGGCTCAAAGACGGGACCACCATGCATTGAAATCCTGCAATATGACCCATCACATGCAGGCCCTGAGGTGAAGACTCATGCGGAGTGACGTGTTAAAGTCACTCCCAGGACAGTAAGGACGTGAGGCTGTGGTATGGCAGGGTTCAGAAGAAGCCACAGTCAGAGCATGATCCTGCCAGATTCCCTGAAATGGGATTATAGCACGGAGTCTGCCCTGCCTTGAACTGAAGGGCCTGGGCTCTCTTACTGCTGCCTCCAGCTCCCTGACTGTGGCCACCCTGGGCACTTCTGGTTGGTAGCAGCTCTAAGCAAAGCAGCTTCTAAGGCCTGGAGATCACCCTCTATGAAGCCCACCCTGCACGCTGCAGAGAAAGAGACAGAAGCGAGGGTGGACACAAAGGACTCACAAAGGTCATTCAAGAATATCCGGTCAGAGAACTACGGTGTCTACCATCCAGATCATTGACAGAAGTGTCATTTTATTACCAATCAGTGAAGGGGCTATGAGTCCACTCAGAATAGTAATACCTGTAGCATTCGATTCACTGAAGGAGTTTAGGAGTCCTGCTTGACAGATGACAGACTAAGACTTGGAAAAATGTCCCGCCTCAGCCTCCCAGTAAATAAGAGCTCAATTCCATCTACCTTAAGATGCCTAAAAACCTTACGACGGCGAGCCCACAGCTCCACCTTCCAGATGCCCTGCCACTGGCCACCTCTGCTGCCTTCTTCAAAGACCCCCTCCACTCTGCTTGTCCTGCTGACCTCACACAAGGACCTTAGACGGTAGAGGAAGCTTTCAGTGCTGGAGCTTTCAGACTCAAGTACTCAACACACAACACTGATGTGACAGCGCACACATGAAGCAGACAAGATGGCAGGGGTGGCGGCGGTGGAGCTGGGATGGGGCAGAACCGTGATGAGAACAGTGATTGTTCTGATGACGTTGACAGAGATAGTAACGGTTGTTCTGTTGGTCTGGATTAAAAGCATTGAACCAGTGTGGGGGTGAGGAGTGGAGTGGTGGTGACGCAGCAGTGCTGGTGTGGTGAAGCTGGTACTGGTGGAGGTGGTGATGGTGGCTGTGGTAACGGAGGTCACGACAGTGGCAGGAGAAGCAGGGGCGAGGGGTCAAGGTAGCCTGGGGGAGGGTGGAAGCCGTGATGGCGATGGTTGCGGTAGCAGTGGAGGTGGAATCGGTGATAATGACAGTCACAGTAGGCGGGGAGGGGCTAGCGTAGTAGTCGGGGTGGCAGTAGTTGATGGGGATGACCCTGTGATTTTAAAATATAAGGATGGTCATTATGGTGGGGAAGGTGATCAGGGTAACGGTAGTGACGAGGTGATGCCCCCATGCTGGTGACAGTGGTTGCAGCCATAGTGGCATCAACACAGTGACAGCAGTGGAGGGCGCTGCCGAAGGTGCCATAGCAGTGCCAGTGCGGCGGAGGTGGCGCTGTGATGGCGGAAATCTGAACAGGACAGCCGAGGACCTGCCAGTGGAGCAAGTCAGTTACACCATATTTCAGTAACAGCGTGTAGCTGCTTGTTAGCAGAGATCTGCTTTCCAACGGCAAATAATAAAATTATGCTTTTTGTGCGGCTAATGAAATGCAAATTGAAGCTGGATGCACATTAATGCAAAGAGTTGAATATCCATTTAATCAGCTCCTCCCTGCAGGGGCCAATGATAAAAATGACAGAGGAATTGCATTGCTAATTCTGGGCCTGTCACATCTTATGCGTCCTTACCTTGTAAGTTTACCACTCCTGTGGCTGACACCTGCCTGAAGGGCCCAAGGTTTACACTGATCAGGGTTCTAGGAGTCTGGAAATCCCTTTGGGGACAGGCAGGCAGCAGGGCCTGCAGTTGGGCCAGACGGGGAGGAGGGAGGCCTGGAGGAGTAGGACTGAAAGATGCAGCCTTTCCTATATTCCCAGAATAACTTGTCAGCACCCTCCTGTCACCCACCCACCCCCCGCAGCCCTTCTCCTACAAGGGTGGGTGGAATGATGGCCAGACGGCTCCTTTCTATGCATTATGATTTAAATACGAAATGTCCTCCAAAGACTCGTGAATTGAGGACTTGATCTCCTAATCCAGCAGTGTTCAGAGACAGCGCCTGTGATGGGGATGTACCTCTGAAGTGTCCATCTTGACCCGGACCCCTCCCCTGGCTCTCCCACCTGCTCTCTGCTGGCTGCTAGGAGGTGAGCTGCCTTCACTGCCACGCCCCCTGCCGTCATGATCCTGCCTCATCACAGGCCTGAGTGACAAAGTCAGCTACCCATGGACTGAAACGTCTGAAACCGTGAGCCAAAACCAGCCTTCCCTCCTCTCACCTGTGCTTACAAAAACAATGAAAAGTCGCATAGCAGGCTGACAGGAAATCAGAGATACAGTACCAACAGCCAACATGCGTTGCGGCAGGTGCTGTGCTAGGTGATTTGCCTGCACCTGCCCACTCACTCAACACCCCTGAGTGTAGCACCTTCATGGTCCTACCACCTCTCCAGCAGATCCTGTTCACAGATGTAGAAACTGAGGCTCAGAGAGGCATGGGACTTGGCCGAGGGACACAGCGCCTGTAAGGGATTTGAACCCAACAGTGACTCTAAAGATCATCTTCTCAACTATTCTGTCCTACTGCTGCCCTGGAAGAGAAGGCACAGCTGACCAGTGAAAGGGCCCAGAAGAAGTGGTGACACCAGTCCCAGGGAGAAGCTCGGCAAGGGTCTTCCTAAATAGGAAGAGAGGTGGTGGTTATTTGTGTCTGGCTCCCAGTTCTGCCAAGGCAGTGACTTTGGGACAGAGTGTGAAGGAAGCAGAGGGCACTCAGGCCAAGGGTCCTTAAAGCCAGAGGCTGGGGCAGGAGGATCACAAATTCAAGCTCAACTGGAACAACTTAGTGACTCAGCAAGATCCTGTCTCAAAATCAAAACAAACAAACAAACAAACAAACAAAAAACGGGGCTGGAGATGTATGTTAGTGTGAAGGCCCTGGGTTCAATCTTCATTACTCAGGAAAAAAAAAAAAAAAAGGAGGCCTTGAATTCCAGGCTCAGGTGGGACTTGCCATGCAGGTATGGCCAACAAGTATTTGTCAGACTAGGAAAAGGACAATCAACATAGATCTGTAAGTTGGTGACTGCAGGAGCTGTGAGGACAGAGAAGAGGGACGAGTCTGGGAGCAGAAAGGCAGTGAGGGCCAGGGCAGGGAAGCAGCGAGTGGTGATGAGCTGGAGGGGACTGCGCCAGCCTGTAGTAATTGTCACCATGACTGGACTAAGAGCCTGCTGGACAGGTGGTTGGAGCAAGGGGTGCCACACTCATCACAGGATTAATCCACAGCCGAATGTCCTGTTGGGAAATGGGGCCCAGTTGGAGTGGGTCACTGGGGCGTGTGTTGGGGGGGGGGGCCTCCTCCTCTGGGCTCAGCCTCCTGGTCACCAGGAAGGCAGCAGCTTTGCTCCGCCTAGCCCCTCCGCCTTGTAGACAGCTAACCAAGGAAACCTCTAAAATTATGAGCAAAATAAATCTCTCCTCCTTTTCTTATAGGAGTCAGGTGGGGTTTTTTGTTTTTGTTTGTTTTGTTTTTTGTTTATTTCCTCAGCAACAGGAAAGCTGTCTACGGCAAGGCCCACCTAGGCATGTCCTGTCTGGGCCATGCTCTGTGTCACAGAGGCAGCTGGGCACAGCACGAAAGAGCCGCGATCGTGGACTCCCTCCTCCGCCTCCCTCTCCCAGTACTAAGAGCAGCTTAGGAGGGCTCTGAGGAGCTCCAGGATCCTTGTGTAAGCCTGCTCAAGTGACAGTGTGACAAGGGGTCCTTAACCCTCTTTAGTAGCATGGAGATGTGGGGCAGCCATGCTGATGAGGCTGTGACAACCTGTCGCGGGATTCTGATCAGATCTGACAGGTGCTTTCCAATCATCACACCGCAGCTCAGGCAGATTTACCTCTCACCTGGCCTCGGTGGACACACGTGAGGTTGTTCAAGCTCCTGGCTCGGCTGTAACCCAGCCCCCTGCCGGCACATGGGAGGTGCCACCCCCTGAGCTGCCCCCACGGCCCAACTCCACCATGGCCATGCTGGCGGCACGGGCCACATAAGAATCCCCACGCTTCTGTCCCCCACCAAACCCTACTGAGCGCTGGACACCGCACACAGGGCTGGCCCCTCGGCACTTGGCTGAGTCGCGGCAATGACAACCTTCCAAGCCATACCCACTAGAGTCTCATCTCAGAGATGCTAAAGATGCCACCAAATCAGCCAAATAGGTGACACCATCAAGTCCAACACTCAGAGCGCTGCCGTGCAGTGGCATGCCAGGGCTGTCCCTGGCCCTCTTTCCGTGGGACGAATCACACAGCTTGCACATACCCAGCATCTTGTAATTTAAATCACAGGTGTGGCAAAAAAGCAAAACTGCACACCTCATCAGCCTGCAAGCAGAAGAGGGAGGAGAAAGGGCAGGGATCCCATAATCCTCTCTGAGGGCAAGCCCTCTCCCACAAGGCCCCACCTCTTAAGTACCAGCACCTCCCAACAGCACCACCATGAGGACAAGCCTTTAATGTGCAAATATTTGGGGGGTATAAACATTCAAACTATAGCATGAAGCTTCTCTACTGACATACATGACCTGGCCTGGGTTGGGGGTACCATTCAAACAAGACAGCTGCTTGGCTATTAGGAGAAGCTGAGGTAAGAATGGTAAGCATGCAACAAGGGTAGGGATGGGACGACTGGCCAGCGTGTCAGAAGCTTTTAGGACAATGGAGGTGCCTGGTGGGTTGTGTCACCGGAAGAAGAGAACTCTGAGGATTGAAGCTGTCATGGAAAAGGCCATTCAAGGAGAGAATTTAGCCTTGGTGAATTTGTGGATTTCAGGCCAAGTTAGGTCAAGCTGATATCACAGGGCCACCCCTGAGCTGTGTGGTTCCCCTAAGCCTAGGACACAGGCTCCCCTTGAACTCATCACTGAGCTGAGTTTGGGGTGGCCTGAATTGTCTTTGTTTGGGGTTGTTTGTTTTGAGTGGTATCATTATTTTATTTTTAAATTACCTATAATGTACCCTTTAAAAATTCCCTAATTATAGATAGGATAAATACATAATTGCACACTTTTAAAAAGCACATATTATTTACTCAATACTCCATAATTACGGTCTTTTCCACGAAATGCATTATTTCCTGGATGGTCCGTAATCGCTCCTTTGAAGCCGGCTGGGGAAGGCCAAATCGTTCTTCCATTCAGTTCATGGGTCACTGGTCCTGGCCCATCAGGCAGTTCATAAGCCACCGCTACTGTCTGTCACAGCCCAGCAAGATGTCACCCTTCAGAATGGTGAGCTTGGTGACTGTACAGGCAGTTCACTGCCACTACCGGTTGGGCTGAAGACTATGGTTGGGGGGAAGGCAGGTTTGTCCGTCACTTTTTTCTGTGTACGACCCTTGGGAGCCCAGGACCTTACAATTGAGCCCAGCCCATTTTTATTCTTGATTTTGAAGCAGAGTCTTGTTAAGTTGCTAATTGTCTGAGCTGGGCTTAAACTTGTGATCCTTCTGCCTCAGCCTCCCAGGGTGCTTGGATTGTCTCTTGATTCTTCCAAAGGAAGTGATCACGTGCTCTGGCTCAAGCCTGGCCTGCCTGTGTGTGTTGACATGTCCTATGTTAGTCCTGGGACCTTAGAGGAGGGTCTGAGTTCAGATTATACCAAGAGCGGTCACTGAGCCCAGGATGTGGGGGAGTCCGGCTGCGAGTGTGGGAAATGAAGACAGGGAAGAGAGAACAGCCCCATGAGGTGCCTGCACGGGAAGGGCCCTGCTGTGCTTGCCTTGGGACTGTCAGTCACACTTAGGAGTTGTCCCTGGGGGCCGGCAAAGCAGTCATTTGCCCTCCAGCTCCCATCATCCCTTGCTCCCAGAGGGTTGTCACTGTGCATGCCACAGTATAGGGCACTCCCAGACCGCCCTACACAGGGCCAGGTTCATGCAGGAGGCCTGGCATGTGCAGCACTATCTCCCAGTACCACCAGTGACCTCTGGGAAGGACCACAGAGTAACGGGCAGGGTGCCAGTTGCATCTGCTAACCCACACTTACCCCGCTCTGCCTCAGCTTTCCCATGACAAAGAAGGCTCGACATCATGCCACCTCTCAGGTCCAGGGGACAGAGACAGGGAGGAGGAATACATGGAATTTGCTAGCCAATAAATGGAAGGGGCCGTTGATATGTGTGACTGTGGACAAGGACTCAGCCTGACCCTTGGATAGCTCTTCCCTAGGTACCAGCTGAGCCACCTAGGCAGCCTGGGTGGCAGCCAGTACCAACCCAACGAGCCTGCGGGACCAACCAGAAACTCCACCAGCATTTGCAAGCTAGCCACGGGGTGGCAGTGAGTCCTTGACCACGTGGCTGGGACCTCACCCCTGATACCATGCATCAGCCTTTGCTGACAGGTTCCTCATCCTACCTGTAGGCCCAAGTTAGTGCGAGCATGCAAGACCCTGAGTTCAATCACTAGCACAAGAAGAAAAGAAGGAAGAAAGGAAGAAAGGACAGAAGAAAGGGAGGAAGGAAAATGTTCCTATCTCCAAAACAAAGAGAAATTCTCTCCTCTAGCTTTAGGCAGTGTTGAATAAGAAGTGAGAGCTGGTGCTGCAGCAGCCACCACAGGTCACGGGGATGCAAGCCTGAGGGTGAGGTCAACACACTGACAGCAACAGAGCTGACAACACAAACGTTCAATGCTTTGCTTATGTCACTGAGTCCCTAAATTAAGGATTCCCAATAAGGAAGGCATCACTGGTAGCCCCGTTTACAAGTAGGAAAACTCAGATCCAGAAGGATTCAAGTGACTGAGTATCCCAAACTCATACACCTAGCAATTTTTTTAACCTCACCTCAAATACTCTGGCTTCAAACTCTAAACTCTTTCTTGACCACTACCATTCTTGTCGTGTGCAGGTTGGGCATGGCAGCTCTGAGTGGCCACGGCAGGAAGATCATACGTTTGAGCCCAGTCTGGCCAGCTGTCTCAAAATTAGAAAAAAAAAGCATACATATATATATTATATATATACATATATATATACACATACGTATATTATATATGTGGAAGGAAAGAAGGATGAAAGTCCTTGCATTTGTCATTTTGCCTTGGTTCTTCTGTTCCTATAGCTGAGAATGTCCTTGTTAGCATCCTTCACTGAAATGAGCAAAAAGAAAAACCTGTAGGTCTTGCCTCAGCCTCAGCTCTACAAAGGGACAGTGGCACCCAGGAGCTCCTGTCTCACACTCTCCTCCGGCAGGACCCTCCCTGTGACCTAAATGTGAGTGACAAAACGCAGCTGTCACTATTCAGCCAGGCTCCCAGTGAGCCAAAGCCTGCGCTCAGCACCATGAGGGCCCTGTCATTTAATCCCCAGGCGACTCAGCAAGGCAGGCCAGACCTCGGGATCAGGGTGTCCTGGGGCCCTGCGGAGCACAGCTCGGGCTCCGCTCTGGGCCACCACCAAGCTGAGCATGGTCCAGGCCCTTCATCACTTAGTTCTCACAGCGGTCTAATAAGGTCACGACTGTGGCACAAATGACAAACTGAAGGCCTGGAGAAGCCAAGTGTCATGTTCAAGGTCGCAAGATGACAGGATGAACAAAGACTTAAAGGAGGTCCCTCTGATTCACCGCAGCAAGAGGCGAGAAAGGGTGACCACAGAACCAGCTGTGGTGGCCCGAGTAGGGTGGGGAAGCTCAGCCAGCGGGGCCCAAGGGGCTCGGAGCCTGGTGTGGTGGCATCAGCCACAGGGAGTCACATGCTTCATCTCCTCACAGGAGCACCTGCTGTCATGTGAAACCGCTGGGAGGGAGGGGTGCCTGCTGGAGAATGAGCTCCCTGTCGCCAGAAGTCTGCAAGCAGAGGCCAGGGCAAGATCTGAAGCATGCAGAGGAGGATCTCACTCCTGGGGGGAAAGTGGCAGGTTTTAGAATTCTAGCATTCAGTGGCCTGTGTCCAAGCTCTCCCCTAAGTTGTGGACATCTCACAGGATGTGAGCTTCCTGACTACTCCAGAGAGAGGCCATGGGAGGAGCACTGGAGCACAAGCCACACCACTCTGCCCTTGGCTGGCCCAGGAGGAGCACTGGGCTGAGTCCAGATATGTGGGGATCTGCAGAGTGCAGATGGGTGGGCATCACTGCTGTGCCACTGACTGACTCAATAACTTCAGACCACTTCATGTTTCCTTGCCAAGGGCCAACTTGGAGCTCAGTACCAGGCATGATTTTCTACAAAGTAAGTGTAAATCCACATGCACAATCCTCAAGGGGATGACCATCTCAGTACCTGGCTACAGCCAGGTGTAGCGGCACATACCTATAATCTCCAACACTCTGGAAGGCTGAGGTAGGAGGACTGCAAGTTCAGGCCCAACTAGGACAACCTGGCAACATAGTGAGACCTTGCTCCAAAATAAAAAATGAAGAATTGGGGACAAAGCTCAGTGCAAAAGCCCTAGGTTCAATCCTGGTGCCACAAAACCAAAACAAAACACCAGCCTGCCAGTAGGATTTCCAGAATGGCCGACTGCAGGCCGGCCAGGCTGGCCATGAGCCCTCCCCAACCATCTGGGGCACGGAGCAGCCTCCTGGGCTTGGCTACTCTTCAGAAAAAATCTGAAGCAATTCTCTACCCGAGCCTCAGTTTTCCTTTCTGTCAAATGGGGGTATAAATAAGAAGCCCCTGAGCTCACACCCAGCTCTGCACCAGAGGATGCCAGTGGTCTAAGCAGGGGCGCCAGCCCCTGGAGGAGGGGGCTCCTCCCTGGCTTCTGAAAGCGAGTGCTGGAAGACGGGACTGCGTGCCCTCTCCACCCCACACCCCGAGCTCACTCTTCATCCCCATCCCACACACGATCTCCAAGATTCCCGAAGGAAACTGTGTTTTCTTCCTTCAGCTCTCCCCACTCTGTTCCCAGAGAAGTGGTATGGACACAGAATGACCCAGGCTGGCCCCCTGCCCTTACTTTTTATTATGGGCTTTCTCATCTTTAGAATAGGAACATAATATTACATAATCATAGTAGCGTGAGGATGAAACAAAATAAGGCATTAAAGGTTCTGGCAGAGTACACAAGGTACACAGTAGGTACTCCATAAATGCCCCTCCTCTTCCTACAGGCAGGAGTGCAGCTCCACCCGTCCCCAGGGAGAAGGGCCACTGCAGGCCTGTTGTGGTGCTGCCAGGGTGAGCAGACAGCCTGTGCCTAAAAACCCACTGGTCCCTCAGCCGCGGGAATGTCCTCAGGCCAAATAAAGGAGAGAGGAGTGTCCGAGGCGGAGCTGTGTCAGCAGTTAGGAAGGGCAGCACCGTGACAGTGACACTGAGCACAGCCCTGAGCCGGTGCTCCAGGAACTGAGCTTGGCCCAGAGAAGCTGCACTGCCTGTCAGTCTGTGCTCCTGTCCCCACTCCCTTGCTTTCAATGGTGACTCTGACTCCCTGCAAGGGCACCCCTGCCTGTTCCCTGCAGGGACCCTACCTCAGGGTCCCCCTCCACTCTGAGCTCTGGGCAAGGTGACAGCTAGTCCCATCCAGCACATGGGGACTCAGCCCTGTGGCAGGCAGGAAGCAAAGGCAGCAGGGCCAGACCCACCCCAGCTCCGTATCAGCCTCGCTTCCAGGGGAGCTGGAGCTGCTCCGCCTCACTTCTGCCCCGCCTCAGCCCAGGGTAGACTCCCAGCACCCACAGGATGGAGCTTTGCCACTAGACCTCCCCTAACTGATGCCGGGGCCACTCCCAATCCGACAGCAGTGTGAGCACCACTGTCCTCAGAGGGCTGAGTCATGACATCACCAAATCCTTCTCAGAAGTTCTTTGGGGGGCCAGAGGAGGAGGTTCTGCTTTCTCCTAGGTGTAGTTAGGGATGAGACTGCAGGTTCTCTACGATAACCCCACTCCCAGAGTAGCCATCTTGGGGTGTGTGAAAATCCAACCCAAAAAAAGTTCCATTTGTAAATGAGGCAGAGCTCTACAGAAGAGGCCAGCCCAGAGGGTGCTGGGGGGCGGAGGGGGAGCAGAGCCTTGGGGTCCACTCCTAGGACACTCCTGCCTAATCCCCTTCCTGAGCCCCCAACACAGGGGAGCTTTGGAGGATGTCACAGATGAGTCAGCAATGCCTGACCAACATGTCATTGTCCTCTCCACATGTGGGATGCTCTGGCCTAGGCACCCCAGGAAGGTCTGTGACCAAGTGGAAGACTGTCGGGTGGCTGCCTGAGTACCCACCCTACCCTGCCACAAGGGTCAGGATGAGGTGCATCTTCCACACCTTCCCAGGGACCCACAGTGAGACCAAGTGTCACATGCCCAACAGTACATCAACGCGTGGCCCCTGGCAGCTATGGTGTCTCAGGGTACCTGTACTAGCTGCTCAGGGACAGCTCCCCCGAAACACTAAATCTGAGCTGAAGACACAGGCACCCAAAAGGCAAAGCAGTAGAGGTGCCACTTTGGTGACAGATGCAGCAACTGCATAGCCTGTTCCAGGGGCCACCATGGCCTCGAGGTCCATGGGGGTGCGGGCTAGCAGCGGCAGGATGGTGGCTGTGACCCCAGCTGCCGTCCACACCACGGCCCACACCTCCTGGACTTGGCACTGTGCGCTTCCTGCAACGGAGCAGGCCATGCCGACCTCCCCACCTGCACGGCCAGAGTCTGGGTCTGCAGCTTGGAGCCAAAGCCCCAGAGGGAGGTGCTGGGTCCCTCAGCGAGGGTGATGGGAACTCCTCAACTAATGGAAGGGCACCACCTTCCTCCAGGAACTCCTGGGGGCAGCAGGAAGACAAGCAGGACCTCCTGCCACTGCCCTTCTCTTTACGATGGTTCACACACTTTTTTTTTTTTTAACAAACTGAAGACTAGTGGCGATTTGCACAGAGCAAGTCAACTGGTGCCATTTCTCTAACAGTTTCAGTGATGGTTAGCATCTTTTAGCAATAAAGTATTTTTCAATTAAGGTAACACATTGTCTTTAGACACAATGATCTTACACACGTAATAGGCTACAATATGGTGCAAACCTAACTTGTACACGCCAAAGAATCGTGTGACTTATTTCACTGTGACAGTGGCTTTCTGGCAATGACCAGAAACATCCCCCCACCACCACCACCACCAGAAGTATCTCCAAGGTTCATGTGTAATCCTGGTGGGGGCAGAGCAGGTGGGAAGGTGAGTTGGGTGGGGACCAAACAGGGAGGGCTTCCATGTCTGAATGTGGCCATGTAAAAGAAAAGAAGGGAAGGAAGCAGGGTCAGAGCCTCATCAGGAGCGTCACAGCCCAGGGCCTTGCTCTGCCTGGGGTCTGGGAAGCAGGCAGTGGCTCTCTGGGGGACCACTGCTTGCTGGGGAGGATCTCAGGTTTGTGACCAGGTGACAGGAAATAAAAACAGGACACTTGTGTGTGCCGTGGTTTACACACACACACACACACACACACACCCCTCCAGCAGGAAAACAACAAATTTGCTACCAACAATTCTTTATAATGGGAAGGAGAGATGAGAACGAGACTCATGCTGTCCTCAGGGTAGGAACTCTAGGGGAAGCCACGTGTCTAGCCCAGCTACAGCCACCTCTCTTAGGAGCAGGGTGCTTTCCCCTGGGACAGACAACAGTGTGGCCTCAGACGCAGGCCTCCAGTCCCAGCATTCCCAAACCGGGTGGGTGACCTTGGGAGCCCCTCAGGCCCCCTGGGCCTCAGTTCTCCTGTCTGTGGGATCTGGCTAAGCATGGCAACGAGCTGGCATTTCACACACCACCACTAATCAGCTGGGTGAGAAGGACCTGGGGCTGAGCAGGGGCTGAGCCATCAGATTCTGAGTCTTCCTGGGACAGCTCCTGGGTCGAGGTATATGTGTCCTCCTTCTCCAGCCCCCACGGTCAGGGCCCCACATGGGCCTTTATAGAACAGGCACCTAGGAGATGCCAAAGGAGTCGTCCCCACCTGCCAAAATTCTATTACCCTCCCCTGACACACTTCAGTTCCCAAATAGGGAAAATGAGGCCCAGAACAGCATGGCAGCAGCTGAGCTTGCGTTGGAGCCAGTGTCGGGCTGCTCAGAAGCAGAGCCTGAGCCCACTTGACGGAGCATGAGGTCTACCCCAGGTCACAGAGCCACCCAGCACTGAGCCAGGACAGAGGCCCAGGGCCTCTGCGCTCCCTGCCTGTCCCTTCAGCGCAGCCCTGGCCTCCCCAACCAACTCGGCTCTAGGGCTGCCTCCCACCTGTCTCTCCACCAACTACGGTGTCACCCCAGTAACCAGGGGACCTGAGGCCCAGGAGCCACGCAGGCCCGACCTCAGTACGCTACAAGGCCCGGCCCGCCTGCCCTCGGGCTGCCCCCCGCCCCTCAGGCTGCTTAACATGCCCACGGGAACCTCCATGCTGAGCGTATAGATTTCTCTTTGTCTTTGGTGGTAATTATTAGCTGTCTCGGCGGGTGAATGCGGGCAGAAACAAAGGCAGCGAGGGTTGTAGAACCTTTTATCTCCATCAGGCCGCATTATTTGATAAGGTGCTAAGCTAATAGCAAAGCGTGTCAAATTGTGTTTAGACAGATCGAGGGGCTGGTACTGGAGGGTGTATTTGTCTCTGGAAAGCCGCACCTGGAAGGAGAATCAGAAAGGCGCACAGTCTCCCAGCCCTATGCAGAATGCCTGCTCCTGGCTGCGGGGCTCCCTGGCAAGGGGATACGAGGCGCCCACTCAGCTTGAGGCTTTGCCCTGAGCCCCCAGAAGTCCACACTGGGATCAGCAGCAGAGATGGGATTTGAACCCAGGTCCCCTGGCCCTCCTGCCTCAAGCACCAATTAAGCCCTAAACGTTAAATTCATCCTGTGCATTGCACTGACTGAGAGGTAACTTCAGCTCCCACAGGAAGCAGCATGGACCACACAGAAGTGACCGCAGCCTAAAGATGAAGCCCACAAGGGCTGGAGAAATCCAGGATGGCTTCCTGGAAGATGCAGGGTTCCAACCAGGCCCTGCTGGATGACAGGGGTTTGCAGTAAGAACCTGGGAAGAAGCCCCCTCAGCACCCAGCTCCAGTCCCCTCACAGTGAGCTTGTTCTGGCTCCCTAAGTCCTGCCAGGCACTTCTTCCACCTGCCTTTCCTGTCACCTCCAAACTGCCAGGGCACAACCACAGCTGGTCCTTCTACAACCTTAGTGGACCACAAGGTGGTACAGGGGAAGATCGATATGCACCAACACTTCCCACAGCCCCAGAGTTAGAAAAACCTCTGAGACCAGTGGCTTTACATCTAGAAATGGTCCCTGCAGTGGAAATTCAAGATGTACATGGGCCTTGCATTCACGGATGGCCACTATAGGAATGTTCTTAATAGCGACAAGAAAACCGGACCCCTTCAGTGCCTGGCCATGTGGGATCTGTGCAGGGAAGTACTTAGGACGTTCACATGAGGCTACCAACAGTGACGGTCAGTCAGTAGTTGGGGGTCTCCCTACAGGGAAGCAGACTCAAATGCAGGTACACCCCAAGGCCACGAAGGAAGGTGACTGGTAGCCGGGTGTTTCCCAGCAGCAGCTGCAGAGGGCTCAGGGCCACATCACCCTGGGAAAGTCCAAGATACCCAGAAAGCACCTGGTCCAAAAGGTGTCACTCCCACTGAGGGAGCGGCCATCTCACACTGTCCTTGTAGTTGACAGTTGAAAGACATCAGGGGGGATCTGAACAGTTCAGTCCCCTCACACTCGGGGCCTGCCCTGGACCCCAGGCTTCATGTCACAGGAGCCAGGGGCCAGCATGCCCCGAAGCGGCAGAGCCAAGGGCATGTGGGCACACGTGGGCAGCCGCTGCCTTGTCTACTCCTATCTGTGCTTCCTCTCTGCAGCCCTCCACCTGGGAGGAGCCAGGCTAGATGCAGACAAGCCATCTGCGATTCTGGACACCTCATGACACACCACTGGGCTGTCTCGCTCCAAGGGCACTCCGTGAACCGGTGGGACGGTGCCCTGCTCCTGCCTCGCTGCCTTCTCTCTGGGCACACCTCCTAGGGACGTCCAGACTCAGCTGGGAAACATCACTGCAGCTTCTTCATATTTTTGTTTGAGGGGATTTTTTTGTTCATTTCTGCTAAAGAGTGAGCCCAGGGCCTTCGCACTCTGCTACATCTCTAGCTTATTTTCTGGTTTTAATTTTGGAAGAAGTTCATTCAGATTGCCCAGGCTGGGTTTGGACTTTGCTGCCTGCCTGCCTCAGCCTCCCAGAGTGCTGAGACTCCAGGCTTGCACTACCCCCAGCCCAGCTCACCGCCTTGACCTGAGAGAACCTGCCGGCCCAGCCCCAGGAGGCACATGTGCAAACTGAGCCCCGCAAGGTGAGGCAGATGCAATCATGGTGGAGGTTCCCTGCAAAGGAATTCCACTCCACTCAGCAGTTACGGCAAACAAGGTAGCACTGCGAGTGCTGACACTCAGAGGACCCCGAGACTAATCATGAGGTGACAAGATCAAAGTGTTACACAATACAGGCGGCGTGATGCCTTTTGGGTTGAAAATATTTATATATATCCAAACACACTAAAAATAAAACCACGTCTCTCTGTGTGAACAGATATAAATGTGTCTGTATATTTTAAAAAGATCAGAAATGATATACATCAAAATTGTCACTGTGATTGTCCCTGCGGCAAAGGGAAGCCCGGGCTGGGGAGGGGGGAGGCCTCTGCCAGGACTGCATTGTTTAAATTCCAACGAAAATGTGTTCCTATATCACATGTGTAATTAAAAATAAATGAAAATGCTTCTAAAGATGAAAAGGGGGGGGAAAAAAGAGCCTGGTGGCAGATCCACCACAATACCAAAATATTTGTGGAGTTCGTTCCCTGAGCGCCGGGATTGTGAGTGTTTTTAAGTTTTCTTCTGTTTGCTTATCTGTGTTTTAATTTTGTTTTTCTACAAAGAGCACGCACTGTTTTTGTACTACAAGGGAGGAAAAATATGAAGCAATTTTTAATTAACTACCTGGTACACCACTGTCACCGCTGGCCTGGGCAGGGGGCTGCCGTCCCACCCGAGGCCCCTCCCAAGCCGCACCAGACTTCCACCTGTGGGGTCTCTCTCTGGGTGGCTCAGGCCTCCCCACACCCTCTCAGAGCCTGTATCTTCTCCCTTGCTCCCTGTGTTGGCCCTTCCCATGGTGGCTGCAGGCCCTGGAAGTGACAGTGGGCCTTCCTGCCTGGAGCCTTGTTCTTGTTCTGGAGCAGGTCACAGTCCTGGTGGTCAGTAAGAGCCAGCCAAGCCTGAGCAGGCACAGCCACTGGGCCAGTCCAAGGGTCTGAGCCCAGCCCAGGAGGCTGTGGGTCCACCTTAGCAGCCCCTGGAACCCAAACTCTGGCTGCTCAGAGAAGCATGCAAATGCAAATCCGCCACGTGAGCACTGCCCGGTGGAGGAGGAACTAGGTCTCTCTCCCAGAGGCTCTGAGTGTCAGATTTTCCACTCTGTTTCCCAGCCATGTGCTGCACATCCCTGTGCTAAAAATAACTTGGGCAAGGGAGGGGGACAGGGAGGGACTCCTAGGCCAGGGCCAGCTGGGCACATCAGCTCTCTTCATGGGGGCAGAGGGGCCGTGGCCTCTGAGGTTCAGAGGGTCTGTCCCCACCATGCAAACCTCTCCCCGTGGGCCTCTCCCTGCTTCCCAGCGTCTGTAAGTCCTCCCCACCCTGGGGACCCCAGGGACCCTGGGACCTGGCAGCCGTAGAAAGCACAAGGATAAAATGGTCTAAGAGTTCATTTAATCCTCCCCTGGGAGGTACAGTCACCTCTGAGTCTCTAAGGAAACAGAGAAAGTGCCCCCAGTCCAAGACCCACTGCTGGAACCCAATGCACTGAGTGGCTCAGTGTCTTCACTCCTTTGAAAGATCCTTGGGTCTAGCCAGAACCTCTGCTGCCATAGCCGAAGCTGAGTTCCTACCGCTCACCCCTAGAAAGAGAGAATGCTCCGAGTTCAAATCCAACTGAATATAGGGGAGGGTGTGTTGACCTATAGCATCACCCACCCTGGGGGCCTGGAACTCCCACCAAAGCCAGCAAGAGGCATGGAACACTCTATCTCAGGAAAACGCCAAACAAATCAGCAAGTCTTCCATGCTGGACGTGGTGGCACACATCTGTAATCCCAGCACTCTGGGAGGCTGAGGCAGGAGGATTAACCCAATTCCAACGCTGGCTGCTCAGCCATTAGTGAGACCCTCTCTTGAAATTAAAAAAAAAAAAAAAGTTAAGAGATGGGGGGCATAACTCAGTGCAAAAGCCTTGAGTTCAATCCCCAGTACCACAGAAAAATAATAATAATTCTTTTTAAAATCCTTTCTGTCCTTTCCTCGTGCCCTCTGCCTGCTGAACATCAATGCAATCTGTGCTAAGCCTGGGGAGGGCATCAGGAACATGGTGACCAGAAGGACATGTTTACCCTCCAAGAGATCCAGGTTGAGTTTGGGGCCCATGAGTTGTACACCAGAAGGGAAGTGACTACACCCAACCAAATGTGGGGCGACACGGCATCAACGCACAGCCAAGGGCATTGGCCGGCGTGTCCCTGGGGGTGCTACTGTCTGAGCTAAATGGGGGGGTCTGCGGTCTGGACACACGGGGGAGGGGGTGGTAGGCTCAAGGTCAAGGAGGTTAAACAGATAGCATGTGGACAGCCACTACACAGCCCTTTCTCTAACACCAAGTGCAGGCATTCGAACTCAGGCCACACTGCTGATGAAACCAACAAAGAAAAGTGGTTTTATAAGCTGGTAGGAGGTGGGGGACTTGATAAATTTGGCTAAGACGTAAGGGATGAAGAAAGCAAGGCTCCCCACCTGCCTGGCCACAGCCCTGGCACGGCAAAGTGCGCTGTGGGGCTGCAGTCTGGGTGCGCTCGGGCCTTGGGAGGTCTCAGAAAGTGGGTAACTCGGGGATCAGGGGTTAGGGATCTGGCCTAGTATGGATGGGCGGGCTGGAGAGGTGGTGGCTGCGTGGACACAGGAGGGGTGGTCTCAGGCAGACCCATGATGTCAGGAATGCAGCAGGCTTGGGGGATCAGGGGTCAGAGAAGCCTCAGTATGACCCCAGAGCCAAGTGCCTCTTCTGAGCTTAAGTCCGCCCCCACCCCTTTAATGGAAGAAATGACATTCCTCACAGGGAGGTTGGGATGACCACACATCCAGAAAGCTAGAAGAATCCAGGGCACTTCCATCTCACCAAGGAGCAGAAGCTGGAGACAGAGCAGTCACGATCAAGGCAGAACCAAGGGACGCGGCTGAGGACTGGACACTGGACAGGGATTTCTGCTGGCTCCCCCTCCTCTTTGCACGGTGTCCTTCTTCCTTCTAGCACGCTGGCCCTCTCGGGCCTGTAGCGCCCCAGAGGAACACAGCATGTGCCTGGGGGCCAGGTCACTGCCTGCCTTCCCAAGCTGTGCAGCCCGAGCCGGACCCTGGACGTCTCTCAGCCTCAAATGCCTCCTCTGTGCTGGGAAGAAAGGAAATGGCAGCCCTGGCACAGCTGGGGTTTCATGGAAGCCCTTGGCGGGACAGCCGACTCGCCACCAATCCTGCCTTATGGGAATGGAAACTGAGGCATTGAGAGGCAAAGGAAGCCGCTCAAGGTCATTACCAAGGAGGGAGCACAGCGGGCTATTGAGAGGATGGGAAGAGGACGCAGAGGAAGCCTCTGACGATGGCCTTTGTCTGCCACCTCGCAACGCCATCAGGACACAGGGCAGGTTAAGGAGCACATGGCTTCTCCAACACAAGAAACCCAAAGTCAAATGAGCAAAAGAGTAACAAGTGAGGGTAGGAAACAGGACGTTGGACAGGGTGAGCAGGCAGAAGTGGAGATGACCAAGTTTCCAAATGCATGTGCACTGATCCCTCAACTTGAATGTAATTATGATGTACCATGAATACATTCTAATAAAAAGGATAATTTGGGGAAAAATAAGAAATAATCGAATTAGTTGTGCTTGAGAATTAAACATTCTAGGCCCTGTAGAAGTGCCTTCACTTGTCTCTCTCCCCGTTCCCTGTTCCCTAGGGCTCGTCTCCTGGCTTGAGGGCGTGTGATTCCTGTGAAAGTTTCCGTACAGTGACTTCAAATGCATGAATGTCTACATCTGTAACAATATCAAAACTACACATTTTTGACTTCGGACTGGTGGAATGCTCTGAAACATTTGGGTTTGATGTTAAGGGATTTATCTGTATTAATACATTTTGCTCTATTTCACTGATTTAAGAAAAATAAAAGACAATGGCAAAAAAAAAAAGACCCCATGATGTTCCCCTGGTAGGAACTCAGCTGGAACAGATCCCAGAGGTCATCAGCTCCAGCTCCTAACTTACTAGGAGAGGTTGGGGCAGCCAGAGCAGCCAGCGGCCTTCCCCCAGCTGCACAGAGAGAGGCCGAGGACCATGAGGAATGGATGTGTGGATCCATAGGTCCTGCCAGGCACACAAGAGACCCCAGTGTGCCCCAGCAACCCAGGGAACAGGAGCCACAACAGTGGTTATTACACATCAGTACAGACGAGACACACATCCCTACTCTGCTATCACCTTTAAGGAGGAAGGTCGCTAGGGAAACAGCAAGAAGGGAAAGAGGTGACAGTGGGGCCAGGGCTACAAGGAGCGAGGGCTGAGATCCCTCTGCACTTGGCCTCAGACACCAGGTGAGGACCCGCCTGGCTCAGTGCCCTTTGCACACTGGTCCATGCGTACAGTCCTGATCTTCTACAGGACCCCATAAGACCACCGGCTGCTCCTCCTTTCTTATTAAGTTAGGAGCTGGAGCAGATGACCCCAGGGGCCTGCTCCATGGGGGGCACTGGAGCCTTCGTCAGTCCAGCAACACCGGTGCCCTGGAGCAGAGCAGGTCCTGAGGCCTAGAGTCCCTCAGGCCCCGCTCAGCCAGCGGTGGCCCTGGACAACAGGAGGCAGCACCCTGCCAACCCTCAGGAATACCCCGTGGCCTAGCTACACTCTGACGCTGAGGCTGGCACCATGCCGGCCCTTTCCACACTAATCTTGTTTCCTCCCCATAGCTGACCAGAGGGCGGCCATTGCTACTCTCTCATTTTCTTCAGTAAAGAATCTGAAGCTCAGAGACATCGGTTAGCAAAGTGAGAATTGCACAGCTGCAGGTGTGATGCCGGAATTTAAACTTCGGGACCTGATTCCATGGTTACCCCTCATAGGATGCTAGTAAATCGCTGCCCATGAGCACACGCACAGACACAAGCATGTCACCCTATGCATCCCACACAGCCCCACTCCCACATCACCAGTACACACACAAATACACAGGCACAGACGCGAGCCTGACACTCACAGGGCATGTGAACAGATGGCCCTCACGCAGGCGCCGTATCCACACTGGAGACCCTCATGCACATGGCCACACACACACTCCCATCTGCACACCTAGGCAGACGTGGTCACCGGTGTTGGCAAGTGTCACATACACCCCATAGTCCAGACCCACAGGCCCATGTGCAGACATACACCCATATCCTCAGCATACACATCACACACACACACACACACACACACACACACACACACACACACACGCACGCACGCACGCACTGCACCTCATTAAAGAATGCCCAGGAAATGAGTCATTTTTATTTAAAAAATAAAAACAGAAAGAGAAAGAAAGAAAGAAAGAAAGAAAGAAAGAAAGAAAGAAAGAAAGAAAGAAAGAAAGGAAGGAAGAAAGAAAGCTCTCAAATGCCAACAGATCCTAGTGGGTTTTTTTCTTCCGCCGCTGAAAGGTTTCCCAAGCAAAAGTCGCCCAACAGCGCCACCTGCTGAAGGCTAGCTCTTCAGGCTCCCCCTCCCACCTTCGCAGGCTGAGACCCTTCTTCGGTTTCCCTGAGGAGCTCAGGATTTAGGAGGTGAGTAGAGAAGGAAGAGAAGAATGGATCTGAGGCCAGGGAGAGTCACAGAGAAGGATGGGGAGCCAGCATCAGGGCCCCAGCAGGGGAGGACAAGGGGGCACCACAGGGAGACGGAAGCAGGTCACACAGCAGCCCAGAAGGACAGCTGGCCCTAAGAAGGCAGGAAGCAAAAAGGGCCAGCAGCAGAGAGAGAGGGTAAGGGAGAGCCCAAGGGGCCACAGGGGAGGCTAAGACAGGCACACCCAGACGGGGGACACATACACACACGTACACACAGGCACACACCTGTAGCCAGGACAGGCTGTGGGACTCTTTCCCAGGCCAGGACCCAGGCCCACACAAGGAGCAGGGCTTGCTGGCCCACTCTCTCCACCTCTCTTGGGCAGGCATTGGGGCCGGGCCCTGAGGCTCAGGTGGCCTTGGAGCTAGGAAGCCCTGTGCCATCTCAGCCCTGCACAGTGTCTGCCAGGTGGCCTCTTTCCAAGACTTACCCTCCTCCAGGATCACCACACACACACACACACACACACACACACACACACACACGCCACACTACCACTACCACTACCACCACCAACGGGCAGAGGAGGGGCTATTCTCAGCAGGGAGGCCTCTCACATGAACCACCTGGTCAGCTGCTAAGGTGCAGAGCACACTCAGGGAGGAAAGTTTTCAGGCCACTCAGGAGTCCTGAAAGGTCAGCTCTGGAAGCTCCAGGGCTATATAAGCATCCCAAGGAGTTGGCCTAGAAGCTCCCAGGCCACATAGGGTCTTGAGAGTTCAGCCATGGAAGCTTCTATACCACACAGGAGTCCTGAGGGTCAGTCTAGAAGCTTCCAGGCACAGGCCCAGCCCACCAGCTCCTGTCAAGTAAGGCAAAGGCCCTCACCCTCCCATTTCCCAACAGAGCTCCTGAGGAAAGAGAGAGACTTGGGGACAAGACTCCTTTCAGCCATTCCTGGGTTTGTCTCCCCTTCTTAGGAGCCCTGGGTACCCAAGTCCACAGCAGCTCCTGGGGTCAGCTCAGAGGTGGAGGAGTCTTGGGTCCCAGCACAGAGGCCAGGACACACTGGTGCCACCCCCCTCTCGGGAAATACACAGGCCTCCCAGGATCAGAGCTGGACAGTCTTCAGGCCAAGAGTGGACCACAGACCCTTGGTTCCAGGGTTTTGGTTCTGAGAGACCCCATAGATCCTCCCTGGGGTGGGGGGACAGAGCACAGAGGAGTGGGGTCTGGGCAGAGCCAGCACTTCACATCAAAAAAGAAACCTGCCTCTTAAGCTGAGGCACATGAGTCCCAGAGAATGGAGAGCGTGGGCCTTCCCCCTGCCCTCCCGAAGTCTGCATGCTGGCTCTTCCTTCTCCCTAGTAACGCTATTCCCACAGAAAGGCAGCTGCTACACAAAGTCCCCTTCCGCGATGCTCTGACAGCCAGAACCCCAGGTGCCACCCCTCCCACCTTGGTGTAAAGGCCCAAGTCCACCCTGCTACAGGAAGCCGGCCACATTGGCACAGAAGGTGCTGGCTTGCATCTTATTTGCATCTAGCTTGCATATGCTTCCTGACTTCTCCAGGCCCCATCCTCCAGGCTCTAAGCTGTAACTTCTTGGCATTTCCAGTTCCTTCTGGCTCACATGGGACTTTTCAAGGGACTTGAAATGTGGACTTCCTCTTGCCTAACTAGAAAAGGGCTCCACCTGTAAGTAAGGCCAAATCTCAACTCCTTGAAGGGTTTTTTGGCTCCAACACACTGACTTCCTTCCTGTGAAGCCAGGGCACAGGCCCCTCACTAAAAAATATCTTCACTGCCAAAGAGAGCTGACCTCTGGAAGGCCTTTTTCTCTCCTCAACCTGAACTCCTACTCGGCTTGCAAGACCCCAGATGGAACTTCAGCAAAGCCTCTGCACCAACTTCTCCACCCAACACCTCTGGGCTCAACTTCTGTCTTTCAGTGGGTCCTGGCAATTCAGTTCATTGGCTAACTCTCAAAAGGCAGACTCACCACACCACCAGGTTGTACTGCTCAGCTTCTCCATCACCAGCACTCTCCCTGCCCCCAGCACCCCTCCTGCCCCAGGACATCACCTAGCTCAGGTCCCTGGAATGATGCAATGTCCCCCTCTCACCCACAGCCCAGTTCTCCAGCCGATGGAAAGAGCCCCCGCCAACTGGGTCACTCTCTGTCCCACTGGGCCACTCTTCCCCTGCTAACAGCATGCCCATGCTGAGTTTCCTGTTCGGCCGTGAATTGGCTTAGGGCAGGGACCAAGCAGGAGCAGGGATCATCCATCCTTCACGCAGAAACCATAGCTTCTTGATCTGGAAAAAAATGGCTGTTCAAACAATAACGAATGAAAGAATAAGCTTACTTTCTCCAAAGATCCTCCTGATCGAATAATCTGTGATCTTTCCCTCCTGAATGGCAAGCTCCAATTGGGCTAAATGAGAGCGAGAGTAACACTCCTGACATTCTACAATTTTTTTTTTTTTTTTTTTTTTTTGAGACAGGATCTCACTCTTAGCCCAGGCTGCTCCTGAACTCATTTATGTATCCCAGGTTGGCCTTAGACTCAGGGTAATCAATCCTCCTGCCTCGGCCTCCTGAGTGATGGGATTACAGGCATACACTACCATACCCAGCTTATGCAGGGTTGGGGAATTGAACTCAGGACCTTGAGCTTGCTAGGCAAGTGCATTAAGCACTGTGCTACTCCTCCAGCCCTACAACTTGAAATAGCATGGGGCAGAGGGTGCCTATGGACTCGCAGACTCCCGTCTACTCTGGAGCACCCAACCTTCCTGCACAAAAGCCCAGGCAAGATCTGCTTCTCTCTGGCCCACAGGTGGATGATGAAAAGGGGTCCGTAAGAACAACTAAGTGGGGAAATTTACTGTCAGATAATTGGCAGCTCCGGTGCACAAATGTAGTAAATTAAGTGTTTTCTTGTAAATCAAGTTTATGATTTGCACTGGAGACGTAATTGTTAAAACTGTTCATTTTACCCGCAAATAGCAGTTGAAAGAAACCAATTTAGAGTGACAGATTGGTTTTGATTCTAAATGTAGTGCTAAAACAGTTAATTTTAATAACATCCATTGGACAGGAGTCTGCTTGTTACTTAATCTCATAGTCAACAATTTAAAAACTGCACGTTCAGCCACTACTGCTTCCGCTAAAAAAATTAATCCCATTTTCCCCCCAGAATGGAAGCATCACTCAGCAGGAAGCAGCACGTCCCCACAGAAGAGCCTGCCTTGCACCCGAGATCCCAGCCCCCTGCCTCAGGAAGGAGGCCGCACGCAGGGAGGTCGAGTGCAGGCCAACATGGACAGGACAGCACCTTCTGACATAGGAACCATTCAAAGGCACATGGGCTCGGAGTCGGGCACTTCTGCCCATGCACCTACATCGCCAGCTCTCTCCCTCCCCCTCTGGCACACCTCCTTTCCCAGGACATCACCTAGCTCAGCTCTCTGGAACACTGTAATGTCACCCTGTCAAACACAGTCCAGCTATCCAGCAGATGGAGAGTCCCCAGGTCACTCTCTGTCCCACCGGGCTGCCCTTCCCAGATTACCAGCACATCCATGCCTCCATACTCCCCGACACTGGAGGCACAGGGGCCACGCGATGCATAGGAATGGCTGGGACATGGAACAATGCTGTAACGGCCAGCTTCTACTGCTGGACACCATACCCAACACCCGCAGCTCAAAGGAGAGTTTAACTGGGCTCAGGGTTTCCAAGACTTCGGTCCATGGTCAGCTGCTTCAAGGCAGGAAGATCATGGCAGAAGGGCACAACAGAGCAGGGCTGCTTAGGTCTCACGGCCTGGAAGCACAACTGGGACTGGTGCCAACTGGGAAACAGTGCCCACATACAGCACCTAAAGTCACACCTCCACTACCCACTTAGGAACACCCAGAAATGTCCAGAACTCCAGGCAGACCCCAAAGCCAGTCAAGTGGACGCTTAACCTACAGCCACAGATGCCATCAAGTCATTCAGAAGATGTAGGGCAGGGCTTCTCTTCCAACCTGTCACCACCCTGCTCACCAACCCAGGACACACACCCAGCCTGTCATCGGGCAACCCAGCCTGACAATGGTGTCCACACTGGATTTAGCCAGCTTAGATCCCAGGCTTTCAGGGTGCCTCTAGCTCCCCGGGAGCCCTGGACTAAGGTATCAGTCGGCTCTGACCCTCAGTAGGCGGCCGGCTCTGTTCCCCAGGCCAGAGCTTCCCAAATGCTGACATGGGTCTGAACCTTGGCCCTGCTTAGCCAGTCTGGACAAAGCCAAGAAATTTACACTTCTAGCAAGATCTCCCTGAGCTGGGACCACAAACCTGACTCTCAGCAGCAGGCAGGCAGGCAGAAACGTGATATTATCGCCACCGCCATCACCACTGTCACTGCAGAGGAAAAGCTGGTCCCAGAGAGACAGAAAGCCTGCCAATCCGAAAGCTCCAGGCAGCATCCGCCCCAGCCCCCTGGGCCCTGCTGCCCAGAGACCACTACTATCCCACAGGATGGAAGACTCCCCGCAGGAGGACGTGCCTCTCAGCCCATACCCTCAGTTTTCATGCGATTCATTTCAAGAGGCATTAAAAAAAGAAAACTTTCCCAGAAGAAGGAAGAACCTGTTCATTTTCACAGCCGCCACTTGGAGGAACACTTCTGGAGCCTACGCCGTCACCCATGGAGTCTATTACAAAGGGAGGCCTAAATCACGTTTATGGCTCGTACTGTACAGCAGACATAAGTATTAAAATTGTTCCCTTTAAATGATAAACATCCGCAGAAACGGCGCAATTGAGCCGCACCAGAGACTGTTTTCACCCAAAACAAACTGACTCTGGAAAGCCAGTAAATAGAAGATCTGAGTGTGGCCCTGGTGACAGCTCTGTCCCTATCCCACGAGGACAAAGGGAGGCAGCACTGCCAGGACAGCTCGTCTCTGGCAGCCTCCACCCCCTTCTGCAACCTGGTCTCCCCAGATATGAGAGGAGGAGCCGCTTCCCCCCAAAGAGCCCCCAGTTCTCCTAGGTAGACACTGTTGTTTCCTTGCCCGGGTTTAGATGGGGGAACCTCGGTTTTACCGTGCATATCGCAATCACTGTGGTTTTGCTTTTGAGGGAGAAGTAATGGAAAAAATACTTAATCGCCCATTCATAATCTCTTAAACATTATTTTTAAGCTGATAGTTGCAAAACAAAATGCAATCTTTTGAACATCTCCAAGCAATTACTTGTCATTTTCCCAGTTTTCATAATAAAATGAAATTGCTCTGGGGGTAGGATTGGGGAGCAAATGCCTGACTTCGAGTTTTGGGGACGACGCAAGACAGACATAAAGTGGATCTTGCCCCGGTTTCCCCAGTGAAAATGAAGGCGAGAGCCACACCAGGGCCAGCGGTGAGACTGGAGGCGGGGGGCTCTCCTGGCTTCTCCTACCCTCTCCCCAAATGTGATACACATGGGGCCCAATTACTTGAGCTTTCCTAAGCAGACCAGCCTCTCCCCGCTTCCTGAAGGAGCTCAGGTGTCACAGCTTTCCTCTTCCCCACCCCAACAAGGCTCAGTAAGCAATGAATCACAATCAGAGCCAACTCTGGCTCCTCTGAGCATCCGTAGTGAGGGGCTAATTCAGGAGGGAGGGAAGGAGGGACGGAACCACTGTTTCTTGAAACTTCTTCAATGCTGAGGCAAGAATTCTCAAACTCAGTAGGGAAGGATCAGGTTTCTTTTCCAATTTCTTTCCCAATATATTCTAGACACTCAGCTAAAATGATACAGTAATGTCCAATGCCTGGGCACCTTTCTCTCTTCTTCAATTTCTGCCAGGCATCTGTGGACGGTGCTGGCCCCGGGGTCGCATATGGTAACCTGCCACTTGCATGAGCACTTAGGAGTAGAGGCCTTTACTCTCACTTTCCCGATGGGACTCCAAGGCCCAGGTGAGACAGTAAGTTCCAAGGCTACGGCCCACAGAGCTGAGTTTTCAACCCAGCTCTCCTGGGCTCCAAACCTTCATGTTGTCCTGACCCCCAATTCTAAAGGTGGTCTTAAAGAGCTCGGAGCACAGAGCACAGGGTTATCCTCACTCTTTCCCCAGTTTCCATCGGAATAACAAAACACCTGAGCCTGGAGACTTTATTAAGTGTAGAAGTTTTTCACAGTTTTGGAGGCATAAGAGCATAGGGCCAACACCTGCCTGGCTCTCCTGAGGGTCTCTTGGCCTGTCTCAGAAGATGACATGGGGCAGGGGCCTGAGGTGGCACAGTGAGCCAGGAAGCCAGAAAGGAGGGAGGTGCCCATCCTGCCACCTGGTAATCACCATCACAGAATAGCCAGCTCCCCAGCAGATCTGCCCTAATGCCTTGCAAGGTCACTCTCCCAAAGACCTAAGTAGCTCCCACAAGGCCCCGCCTCGTGCAGGTTCCACCGCCCTTCCATGTCTCCACACTGAAAGCTAAACTTCCAATACGTGAGGCCTTGAGGAACGCGTTCTCCCTGCCCCAACCACGGCACCTCCCAGGGAGTACAACGGGGGTTCCCCATGGTCTGGGCTAGGACCCACCCAGGAGGGGTGCAGGGCAGAGGCCAAGCTCCCACAGGACGAGGGCAGGCGGGTCAGGCTGGAGATGGGGGGGTAGCCTGGTCCCAGGTCAGCCTGTTGACTGCTTTGAATGTGGGGTAACCAGGCAGGCTGTGGCCCCAGCAGGGAACCCACTCCTGAGAAAATGCGCCCATGTCTTTCCCTGGACCTTGATCCCGCTCACCGCAGCCTGGGCTTCCTATTCAGAAGCCCAGAAAGCTGAAACTGGCTTTGAAAAACGCAAACGCACCAATGCCTCTCCCATCGGCATATCCCTGTGGCTCCTGAGACGCCCTGAGTGTTGCGTGTGTTGCGGAGAGGATGCAAGCTGGGGGCCCACGGAGGCCCGATGGTGGGGAGCCAGCCACCCCGAGAGCGAGGCCTCACCAGACTACACACTGGCTTCGCCTGGGGCACCCGCGGCTCCACTCCCAGGAGGCCAGGTGGGTTCCCCCTCCCCAGGAGACTGCTCCCCTGATTCAGCTTTGACACAACAGGGTCTCACCAAGTCACTAAGTTACCCACGCTGGACTTGAACTTGAGATCCTTGTGCCTCCGCCTCCCTGAGTGCTGGGATTACAGGCCCAAACCTGGCTTTCAGCCATTACTGTGTGAAACTCTGGGGAGACCTGGCACTGGATAGAGGGGGGGCCCCATCCGGGAATCAATGAAGAAGATGGGCCTAATGCCGCCAGAGTCTCGTGTACGTGGATGTTGTGGAGCACCCATACATTGCGTGCTGACAGGCCGGCTGGCCAGGCGGGGTAAACTCAGCACTCTGGGAGGCTGAGGCAGGAGGATCTCAAGTTCAAGCCCAACCTGGGCAGCTTTGTGACTTAGAGGGAACCTATCTCAAAATCAAAACTAAAGAGTGGGCTGGGGGTGCAGCTCGGGGCAAAGGCCCTTGGTTGGATCCTCAGTACTATAAAAATAAAAGTTTTCCCAGCCCCAGAACAGCTCCTTTCTACCTCCCGTTGCTGGGACTGGCTGGGATCCCCGGCAGACGCCCAGGAGACAGTCAGGTACAGAGCTGACGGTCAACAGGAGGCTCTGTTGTCCCAGCATTGCCCCCACCCCTCCCCTGCCCAGAAAACCCCTGGGGCCCTTCTCCTCCAGGCTGTCCTTCCCTGTGGGGCCACCTCAGCCCAAGCACACCAGACCCTCAAAAGCTGGCTGCTCTGAGCACGGAGGGACAGGGGGGAGCAGTCGGCCAGGCTCAGGCTCAGCCAGCCCCTTCTGGCCTGGGACCCCACTCTCCGCTCTGCCCCAGGGCCTGAGGAAGGCCAACTGCATGGAGTATCATGCTACCATTTAAAAAAAAAAAGATAAAACTGAAGTGAGAAAATGGATATACCTTGAGACCATAATACTTAGCAAAGTAAATCAGATGTGAAAGATGAAGTATCACGTGGCCTCTCTCCCATAAGAAGCCCAATATATAAATGACCAAAGGAGCAGGACAAAAGAGAGAAAAAGGGATGGGCAGACTTCCTGGGGACAGGAAGGGGACAAGAGGACAGGGAAAGGGGGGGAAGACAGTCTCTCTCTCTCTCTCTCTCTCTCTCTCTCTCTCACACACACACACACACAATCAATCAAGATATATGTGAGCAATATGTAAATGAATATGGATCACAAACACATACAAAGAAAAGAAAACCTATTTTAAAGAACAGGAGGGGTAGGAAGCCCTCCACAGTCCCCGCAGAAGTCAGGCCCACACCCAACCCGGCCCTGCCCACGGTGCAGGCCCGGCCTCTGCAGCCACGCTGCCTGGCGGGGGTTGTGAGTGTCCCCACTGCGCAGAGAGGACTCAAAGGCCACTTGCCCCTGACCACATAGCAGGGAAGCAGCAGAGCTGGGGATCAGAACCACCAGCCATTTCTCCCCACATGGTGCCAGGTTCCTGTCTTTTACGGGGCTGGGAATCTAGGGCCTGGCCAAGGCCTTAGGTGGCCTCGGAAAACTGAGGCAGGGAGAGTCCTTCAGGGCACAGTACCAGGGGAAGAAAAAATCCCAAAGCTTTGGAGTGAGGAGTGCATGCTCAGGGGACCCAGCAGGAAGAGGGCCTGTCCCGAGAGCATTCGGCCAGAGGCAGGGCAATATCAGGGCAGGCCGAGGCGAGCTGGGGTGAGTCAGGGTCCCCGCCCACACCTCCTGCAGGCGAAGGGAGACCCCACAAGGTCTTTGGCGGGGTGCTCCAGCCACACACACCACTTCAGGGTGGTCAGGGCAGAGCTGGATCTGGATTTCATACTCGGCTCTGGCCCACACCAACCTGCTCGCCACCAAGCTCAGGAGTCTCTCGGGTTATGGGGAGGAGATGATACCATCTTTCGCTGCACTTAAAAGCACAGAATTCCCACTTCCCGGATAAGAAAACTGAGGTCCAGGGGCTGGAGGTACAGCTCAACAGTTAGAGCACTCGCCTAGCAAAGGCAACACCTGGGTTTGATTCCCCAGTACCACATAAGCCGGGCATGGTGGCACATGACTATAATCCTAGCACTCGGGAGACAGAGGCAGCAGGGTTGCTATGAATTCTAGGCCCATCTGGGCACCACAGTGAGCTCAGGACCAGCGTGGGCTACAGAGCGAGACCCTGTCTCAAAAAAATAAAAAGGAAAGGAAGGAAGAAAGACCCAGCCAGGCGTGGTGGTGGCACACTTTTATAATCCCAATACTCTGGAACACTAAAACAGGAAGGTCACAGGTTGGAGCCCAGCCTGGGTGACTCAGCAACATGGCAAGACTATCGTAAAAATTAAAAAGGTCTTGTAGCTCAAGTTCCCAGGCTCTGGGTTCAATTCCAAAGGCCAAGAAATGGAAGGAAGGAAGGGAGGAAAAGAACAAAGGTAAGCAGGAATGAAAGAAGAAAAGAAAGAAAGGGGAAAAAAGGCAAAAAGGGAGAGTCCAGAGAGGCCAAAGGACCCTTCCAAGGACACAGACCAAGTTAGAGGGACAGATGGCCTCTTGGTTTTTGTTCTGAATGTGGAATATTGTGCTTCCATCCTAGCTAAATAATTAACAATAACAAGGGATGCATTTCTCAGCACTGTGAGCAAGTCTCAAGGCTTGAGCGCAGTGCCTGGGCTGGGTTCCCAAGCTCTTTCAAGGACCCTCCTGCCTCTAACCTCAACCCTAGCTGTGCCCTTATGACTGTGACACCTTCCCTCACTGTGATCTTTCCTGCCCCTGGACATTTGCACATGCTAAGTGTTCCACCCAGGATGTGTACTTCCCAGCCTTTTCCTCTACCTCAATGATCCTATATGACCCAGGTGCAATAAAGCCAGTTCGCCTTTTCCCACCTAAAAAGATCTTCCACCACTGTGAGTAGTTGAGTAACTTTGTTCTAACTTATTTTGAAATAAAAGTTTTTTAAGTAATAATAAAATAATGATAATAATGATAAAAACTTTATTTAAAAAGCAATAAAATAAAAAGGAAGCATCAGCTTTCACATGCCAACATTCCTCCACACTCAAACAGCCCAGCCAACATTTTGTGTATTCCTCCAGAAAAAGAAAGAGCGTGCCTCTGTTAATGGGCCCAAAACCCTCACGGCTCCACGATGAGCTGCCCTCCTGAGTTGCAGGTCACCGTCTGGGGAGCTGAACCCCGGCAGGGGCAGCATCTTGCCCTGCAGGCAGCTGGGACATGGCCAGGGGTGCGCACAGCAGGCTGTGCCAAGGCTGCACTCCCCACTGTCCTTCTAAACACACAAAGGTTTCCCGCACACGCGGGTCTGCTCCGTGCTTTATCTGCAGAGAAAACATCTTGAAACCTCTCCTCTCAGCACAGAACCATCCGCTCTGTCGCCACGTCTCCCGTCCTGCCCCCAGACGGGCACCTAGTGGCTGCCAGCCATGCCACCGACTCTCCCGTGACAACCAGGTCTTTGTGGTGGCGTGGTGCCCTTTTCTGCCATGCCTGTGGCACGTGGCCCTGGAATGCCACAGCCTAGGGTGCGGGCTTTGCAAATGGTGCTGGGTGACGCCAAGCAGGCTCGGGAATGGCTGGCAAGGGGGCATCCTCACTAGGCCACTGCCCACCCCTAGAACCCCTGAGCTGGTGTCACTTGCAGGTCATGTTCCTAGCATGAGCTCCTGGAGGGAGGGGCTGCCCGGATTCCCCTTGGAACGCTTAGACAATGCTGAAGGGACATAGGCCCAAGACCAGGGTCCACTCAGGACAGCCACAGAGGGTCAGTGTCCAGCAACCGCCTCCACAGTGCTCTGCCACCTACTGTGCACGCATGCGGGTAGACAGAAGGCAGGGACTCAAACTCAAGTGCCTGCTGGGGCCAAAGGCTGTGTGGACAAGAAACACAGGCCACTCACCGCGGGGAGGGTGGGCACGCCCCAGTGCCAAGCACAACATGTGGGTCCACGAGCCCGAGCTAACCATTTTGCAAGAAGCCAAAGTCTGGACTTTTAGGTGAATTTATCCTGACACTTAGCAAAACATTTGACACTTAATAAGCCCCCCTCTCCTTTTTTTAGGAAGTAGAGATTAAACCCCAGGCTTCTGCAATGAGCTACATCTCCAGCTGTTTTTTAATTTTTATTTTGAGACAAGGTCTTGCTAAAGTCACTAAATTGCACAGACTGGGCCCAAACTTGGGACCCTCCTGATGCGGCCTCTGGGATTACAGGCCTGTGCCACCACGTCCAGCTCAAGACTCCATATTTATTAAAGAAATGGTAGAAGGAACAAACCATTCCAGAGCTTGCGTTATTCGCTCCACAGCGTGACCTGGAAGTGGGCCCTGTCTCCACCAGTGGGAGGCTTGCCCCTTACGGTGGGCAGGGCCAGGCCTGGGCGGCTGCCCCCTCTCCCCACAGTCCAACACCACACAGCTGGGAGTTCCTGGGCCTTGGAGGGGGGTTGACCGTGTTCTCCAGGGAGGGGGTAGTCATGGCACAGACGGGCTTGTCGTACAGCAAGTTGGGTCTCTGGCCCCCACCCCTGTTCTCCCTACCCTCCCAAGGCAAGGAGGCCCCCGCCAGACGACTCCACCTTCCCCTCGCAATGCCAGCCTGCAGAACAAAGAGATCGATGTCTTTTCTTGATAAATCATCCAGTCCGGAGCAGTCTACTAGAGCAACGCAAAACAGACTGGGAGCACATTTGGCCAGGAAATTCAAATCAGCCGTGCTCAGCAAACCTCCTGACCCATGCTCACCGTCATGCCGTCCCACTGCAGCCCCACCAGCCTCTGCGCCAGGAACCACATGAGCGAACTCACCCTAAGACTCGGCCTCCACAGGGGAGGGTGGTCCAGCCTCTGTCCCTGGCCTCCCTTCATTCTGGAAGCTGAGGCATGGGGATCTCAAATTCAAGCCCAGCCTGGGCCAAAATAAAAAAATTTTAAAAGGGCTGGGGATATAGCTTAGTGTGAAGGCCTTGGGCTCGATTCCTAGTAACAGAAAAAAAGAAAAATGAAGAAAGAAAGAGGAAAGAGAAAAGAAGACTTCTTCTATCTTTTCCATTTACATGTTGATTATGCAAAACTAACAAAATGTAAGCTCATACAGTGACCTTTCCCAGTTCTGTGCTCTGATGTGCAGTGGACAGCTGTCCCATGACCAGGGACAGGACCTGGCGGGACCTCCCTCAAGCACTGTCGTCCCAAGAGGTTCCAGGCAGAACATGGTGGCCTTGAGTGTTTGCCTTCAAAGCTGCAGCTTGACACCCCAGGTCCAGGGGACACAGGAGCAGGCAGGAGCAACACAAGCCAGGCCAGAGAGGGGACATGAGGACACACCCCAAGATGAAGACGCCTGGGAGAGAGGAGCAGCACGACCCACAGGGAGTGTTGAGTTCCCAGCCAGGCTCCTCAACTCCCAAGACCTCAGTTTCCCCACCTGCAAAGGGCATATTGCGCGTGACCACATAATTCATCATGCAAACCAGGAAGCAAGTTCTACGTTCAGGCTAAATCACATGAAGTTGTGATCCGGTCCACCAAAAGTGTTTGAATGTTGCTGACATGAATTGATCCCGCCTGAGAGGAACGGCCTCAGGACACTGGGGACGGGTCATCCTGTGGGGACCAGCCTGCGGTCATCCCAAGCCTGTCCCTGCTGACTTGCAGTGCAGACTCCCCCACTCCGGCCCCTCTGTCATTAGGCGGAGGTATAAAGATTAAGTTAATGGCGGCCAGAGAAAATCAGCTTTGTTGGCAAATTGTGTCTGATATTTATTTTGAACATTAAACGAATCATTCCAGCTAAAGAGGGCCGTAGTGCGCAGCCCATTAAAATGCATGCATTATGTATAACTCCCAGCCTCACCTCCAAGGATTATCACCCTAAAAAGCAAACATGGATTTTAAAGCCCCATGTTTACGACATCCCATGACAGCTGATGAATGGCCACCGTTTCCACATCTGAAAGCTTCGTAACCCAGGCTAGAAATTCAATCTTATTCTAATATAGATGGGGGTGGGGGAGGGGGCAGCGCCGTCAAAGAGGAACAGGGCAGAGCTCTGCAAATGGGATCGGAGCAGAGGGTTGTCCCTGTCACCGGCACCATCAGAGCCATCAGAGGAGAGGTTCCTTGTTGGGGCTAAGATTTCATTTCCAGGCTGCTGCAAGACATTACCACAAAATCAGTGGCTTAAAACAACAGACCGCATTCCTCACGACCCCAGAGGCTCCAGGCAGCTGGAATCAAAGTGTTGGCTGAGCCTCGCTCCCTCCACTGCTGCTCCAGGGGAAGGGGTTCCTGCCTCTCCAGCTTCAGGCGGCCTCTGGAGCAACACAGCTTATGGCTGCGTCACTCTGACCACCTGTGGTTCCATGCCACCTTCTTTCATGTGTCTTGGGAATTTTCTGTCCCAGGTAGACCCCGCTTGGAAAGGGACATGGCTTAACCCTCTACCCTTCAGGTCTCCTACCTACTCCGGTCCCCTCATTTTCTCAAGAAGGTCCGTGGGACCAGCCAGACCTGCCAGACCCTACCCGCTCCCAGCAAGCTCCCCATCCACCTTTATCTCCTGTCAGGGTTTATATCTCACACATCCCCCTACAGTCCTGTGGGACCTGGGGAAGCAATGGCTCCTGGGGCACCGCACTCACCTGCTGACCTCCTAGGGGATCGTGCTGGTAGGAGGCGGAGCTCGGCCGGGAGGAAGCAGGGTGCGTGCGTGTGACCTGTTAGAGTATGTGCTTGTCCCAGGCTCCTGCTCTCTTCTTCCTGGCTACCATGGCTGGAGCCCTGTCCTCCATCATGCCCTGCCATTAGGCTGTTCTGCCCTGGAACCTGGCAACCAGGGACTGAACCTCTGAAAACCATGAGCCCTGATAATCCTCTCCTCCCCTGAGGCATCTGTTCCACAGATGGGCCAGAAACTCACACATCTCTTCACCCACCTCCCTGCCAGTGGCCCAGCTGCTGCCCCTTCCCCTCCTCACGGGATCCCTCTGGTCCTGCAGCGTGTCCTCCTCAGCTCGGAATCACTCACTTGCCTCCCTGTTTCTTTACAGGATAGGTTCCCTTGTCTTGTCAACGCTTCCATATCAGAAAGCCGAGGCCAGCCTGTCCCCCTCCTTAGCATCGGCAAAGCTCCACCCACTCGCCCTCACCCACACAACCACGGATGATGGACTCTACCTTCCCATCCCAGCCTCCACTCTCCCCTCCAGAAGGCAAGCCTGTGTCTCCCTCAGGGCCTCTGCACAGTCTGCCCTGTCCAACACGCTCTACCTCCAGATTCTCCTAACTGGCCCATTTGCACCAAGCAGGACTTTGTTTGCACAGCCCCGCCCAGGAAAGACCCTCCGTAACTCCTTTTTTTTAACCCTCATATGTATATATGTGACACACACGGTTACACTGAGCTTGAGTGTCACATCCACATGACATTCCCATCCCCTCCCTCGTTTAACTCCCACCATCATACCCATCCGGTTCCATGGAGCACCGGCTCAGACTCCTGTCTTCTAAAGCCGCCCTGTCCACCACCCACACCCAGTGGCATCTCCACAGCAGGGGTTACCATCCGCAGCCTCTCCTGCCTGGGTGTGTGGGTTGTTTTTGCTTTTCTTTGCTTTCTGTCCTTCTCACCTGGCAAGGAGCCTCCCGGGGCCAGAGATCTGGTCTGCCTCGATCACCGCTCGTCCCCAAGGCCTACTGAGCTGTCCCTTGCCTTCATCAACTACTGCAGGAGCCAGGGCCTGTTTTCTACAAATTCTTTCTACTGAGCTACATCCCATGCCTTCTTCATTTTTTATTTTGAGACAAGGTCTCGTTAAGTCACTAAGTTTCCCGGGCTGGGCTCAGACTTGGAAGCCTCCTGCCTCAGCCTCCCAGAGTGCTGGGAATTCTGGGCTGCTATGTCTTCTACCTGTTGTGTAAGCTTCAGAGGGGACAAAGTTCGTGAGTCTGTGCGCAGGTCTCAGGACAGAGGGAGCCCTCTACAAAGTCACTCCGACCGCAGGCCTTAATCTAAAGTCCACTGCACCAACTTCATGCATGCATGAGTAAACACACACACACGCACACACGCACGCACGCACATACTGCTGGGAGGCCCATACATTCTATTCTGTGTCCAGAAGCGTCAAGGGGCACAAACCACCATGGTGGACACTAATCCCCCAGTGGGACTGACCCTCTGGTGGGGACAGCCCTTCCCGTGGCCTGTCCTCAGCCACCTCCAGCCCAGCAGCAAGGGTCTCTGTTTCCCCATCTACCCAGATGGAGCAACACCTGACCCATTCTGGCCTCAGAAGCCCCAGGCCAAGTGAGGCATGGAAGTACTCTTTGGAAAGGAGGGGCCCTTGAACATGGGTCACAACTTGTCCCGTTTCCCGGTCCATCTGCCAGCCACATCCACTGCCATCCTGACCCACAGCCTGGCCCTTGGCCTTGGGCAGCCCTGAGCTCCCACCTAGCCCTGTGTGTAACCATGAAAAGCCACCTAACAGCCTGATCTGAAAACAAGTGACTGTGTTGTCTACAGGCCACTAAAGGGGAGGTGGGGCAGGACTCACATCCTAGTCCCTGGTACTCTCCAACCACTGAGGGATGCTCACCCTGCCCAGAATGTCTGCCTTGTGAACTCCAGTCCACCCCTCCTTGAAAAGGCCCCTGCTCCCCTTCCCAAGTCCCTCCCACACCCACTCTCTGTCCACACGGCCCAACCTGCCACTCCCAGGTCACCCCGGAGCACAGATTTGGGGCAATGGATGAACTGCCCTCAAGTCTCTGCCGGTGCCTCCTCCTGCTAGGTACATGGTCAGGGCCCAAAGAGGACTTTTATTCATGCCATGCCAGGTTCCTGGGACTTAAAACGACAGGGCCCCAGGCAGGATCCCCTCCAATCTGGCCAAGTCAGAAACACACCAGCAAACCGTCCCAGGCAGAGGTATAATCAGAGCGAAGTCCACAGGGAAAGCCGGGGCCTTTTCAAGGGCGCCCACCCAACTGGGTGGAGACATTCACTCCTTCAGTGGGTCCCAGATGGGCTCACAGGGAGCTACATTCCACCAGAGACCACCATCAGCTGGCAGTCGTGAGTCAATGATGACACTGTCACTGGCTGTAACAGGCTTCTGTCTTCCTGGACTCAGTTCTAGACTCTATAATTAAAGACTGAGGGTCACACGGAAGGGGCTGCTGAGAGACAACAAGGAGCATGAGAGCGATGAGCTCAACTCCCAACACCACAAAAGAGTAAGAATCCATAAACCAATACCCACACAAGACAGGACTAGAGGCGGTCCGCTTCCAGGGCTGGGACATCAATGGAGAGCTCGTGACCTCAGTCACCCTTCCTTTCCTACGTTCACTTGCAAAGCCCAGAACTGCACTACTGACAAATCTTTCTAAACACTCAAAAGGCGGAATGTGTCTCTTGAGAGTTGTCCCATCCAGCGTCAAGGTCGTCATTCCACACAGTAGACGTCATTGACCTCGGTTCTCCAAGAACAAGAGGAGGCCCGGGAGAAAGGAGGATGCAGGACTCTGGGCAGGTGGGTGTTGGCCAGGAGTCCAGGCTCCCAGCCTGGAGGGGCTGCTCTCCCTGCAGCGCGTCCTCAGGGAGGATGGCGGGCGGCACCAGAGACCACAGTCCCCGAGGTAGGGACTGGCCGAGCACGGCTGCTGTGGCACCACACCCAGAAGAGGCATCACCTTACTCGATGACAGTGGGTCTGGATTGCAGCAGGGCCGCTGCCCTCCGAGCCCCTGGAAACCCCAGGATGAGCTCTGACAGGCCTCCCCTTCCCCATGCCCTCTGTGGCCAGACCCACCACTGTCGCTGTTGTATCTGTACCCACCCAGTCACTCAAGCTGAGATCCCAGCAGCCACCTCGTGGCATCTGTTCCAGGCTCAGAGATGCTTGTACCACTCCTGCTATCCCTGCAGGCCCCGGGAGCTGCATCGTCAAGACATAAGCACCTCCGGGGTGGCCTCACATGCCATCTGCCCACTGGAGGGCGGGTGCCAGCAGCCAGATGGTGGCCTGGGCCCTTGGGCGGCATACGATCCAAGAGGCTGGCACTCGAGGCTCTGCCATCCTCCAGCCCCACCTGCCTGGCAGCCACCTGGGCTTTGCTCTTTTCCTTGTGTGGAATAATGTTCCCCTTTCCTCTCTTGCTAGAGCCAGGCCCTCTGCCCCTAGAGTCCTCCTCCATCAGGAAGGCTTCTGTGATTGCGCTGGGCCACTGTAAGCTACTCAGGTTCCCTCTTTTGTATACATGTGACCACACATCATGTCTCTGTCTAGAACCCTCCCAGCTCTTCCATTTCCAGAACTCCTGATCCATCCTCAAAACCCAGCATGTACACGACCCTCTTTTGGAACCTGCTACGTCAGCTTTTCATCACTGTGACCAGATACCAGAGAGGAGGAAAATAAATGTGGAGAAGAAAAGGTTTACTTTGGCTCACGGTATCAGAGGTGTCGAGGCTTTGGTCCGTGGCGGCTGGACCGATGCTCTTAGGCCCAGGAAAGGAGCGCCGCGAGGGCATGGAGGCGAGTCACCCGCCTCAGCGCAGCCAAGGCGCGCAGCAGCGAGCGCCCAACCGGAAGGGGAGGGGCGAAATGCATCGCGCGAGCCACGCGCCAGGCCGCCTCCTCCAATTAGGCGCCACCTCATACAAAGGCCGCAGAGGTCCGAGCTCATCGATGGATCCCTGATGAGGCTAGAGCCCTGGAAGCGCGATTGCCCCTAACAGCCAATCAGCTTTCCTGGGGACGTTTTAGACCCACCTTCGATCGTCCAGACTGACTAGTCACAGCCCTCGGAGTACCTGCAGAGAAGTCTGCGTGTCACCTCCCTTGTGAGTGAATTGTGTGCCCCAGAAGATCTAGCCCCCCCACACACACACACCAGGACGGTGATGCAGCCTTCCTTCGAAACAAGGTTGGGTTTGGGGCGCAGCTCAGTGCTTAAAGGTCCCGCAAAGGCCCTGAGTTCAATTCCCCAGCAGGTCGGAACGGGCGGGTTTGGATGTGCACACCAGTAATTCCACAATCCCAGCACTCACTCGGAAGGCAGAGCTAGGAGGATTGCCATGCGCTCCAGGCCCATATGGGTTGCATAATGAGCTCAGGACCCGTCTGGATTATAGAGCAGGATCGGGGAGGTGGGGGGGAGTGGGGGGGGTGGGGGCGGAGAAGACTTGAGGTTATTAGGAGGAGGCCCGACCCACTAAGGCTGGTATCTTTATAAAAGTAGAAAATTTTGTCACAGAGACTGTTACAGGGGGAGGGAAGATGGTATGAAATGAGGACAGTCACTCAGGAGCCATAGAGACCTGTGGCCATCAGGAGCTGGGGGCGGGGGCCAGATTCTCTCTCAGAGCTCTCAGAACCAGCCTAGCAGATCTCTGGGCTCTAGAACCAAGTGACAACCAAGCCAGTTGTCTGAGGTCTTACTGTTCCTCCTGTTGTGGTGCTAGAGCTCAAACCCAGGACTTTCCCACTGAGCGATTTACAACCCCGGCCCTTTTCTTATTTTTTATTTTGAGACAGGGTATCTCTAAGTCACCAAGTTGTCCCATTTGTGACCCTCCTGCCTCGGCCTCCCATAGTGCTGGGACGGCAGTCATGCACCACTCTGCCTGTTTCCAGCAGTTTGCCGAATCACACTAGTTGCTAGCTCTTGGTCACAGCAGCTCAAAATTCCTGCCTGTGCCTCCTGCTGGCTGCTCAGCCTCAGGCAGGCTCCTCCCGTTCTAAGCCTCAGTCCTAGCTCTTTAAAGTGGGACCAGCAGCTCTACACCAGGGTCCTTCTCTTTCCCATCATCCCACACCTGGGCAGCCCTCCCAGCAGCCCTTGGGGCCAGGTGCTGGCTGGTGTGCCTGAGCCCTGGCCAGTGGGTCAGGATGGAAGCGACGTGACCAGCAGCCCACACACCATCAGTCTTCCACACTCGCTCTCACGTCCCCAGCTGCCAGAAGAGACCTGGGTAACCCTGGGAGGTGGCAGGACTAGTGAGAGCAAGAACCTGGCCCCGGGAGCTGCGGGGAGCTATTTCAGGAAGTGCTGCGTCTGCATGCAACAGCAGCGAGTGCGCCCTGCTATAAATACGGGTCCCGTAGTGCGCTCGTGAGGGTTAGAAACGTGACCGTAAGTGGGTCAGAGGCAGTGTGAATGTCATCACGCCCTTCCTACCTGCCCTGCCTCGTAACACGGAGTCCGCATAAACAGGGACCGAAAAGGCCCGCCAGACTGCTGTCACCAGAGAGCTCTCACACGGGGGCTGTGTTCTAGCCCTGCCTCAGGCTTAGGCCAGAGACATGTGGTAGGACACAGTCAGTGGGATGAGGGCAGCTGGGCCAGGAAGGAAGCTGGGCATGGACTGACCAGCTGAACGAATTTCTCAGCCTCCCTTGCATATCACTAAGTTCCAGGATATAGATGTCCGGTCCCAATCTGGTGCATTAGGAAAGCCCCGGTCCTGTGTCCTTCCTCACAGTCTGCACAAGGTAGATGAGGACATGCCCTGTGAGAGGAGGGAGAGGACTGTGACCTCAAATGGCTCTTCTGGTGACCTCGTGGTCTTCCCTGCAGGAGGCTGAGGGTTCCCAGACCCTGTGAGGGGCTCCTGGCATCCTCCTTTCTCGGTGGCACTGTTCTTCTATTGCCCCTGTGCCACCTTGTCACAGCATCTCAGCCCAGCATCACTGACAACCCCAGCCCATCACCGCTGGTCCCCACCCAGACTCCCGTCTGACATCCCACCACTCCAGCTCCTTCCTGTGTCTGGCTGACTGCATTTCTCTGCTGGGGTTCTGCAAAGCTATGTCTAGGGTCCCTTAGGTCAGGGTCACAACCCATGGGGCACAGGCTGGCCATGGGGCATTCATCCGTGGCCCGTTGGGAACCAGGCTACACAGGAGAAAGTGAGGGGGAAGCAAGTGTCTGCAGCTTCACCCCTACTTACGGCCACTCCCTGTCACTCACATTACCGCCTGACCCCCCCCCCAACCCTCCCCCAGCAAATGAGCTGATTAAATTCTCTTAGAAGCACAAGCTCTACTCTGAACTGTGCATGTGAGGTGTCCAGGGTGCACACTCCGTCTGGGAATCCAGTGCCTGGTGATCTGAGCTGGAGCTGAGGCAGTGAGGCAGCACCGTGTCCCCACCCCCTGACCCTGCTGTGTATGGCAAGATTGCCTTCCCCAAAACCAGTCCCTGCTGCTAAACAAAACTGAACACATTAGAGGCTGGGTCTGGAGGACTCTGCAATGAGAATTAGCTGCTAACTGAAGCACATCTTCAGCCTGCCCAGAAATATACAGCATCTTCTTTCCCTACTCATAAAGGCCCTTGTTAGCACTGTATTGGCTTTCTTAGCTCAGAGAGGGTAAGCAACTTGCACTAGGTTGCCCAGCAGAGAACGAAAGCCGGTCGGTCCTCCAATCTCCCAGGCTGGCACCATTGCAATTCACCCGGCCGGGCTGGAGTGCCTACTCTGTGCCAAGCCTGCAGCTCCAGGCCGCTGGGAGAGGGAATGAACGTGGCATGGGTGCGAGGGAGGGGGGTGTTTACTCAAGCTGACAGCCTCTGATCCATAAAGGCGGCTGCTTCCAGCTCAGCCTCTAATAATAGCTCTGCCGAAATTCCTCCCACCCTGCCCGGGTGGGAGCGGAATGTTTAGGCATATCAAAGATTCCCTCCCTGTCTTTCATCGGGCCCACAGCGATATGAAAGGAGCGCCGTGAAAAGACAGGTCTCCATGACAAGCTTCAGACAGCAGCCTGCTCCCTGGGATCCCTCAAGACGCCAGTCAATGCCCCGCGGCTCTGCTGGGGTTGGCGGTTCCAGCTGGGCACTATGTGGGGCAGGCAGCACCTGCTCAGGGAGCCCAAGAAGCCCAGGGGGCACAGGCCTGGCAGGAAGCCTGCACCCCCACCCTGAGTACAAATGAGAGCGGTGTGGGGCGGAGGTTAAGTGACTTGCCTAAGGTCACACAGTAAGTTAGCTAAATCTCATCACAGGGTCCTCCAGACCCGGCCTCTAAGCAGCCTGCCCTGCCAGGTGCAGAGGCTCCGCCCACGCTGGACACTTGGGGCCCACTGTCCCCACACCTTGTGTCTTCCCCTCGTGTTCCTGTCCTACCCTGTTCTCCACGTATACAGGATCCCATTCATGCCCCAAATGTGCCATCACCTAGAGTACTCCTCTCCCACCACCTCTCCCCCAACTTTATGACCAGCTTCTTGACATCCTTCAGCACCAAGCTAGGCATGCCAGCCTCCTCCAGGGAGTCTCCCCTGATGGCCACCTGACCAAGCCCCATGCAACCCTCCTCTGTGCTGTCCTGTACCTCACTGCATTCTCATCTGCAACCCCAGCACCTCCCTCCCCAGACGTAGGTCCACATATCAGTCTGCTCAGCTGCCCTGCCAGGCCACCACGCCCTGGGGCTTACAACCACCTGCGCTGGTTTTCTCACCATTATGGAGACAGGTATCTGAGGCCAAGGAGCCACAGGGCTGGTTTCCAGTGCGGGTTACCCTCCTGGCTAATGGCCAGCTACCTTCTTGGGGCCCTTCCTGAGTGTTCCTGGAATGGGTGGGACCTCTGGGGTCTCTTCTCTCCTTATGAGGACACCACCACCAGTCCTAGTTGATGAGGGCTCCACCCTTATGACCTCATTTAACCCTAGTTACCTCCAGAAAGAATTTGTCTCCAAGTACACTCACATTGCAGGTTACAGCTGCAAAATATGCATTGGGAAGGGAAATGTAATTCAGTCCCGAAGCTCCTGGGTGGCAGCAGGTGGGCCTGGCTCTTTCCAGGAAGGTGGGATCTGTCCAGGACATGGCCTGCAGCAGGGTGAGCAAATGTCCCATGCAGGAGTCCCTTCATGTAAGCAAGTGCCTGCCTCTTCTGTCACCAGTAACCACTGGACAACCCTGTGACAGTGACAGGGAGCTCATTACCTGACGGTTGTCTGCTCTATCATGACTCTGGGGGAAGCAGAGGAAAGAACTGGTAAGAAAATGAAAATACAAATATTCCATCACTTCACAACACTGGCCACAAAGCCCGGTTCTTCCCCCTGAGCCAACCCAAAGCCTGTTCCTCTGTCCCATTATCCAAAAATAATGTCACACCCACCCACCCCCATGAGTGTTGGCTGCTCTAGGCTCCTCCCCCGCCGCCAGCCACCCATGGGCAACAGGCGTCCACCCTGGCCGTGCTTTCATCTCTGCAGCTGTCCATGGAGCAGAGTCAGCTGGAAGTGGTGGCCCCTGAAATTCTCCCCCCGGCTCCCCACTGGCCCAAACTGCAGGCCGTAGCATCCTGAAGCTCAGAGCAGCGCCAGGCCTTGGAGCCGATCTGTCCTTGTTTGGTGACTGCCACTGCCCAGGGTCCCCTCAGATGCTGCCACCTCCGGGGGGTGCTTCAGATGCCCTCTTCAGTGTTCCCCATGCACCAGCCGAGCCCACACCCAACTCTAGTGTATGTTTCTCTGGTCACTTCCACCACCACTGAGTCCCTAGAGGGCAGAGTCAGTGTTACTTCACCCTGTGCCTCTGGATCACAGGACCCAGCCCAGGAAGGGCATCTGGTAGTCACTCTGCTGTCTCTGGAACAAGACTTCAAGAGGAAAGCGTTATTTTGGCTCACGGTTTTCAGGAGATTGAATCCACAGGTGGTAGCTCCCAGAAGAAACATCATGGCAGAGGATAGCTGCTCACCCCACGGCTGCCAGGAAGCCGAGAGAGAACTGGGACAAGGACAACCCTTCCAGGTCATGCCTGCCTCTTCTACCCAGCCTCTACCTCCAAACACATGAGACTTCAGGGGGACCTTTTAGATTTAAACCATATCGGGGGTCTCTATCACAGGTACCTGGGGCCACGGTCCCTACAGCAGCCAGCTACCCTGTTGGCAAGACATGGGCAGCCCATACGACAGGTGCCACCAAATCCTGGGGGCTTCACATGGAGTCCCTGGATTCCTCTGAGTCTCTCAAATACATGTGCTGTCCACGGGGCCCACCACTTACCCGCTGCTGAATTTTAACAAACACTCCAAGAGATAATGGTTAATTTCACAGAGCCATGAGTGGAGGCTGTTAAAATGTTAATATTATTTAAATTGTTTTACATTCTCGACAGTTTGGGCCGCAAATATAAATGTTTTCCGTGCTTTCCATGGAGTGGAGCTCACAGAAATGATTGATGAGGCACCGAATATGGAATTTCCCACTTTAAATGAAGAAAGGCAACATGCAGGCAAGGAGAAAAATACCGCCACCATGTGCGGTCCCTTGTCTGTGACAAGACACACAGGCTCCTACAGGACAGCCAAGGACCAGGCCGGGTATCCCCAAGGATAAAGGCAGAAGGGAGCTCTGGAAACCTCTGGGCCCACCTCTCCCTGGGAAGGAGACCCCAGCCACATTCAGAGCCACTTGGGCCTCTGCTTCCCCATCTGTAGAATAGGGGTGTAATAATGGCAAGCCTGACATAGGAGTGACACAGGGGACACACCAAGGCAAGCACCATGCAGTGATGCATCAGAAGTCCCCGGAGTGCTGTCTCAAAGTCCTGCCCTCTGCCCCAGACTGGGGGCACTGGTCTCCACAACACTTCTGCCTCTCCAAAGAGGGTTAAGGCCAGAAGCCCCAGGGGAGGTAGGGCAGGCCCTGGGTGCAGACTCCTGAGCCCTGGCAGGCAAGGTGTGCTCACGTGTGTCACATGCCCATTGAGCGACTTAGATCCTGCCTTGAAATCAAAAACAAAAGTGGGTGAGGGTAGGGACACAGCTGGGTGGGAAAACCCCGGGTTCCTTCCTCATGCCCCCAAAACAAAAAAGCAATAGATGAAATGCTGCCCCCTCCTCCCCGCACCCCCGCCACCTCCCAAGATCTAGCCCCAGCCTCGCTGTCCTCAGCCCTGCGAGACGGGCGGGCGGGGTGTGGGGTGGGTGGCGTCACCCTCTGGAGCTGTGACAGCCTGTGTTCCTAACAGCCACTCAATTCTCTCCTCCAGCACCTTTCTTCCCCGGCAGAGGCCTGAGCTGGTCGTCCAGATAAACCGGGGCTTGGGGACTGTCTTTGAGTGCCTCGCGAATGAAAGCGACTTGGAGCCGTATTCAATGAGATTATATTTCTTATTTAAATAGCTGATGGGAGGATTGGTTTCAAAGCAAGACGCCTTCTGCCGCAGCCTTCTCCGGGCTCCTGGGGAGCCGCAATATTGTGCCATGCTGCGCTGCACAGGGAGCCTGGCTTCAGAGCCCCCCCATTCAGACCCCTCCAGAGTGGGGGCCACTGGCAGTGGGGGATAAAAGCCACCTCCCATCCTGGTTTGGGGGAGCTGGAGATTAGGCTTTCACTACAGAATGCCTTCTCCAGGGCTCCCCACCACGCTCTGGACGCCGCCTCCTCTCTCAAAGCGAAGGGGAGATAAAAGGCAGTGAGCACGCTTCGTCCCGCCGCCAGGGAGGGCACAAATCGGGCCTTTGTCACCAGAGGATAAGGACCACCATTTTAGGAAGGATCACTGTTCTGAGCGCTCTGCTGAGAGGTTTTGTGCAAGCTCTCCCACGCACGCGGGTCCTCCTCGCATGCTGCCAGATAGGTGCCCTCGCCCAGCCCCCAGAGCAGGGGCATCATCGTGGGGACACCGTCATCACCAGCCCCGGGGAAAGGGCAAGCCTTGCACAGGACCAAACCTCGCTGGAACAGGGGCTGGAGGATGCTGCAAGAACCCCAAGCTCTTCACGGAGAGCAGATTTCGCAGTTCATTGTGTGTCAAAATAATGTATTAGCAACAGCAGCGTCTGGGCCGTGTGCAATTCCTCTCCTTTAAAGCCTTTGTCTGCCTGGGGCCGGAGGGGCTTGTCAGGGCATCTTGGAGACAGGCTGGTGCTCGCCCCCGCCCCACTCTGGCCAAAGCAGCCTCCGGATTTTCAGTGACCGTCCCAGAACCTTGGACAAGATAAAAGGGCAGTGGCGGCCTTGAAGGATGCCTGGCTCTGTCTGCAGGGCCAAGCGGGGCCGGGGATCTTCATTACCAGCAGCTGCGGCACCAACACAAGCAGTTGATATGCCAGGCACATCCGGCGCCTCGTGCATCCAGGGACCGCAATCAGGTAGCTGATGGGGATGCAAGTCACATCGCCTAGACCATTGCCGCAGTGAACTGATTCACGCTGCCACTCTGAGGCAGGGAGAGGGGACAGCGGGGCCCAGAAAAGAACGGCCTGGCTTTATTATCCAGCTGCCGTCTTCCAGCCGGAATACGCAGGCCTCTGTCGCTGCGAGGCAGCTCTGGCTGCTACCTGCATGGACCGCGTGCATTCTGGCCGAGGGCTTTGGCTGAACAATGGCATTATGCGGCGCATAAAGAGTACCCAGGCAACGGAGACAGGCACGGCTTAATTCGCTCCTGCCCGGTGGCTTTTGAACGCCCCTGCATTCAGCCTTTATCCCTGGCAGCCCTGGGCCTCCGCTGCCCTTTATTCCCCAGCCCTCCCCATCCCAGCTTGCCCCCGCTCCCGCGCAGGTCTGCCATGGAGATCATGGCCATGAAACAGCAGGCACAAGGAAAGGGCCAGAGCACCGTCTCCAACCAGCAGAGGCTCCTGGAGCCAGGGAGGAGCCCTGAATCTGGGGTCTTGGCTTTGTTATCAGTCCACGGGGTCACCTCGGGGAAGTTTCTTACCGGGTCTATATCTGCAGATAAGAGAGACAGGGACAAAACCCCAAAGGGGAGGCTCCACCTGGGACACATACAGCTCGGATGCCCACAACTCCATGACTGTGGCCTCATTGATCGGGCACGGAGCCCTTTACTGGGTCAATGATACTGCCTTTGACCGTAACTGAACACCAAGCCACAGGTCAGGATAACACAAGGGTAAAGCAAGCCAGATAATTTCTGCAACCCACCAGTGCCCTCTGCCCTGTCTAAAGCAACAATTCCCAAGAGCCCCAACTTATTGGTATCTTCTAGGAATAAAAAACCCAGTCTTATAAGATCTTGCAACTTTTTTTTTTTTTTTAAGAAACCAGAAATTGCTGGGTCTAGTGACTCAAGCTTGCAATCAGTCCGAGCACTCTGGGAGGCTGAGGCAGGAGAATCACAAGTTCAAGCCCAGCTTGGGCAGTTTAGCAACTTAGCAAGACCCTGTCTCAAAATCAAAATTTAAAAATAACAAAAATGGGTTGGGGGTGTGACTCGGTGTGAAGGCCCTGGTGTTGGATTCCCAATACCACAAAAATTAAATAAAAGTTAAAAATAAAAAGCCAGAAAGGCAAACTTGTGCGTGAAATTACACTTTCCAAATATTAGATGAATTTCTTGCAAACACAGGCAGATCAAACAAAGACTGTCCAAGGGCCTTATCTGCCAGCCAGGCTTGCAGGTTGCTAAGTGAGTCCCCTGGAGCTCCATCAGATAGAACCCTGGAGTTTGGAGATTCCCTGCTCCTGGGCAGGACAGTGTGTACTGGTCAGGATCACTCCCCCATTCTGTTTTTACTTAAGGAAAAAGAGAGAGGAAAGCAACAATCCCTAGTGGGACCCAGTGCTTTCAGACATCCTGACATCCAGCATCTGTACTAGACCCACACTGGTCCCTCTCCAGAGAGGAGGGAAGCTCTCTACACAGATGGCCAGATTCTGCTTCCTCACTGCCAAGCAGGGCCAGAGGGAGCCCCTAGGTTCCAGGCACTCGTATCTCCATAAGGCTAAGGAAGTGACTCTGATAGTTCCTAGTGGCCCACCCGGTAGAAAATAATGGGACCTCGCCAGCCAAATCCAGCCTTCCAAATCTGAGCATTCCTGGTGGAGGCATCTCCCCAGGACTCCAGAATGTTGTGCCGGCCACTTCAAGTGGACCTCTGCTCCATGGAATGTCACCGTCACCATGATATCCCATCAACCCAGCTGAGAAACATACATCCTACAGAAGAGGTGCCCATCATAATCACATACACACAGTCTAAGAAGCTAAAAGTTCATACTGTTTCGGTATGTATGGAGTAGCTAGTATTTGCTGGCATCCAGGAAGGACATTAGGAACAAGGAGCTCCGTGAATGCTGGTGGGAAAGAAAGGCTCTAGTACACACATTCAGGTGAACAACCACCAGGGAGCAGGTGCTCTGAGGACCACACAAGCATCCTGTCTATGACAAATGGAGCAGATCCCTGTGTTGAGTACCACACCCACCATTAGAAACATCTTGGTCAGGCTCAGCATGAGTACAAGAGGCAGAAGGCCAGCTCCCTGATCATCATGGCAATATAGTCACATAAGGCTTCTGTGGCCCTCCCAGGATATGACCAGATCGTTACAGGAGCTACGAGGGGGATGGAGTGATCTGTTTCCTAAACAAATACATAGAGGTAGAGAGTGGCAGGGCCTGGTATGAGTGCATGAGGGAGTTGTCCTGAGCCTGGGGGGCGTCCAGGCTGCTGCACCTGTGGAAATACAGAAGGCGGGCTGGAAAGAAGGTCAAAGAGGTCATTTAGGATCTGAATAGATTGGAGAGCTTGGATTTTATTCTGGAAGCCATAGGGAACCATGGAATGTTCACCAAGGGAGGCATCCCAAGAGAGCGGGGTTTCCCAATGAGCCTCCACTGGCTGTGTGGGGAGGAGATGGGAGCCCAGGAGAGTGGCTGCAAGGTGGAAGTGACAAACCAAGAAAAAAAGACTACAGCCTGAGCCGGGACAGTGACAGCAGGTGGCAGGGAGAGGAGACGGACCTCAGGACAGGAGCAGAGAAAGAATATCCCAGCAGCTTGGGAGGGGGCTGGATGCAGGGGGTGCTGAGCAAAGATGCCTGAAATCCCAGGGAGGTTGTGATGCCACCCTGGGGGGACTAGAAGGAATCAGTTTGGGAGCAAAAAAAAAAAAAACATTATTTCAGAACTCTGTCCTAGATGGATAATCACTGAAGGGCCCCTGGGCAACGGGGGGCCTGGCTATGTGGATTGTCGGGCCACAAATGACTCCGCCACCTGTGGGAGCTATGAGGCCCTGCATGAGGGTGGGGACCATAAATATTTGCCTGACTGAGAGCCCAGATGGGGGACAGCAGCTCCTGCACAAACACGGGAGTGTGGTAATCGACGCTTCTCTGGTGGAGGGCTTAAAGAGGGGAAGCCATGTCAAGTGATGGCACTTCACACTCGGCACTTGACATTCGTCAGGCACTCCACAGGCATTAGCTAATTAGTTCTCGAGTCTGTTTAGCCCCCAAAAGAACTCCCAGAGGCTCCACTTCTGCCCCATGGGCTAGGAGTTCAGCACCCCCAGGAGGCTCAGATCCAGCCCACCGGGCCACTGGGAGGCGGCCCCGCAGATAGCCACTCGCCCACTCGCCCACTCTCACCTGTGCACAGAACACCCGTGGCCTTGGGGCATGGGTTAAGGGGGCGCCAGACAAGAGGGCTGCACTGCACGCGAATCCATCTTGAGAAAAGAGCTGTGAAGACAAAAAAGGGGGCAGCCGCTGGTTCCGCTCAAGTCCCTCCTAGGTGTGGTGTGCTGTGCGCCTTATTTCTCCGGGAGGATTTGCAGTGCTCTCTCATTTTCCCTTCAAGGTATCCTGTCATATACACACATTCCAAGGTTAGATTCCCCCAGGACAGGCCCAGCTGTGCACTTGGGGCGTGACCTCAGGAAGCACCAGGGGTTAGGAGCAAGGAGGCGAGGAAATGAATGACGGGAAAGGAGCTGATGAAGGAGGCCTTGGAGGAAGCGCTGGATGCTGGGGTGCACGCCTCCAACCCGCCGGGGCCCTAGGAGATCACGGAGCACCTCAGGCACCCCATTGCTGGACGAGGGAGCTGGGGATTTGTCCTTCCATTCCTGCCAGTCGTGGTTTGAATGCTGCTGAGAGGGAGTGGGGAATGGGGACGTCAGCTTCCCACAACGCCTTGTACGGCTCAGCCCGGACAGCCCTTAGACAAATCCCGGCAGGGGCTCTTCCCTGGGTATGTGTGCCTTGGCGAGGGCCAGAGATACAGCAAAGGACCAGCATCATACCTCGCAACATCTCTGCTCCCTCTTCTATGCACGAGGACCCGAGGGCTCGAGGATGGGCCCTCCCATGGCCAAAGCCACATGAGTAGAAACGGATGAAGACTGAATTTGAATCAAGCCAATTTGCCTTGAAAATCTCAGTTCTTCCCTTCCTCCCCTTCCAAGCCCAGCTTTCCTCTCCTCCCTTCCTTCTCATTCCCGACACACCAAACAAAGGACAGGCCTGTCCCCTATCGCTGTGCCCGCCCCGGGAACGACCTTTTGGGCCCCTCCCCCTTCCCAGCAAGTGTCCCTGAGATGCCCACGGATCCACTGTGGATGCGATCCCCACCTGGGTTTGGGGGCCCTTTTCTCAGCAGCGTTTATTCCCGCCTAGCAAACCCCACGTCTGTTCTTTGGTTCTTGAATTCATTTGATAACTTTGTGATGTACAAACCTGTGGGGTTCCAAAGGACCGTCAATTCCCGTCCCCAGCGCTGCGGCTCCTGCTGCTCGGTCTGTGCTTTGTTTTCACTTGCACAAGCCAGTGGTGAGCATTTATCGCTGGTTGGAGAATTGAATTTGGCAGGAGAGATTTCTGTGCATTTGGGGGATTCCTCTGCCAAGCATCTTTGCCAGCAGAAATGCTAAGGATGGCAGCCGGGGGGGGGGGGGGGGGGAGCACGCAGCCTGGCCCGGGTGGAGGAGGGCGGGCCCTCACCGTGGCAGGATCTCTCTTGCCCTGAGGAGAGGCTTACATTTCTTTTTTTTTTTCATATCCTTTAGCAAGAGGAGACTGTCCAGTAGCCACACTGTCTTCTCCCAAGCTGACAGCATCCAGAGTCCAGCCCAGAGGGGAAAGGGGGGTGGGGGGAACAAGGAGGTGGTAATGTTACCAGATAGAAAGGAACCCTACAGACATGGGCATCCCCCTGGCTGGAGTACATGCCTGGGTCCTGGGACCCTACTGCAGGAAACAGAAGATCCAGTTAGACAGGAAGCAGGGGCAGCCTGCAATGAGGACCAGGCAAGCCCGCTCCAAGCAACAAGCAAGAGACCAGAAATCTCAGAAAGGAGCTAGGCCTGATGCTATGCAGGCCTATAATCCCAGCACTCAGAGGCTGAGGCAGGAGGATTGTAAATTAAAGGCCAGCCTGGGGAATTTAGCAACTTAAGGAGACTATCCCAAAATTTTAAAAAAAATAATAAAATAAAAATAGACTGGGGGTGCAGCTGATTGCAAAGGCCCTCGGTTTAATCCCTAGTATCATTAAAAAGAGAGAGAGAGAGAGAGAAGTCTCAGAAATGCAGAGCTCCAGCAGCTGGAATGGCAGGTACAAATTTGGCAGTCATTACCACACAAAGGTGTGCGAGAAACAGGCCAGCTGCTAAACATGGCCACAGTTAAAAATTAAATCAGATATAAACTTAAATAATGTTTAAAATGAAGGTAAAAACACTCCAACCATCTGGCTAAGTTTTATTGTGATCCATGTTGCTGAGTTCACATAGTTTGACCATGTCTGTGTGATAGTGACAGCTACTATGTGATCCTGTGTAATGGGATGGCTACCATCTCTTCCCCACTTGGTATTCAGACGTCATGTTGGTCACTTGGAACCAGTAGTGGTGGCAGTTCCTAAAGCCAAGGAAGCTGGCAACACTGAAAATTAGAACTTTTTCTTTTTGCATGAAAGCCACTGCAAGCTAGCATTTATCAACACACTACTGGTAAGCACTACCCTGAACTTAGTGCTTTGCCTCTGCCCAGTACTATGCTAGGTACTATGCTATTACAAACTGGGCAGCATGCACCTATGTGCTGTGCAAGGGACCAAAATATTGACTCTGTTTCAGTTTGGTCAATAAATAGCTCCTGTCCCAGCGGCCCCCCACCTACCTCCTTCCTCCATAGTTGACCACCCCCCTCCCTGCCACCACCCCAGAGGTCCTCTCCTGACCCTACTGTAGCCCCAGCTGATTGGCTGGTGCTGGGCAACACAAGCTGTTCACTCTTCTTAGCATCACTTCTGTTTTCAGTTAAGCACACAAGTTGGGTATCTTATTATCATTTTATAGATGAAGAAACTGAGCCTCTGAGAGGGAAACCAGCTTGCCCAGAACCACATAGCAAAAGGCAGAGCTAGGATGAAGCGGGGACCCAGCCAGGGTCTCTACGCACTGGACCACACTGTTTCTCATCAGCGCAAAAGGGCCGGGGCAGCAGCAAGGCGAATGAATGGCACCCGAGGATGTCTCCGCTCAGGGGCACTGAGCAGGACCGTGGGAGGAGACAGCCATTATCACATCAGTAAGACAGACAAGCGTGCACTAGAGATAGGGGTGCATGCTGGGAAGTACCCAACCAAATGCTGTAAGAGAAAGGCGGAGGCTTGTCTGACAAATAAAGCCAACCCCCGTCGACCGCCGCCACCTCACAAGAGAAAGCTCAGCACTACGGGGCCCAAGAGCACTGAGGCCCAGCCCAGATCTCAGGGTGGCAAGATGACCCTGGCCCACAAGGCTAGGGCTGTCCAAGACCCCCTGATTGTGCCCCTAGACATGGTAAGAGCTGGGGACATTGGGAGACTAGTCTGTGTCCTCAAAACGAATGTGTAAAACTGTGCCTGCCCTCAGGAAACTTCCGTCTGGGTTAAGGAGAAGCTAAATGCACATATGAGCACTTTAAATACTAAATATTTGGTTATCAATAGACATGAGGTCACACAGCAGGTGTCAGAGGCGGAGACATGACAGGGAAGTTTCCAGAAAGCAAGGGCCAGACACCCTTACCTCTTGGACATGTCCTTTAGTAGACAGCACCGAGATCTGCCTACTGCTTCAATTCCTGCTCATAATGCAACCCATCGCAAATCATCAAGTTAGCAGTTTTCTGGAGAGAAAATACCGCCGCATTAAACATGCTCGACAGTGACAAGAGCCAACCTGGTTCAGAAGTGTGCATTGTGAGACAAAAAATATGTCCTCCTGCCTCAAGGTCACCAGGACAAAGGAAACCACCAGTCCCTCAAAGCTCCCCTGGAGACTCATTCCACCATTCATCTATTCCACAGATACACGTTGAGAGTCCAGTTCTGGGGCACAACACAAAACGGCAGGGTGGCCCCCCCGCACTCCAGAGCTGAGTGGAAGAAACGGGTGGTGCTCTGTAAAACAAATACATATGCATGTGGAGGAAGGGAGCATGCTGGGAAAACACTCAACCTCATGCTAGGAGAGAAAGATCAAAGAGGAAGGAACCATCTTAAGCAGGTGTCCAGGGAAGGCCGCTCTGCGGAAGTCCCCTGCCCAAGAGGGAGGTTGAGGAAGGTCCAGGAGGAGGGGGGGCTGGAGTCAGATGTGCATGGGGCTGGAAGGAGGCCCGGCAAGAGAGGGCATGGGGCCCAGCGCTCCACAGAGGCCAGGCAGGGCAGGGCTCCACAGCTCTGGGCACGGGCATAGGCCAAAGTAAGGGGTGGAGTTAGATCTGCTACCACTAGGAGCATGCAGATAAAATTCACACCTGGGGAAATGGCATGTGACTGTGGAACTCCTGGAAAGATATGTATGGATACTGCTTGGGGCAGGGGAGGAGACCAGGGACAGCAGCAGGGCAGGGGTGGGCAAGTCCTTAGGAGAGGGACCTGGAGCCGCCTGGCGCTGTGTGGACAGGACAGTCTCTTTCTTGGCTGCTTCAGCTGACGCAGGTGCTGCTGGTGGACAGCCTACTCTCTCTCTTTCTTCAACAGCATTATTAAGATATAATTGATATGCAATAAAGTGCACATAATTAAAGCGTACATGTTAATAAGTTTTGACATACAGAGACACCTAGGAAGCCATCACCACAATTAAGATAATGAACTTATCCATCATCCCCAGAAATTTCCTCCTGCTCCTCCCCGCCAGCCCCTGCCCCCAGCCCCAGGCAACCCCTCATGTGCTGCCTGTGACTAGAGGTTAATTTGAAGTTTCTAGAATTTTATTTAAATGGAAGCACACAGTGTGTACTTTTTTCCCCCAGTACCAGGGATTTGACCTGGTACTGGCACTTTTGCTCTTTGCTTCATCCCCAGCCCGTTCATTGTTTTTTGTTCTGAGACAGGGTCTTGCTAAGTTGGATTCAACCTGGCAATCCTCCTGCCTCATCTTCCCAGTATGCGCCAGCGTTCCCAGTTTGGCATCTGCTTTTTCTTCCGTTTTCAAGCTCAGCATTATTACTCCAAGATTTATTTATGTTACTGCATATCACATGCATTTCTTCCTTTTTGTTACTGACCAGTATTCCACCATGGAGGCACACCACCAGCGTTCATTCACTCGCTGATCGGCGTGAGGGTCATTGCCATTTTTTGTTAAAAGCAAGTGAAGACGTTGTGAACATTTGTGCATAAGACTTAGTGTGGGTGTATGTTTTTCGGTCCTCTGGGTAAACAGCTCACCATGGACTGTCTGGGTCCTGTGAAAGGTGCACATGTGACACTGTAAGAAACCCACAAAGTGTTTTCCAGAGTACTGCAACATTTTATTTCCAGCTAACAGGATATGAAAGTCTAAATTCCCTGTGCCCTTGCCAGCATTTGGTATGGCCGCTGCTGTGGTTTAGATCTAGAATGTCCCCCAAAAGTCTCATGTGTTAAGAGGCAGGACATTGGGAAAGAGATTGAATAATAGGGGTGCTATGTTTATTAATGGACCAATCCATTCATGAGTTCATAGCTAAGTATGTTGTTAGGAAGGGGGACGCCTGGTTGCAAGAGATGTGTCCCTGGGGCCAGGATGTTGGAGGATACATCTACCTTCCCCACTCTTTCTCTTTCTGCTTCCTGGCTGCCTTGAATTGAGCTGCTTCTCAGCCACGCCCTTCCTGCCATGGAACCAGAGGATTATGGACTGAATCCCCAAAACCATGAGCCAAATTAAACCACTCCTCTTCTAAGTTGTGGGTGTTGGGTATTCTGTCTGCTACCATCACTCTTTTTTATTTTAGTCACTCTATTAGAATGCATAGTGGTATCTCATTATGGTCTTCATTTGCATTTCTCTGATGACTAACTAATAGTGTTGAACATCTCTTTTTTTGTACTTAGCATCCATTTGCATATCTTCTTTAGTCAAATGTCCATTCAGATCTTTTGCTTGTTCTTAACCAGGTTGTTCTACCATTATTGAAATCTCTTTATACATTACAGATACACGTTCTTGACGAGACGCAGGATTTGTGTGTATTTCCTCCCAACCCTTGGCTTACTTTTTTAGTTCTCTTGACTGTATCTTTGAAAGAGTAGAAGTGTTTTCTTGTGTGTTTGTTTCTCCTGCTTTCTTTGAGTTTCTCATTTGAGGTTTTACATTTAGGTTTATCATCTACTTTGACCTAAGTTCTGGATAGAGTGTAAATTATGAATCAAGGTTCATTTTTTCGCATATCAGCTTCACCTGTTTCACCAGGATTTGTTTAAAAAACAAAATAACTCTTTTTTCCAGTGAGTTGTCCAAAATGAATTGGCTGTATATGTGTGGGTCCATGTATGAACTCTGGCTCCATTCCGCTGATCTGTGTGTGTGTGTGTGTCTTGACGCTAATACGGCACTGCCTCATTACTGTTGCTTTACAGTAAGCTTTTAAATCAGGCAGTGTGAGTCCCCCAATTTTATTGTTTTTCTAAATCATTTTGGCTTTGCATTTCCATGTGAATTCAGAGAATCAGCCTGCCAGTGTCTGTAATTCCCATGCTGCTGCCTACCCGTTCTCTCTACTTGGAGGAATGTTTGATAAGAAAACAAAGAAGAGAAAAAATCAGAGCTGGGGTGGAACCAATGACCCTGAGCAAAGCAGACACTCAGGAAGGCTGAATTGAGTTAAAGGAATGATCTCCCCACCTCCAAGATGAAACAAGAGTGGTTCCTTTAAATAAAGCATTCTGGGCCCAGAGGTGATGAGCCCATGAGCCCTTGGCATGGCCCCTCACCTCTCCAGCGGGGCACTCTTTGCTCATCTTTCCAGTCTATTGGATGGGTTTCTTTCCAGGAGTGCCAACATGGAATCTGTACCTTCCCCATCTGAGTAATCACCCAGATCAGAACAGAAAAGACCCTACCCTCAGGGGACATCATGTGGTGGGGGTGGAGAGATGGAAGAAGGTGGGAGGAGCATATGTGGGGAATCCAATAAAATAATAATAGTTGGGCATTGGTTCAGTGGCCCAACTATTATTTAAAGGCTTAGTTGGGGAAGTTTCTAGAAATAATCATAATAATAATAGCTCCTGAGTAAGATATGAAAAGCTAAGCTTTCCTATGCATGAAGGATCTCACTCAGTCCAGTCAAATGTCCTGCACAGGAGAAGCACTATTCTACCCATAGCTAAATTCAAAATGAGGAACCTATTTTCTGCCAAGGGCTATTGGATATTTGTAACATCCTACACGGGCCATACAAAACTAGCAACCTAAAACTTAGCCTGCTGTATTTGGTAAATTATTGAATTAACTCACCCCTGATGTGAAGGCTGAGACCACTTCTCTTTGGTGAGGCCTTAGCCAGCCTGAGACATCTGATTTCACAGGCTGTACGTGGCCCACATGACGGACATTACCCAGCCCCACTGTAGGTGATTTGAGGCCTATGGTGGTCGAATAACTTGCCTAAGGCATTACTAGAAATGGCAATGCCAAAAGAAGAGTCCAAGTCGCCTGATTTGAAAACCCACACTCTGGATGGAGCCTCCTGGGTGATTCTGCCTTCTGGGGACAGGAAATGGAAAAGCCCTGTGAATGTATGCAGGCGGGTTACAAGCATGATTTAATGAGCCGCTCCCATGAGCCAGGATTGCACTCGGGACCATCTGACATGACCATATGGGACACCACACCCAGCGAAAAGGCCTGGGTGTCCTCCAGCCAGCACAGCAGCCACACCCTGGCAGGAAGGGGAGGCCTTGGATGACGGCTTGGAAAAGAGGAAGAAAAGACCTCGGAAAGCTGGAGGATCGTTCGGCCAAAATGTGCACATGTGTCTGTGTGCGTGTGCGTGTGCGTGCGTGTGTGTGTGTGTGTGTGTGTGTGTGTGTGTGTGTGTGTTAATATGAACAGAATCCCGGGCCTTCCTACTGAGCTACATCCCCTGACCTTTTTTTATTTTGAGACATACTCTTGCTAAGTCACTAAGTTGCCCAGGCTGGGCTCCATCGAACTTGCAGTCCTCCTATCTCATCCTCCAAAATTCCTGAGATTATGGGAGTGTACCACCACAACCAGTTGTATCTAGCCAAACCTTAACCACAGAAGCTTCTCACACTGGCCCGAGCACAAAAGAGCATCTTACTATTCTGGTGTCAAGCACCGGCATTGGTGTTGCTTTGAAGACCCAACTGGGTCAAGATGGAGTCCTCAGCAACTCCAGGAGGCATCTGTGTGGCCACCGACAGCTTCAGGCTCACGCTTCCCCTGCTTAAAGGCCTCTCTTAAGGGACTTCTAGCAAAAGTCCTAAGTCAGACTCCTCCTGTTGCAAGGAGGCTCCTTCCAGATGAGCCCCCTCCCCCAGATTCTGAAGGGCCAGGCCTGAATTCCAGAGGGTAGAAGTCATCCCAGGGCAACGCAAGCAGGAGAGAATGGATTCCAGAGGGCAGTAGAGATCTCACCACCCAAAGATAGTCAGTGCCGTGGGCAGAAGGGCAGATGTACACTCAGCTTCCCTGCCTGGATCACTGGGTCCGAGGTGCACAGTTCACAAGGCACCAACCGGCAGAATTGTGCGTGCCTTGGATACTTTCACTGGTACAAATTTTCCCAAACTCAGAGACACATGCTGACTTGAAACTGCTTCTTCCCCCTCTGCCCTCGTCCGACCGCGACTGTCAAAGTGGGGCACCTACAGCCTGCAGCAAGTCCAGGATTCCCTCTGCTCTAACAGTGATCTCATGTCAGCCTGATACAATCTTATCCTCCAAACTCAAAAGCTACACATTTATTTTCCTTCCCCGCACCAGAGCATAGAATTTGATAGACACAACAAGGCTCTCCTAGGGACAATGGCAAGGAGTGTTTGGATTTGGGAATGTCTTTCTGAACCCTGGCTGTTGCTGGCACTATGCCCACTGTCCTCTATGGAGGTGGCACGTAGAGAAGGTGAGGATCAACTCCAGGATGCACAGATCAGCACACTCTTCAACCACCCACCACATGCCCGGCAGAATCATTCCTTGTCCTAAGTCCCAACAGTCCAGAGGAGCCTTTCAAAGAGCTACTCTTGGCTCCAATTCCCTGGCCAGTTTAACACAAGACAGATGAGACTGCTGAGCTGACCACCATGACATCTATAACCAGTCCAAACTCGTTGGTCTTGTCTGGTCCACACAGCCCAGCTTCCAAGGCATGGGCGTTCCACGCGGAGCAAGGCAACCCCCACCCCTCCGCTGGGAGAAAGAGCGGGTTAGATATTTCTCACGCAGCAGCCACCACAGCAGAGAAGGCAGGTTCAAAGGTAATTGGATGGGGAGTTTGAGCAAGGCAGTTCCCGCAGCCAAGTGGCTCGTGAATACCCATTGGGAGGCATCCATATGGGCGGCAGAAGGGATCCTGCTGTTCTTTTGCTAATAAAAACTGTTGTGATTACATTTCCAACCCTCTTGGAACGGGGCCTCCTTGGGGCCGCAGCGTGGACTGCTGAGAGCAGCGTGGACTGCTGAGAACGTGTCTCCTGGGCTGACACACAGCTCCCCTCGCTGCCACAGAAAGGTGCAGTGATCTACGCACCCCTTGCAGAATGCAGGAAGTGGGTCCCCAAGGGAGTTTGGTGCTAGAGACGTATGTGGGTGTCCTGTGGCCTCACTGCCTCACAAACTGCAGTACATGCAGGAAAATCAAAATTCATAGGGCACTTTCCATAAATGGTTCCAGCTACTGGCATTTTCTGGGTAGAGGTGGACCTGTGGTTGCTTTTTTTTTTTTTTATATGCATCATGGAAATGCACATGGTTAATTTTTCTCCAGCCTCAAGCCTGAGCACCAGCTGTGGTTGGTGTCAGAAGCCACAACCCTACTCCCAGGTCTTTGTCAAAACCTCTGTAGCCTTCCCATCTTTCCCCCTGGGAAAGCCTCCCCTACTCAGTGGTCCTTGCCTTCTGGGGAATCCTCATACAAAATGTTTACCAGCATTTTTCTGGGTCATAGAATTGCAGTTTTGTATTGTCTCTCCCCTAGGAAGTGCCAGCCTCCTCAGTGTCACTGTTGGTTCCTTGCTCCTGACACCCCAGTGTCTGGGATATCATTGGTGCATAATAACATTAAGGCAGGCCTAGTTGCACAGGCCTGTAATCTCAGCACTCTGGTAAGCTGAGGGAAAAATATTGCAAGGGTGAGTCCAGCCTGCGCAACTTAGTGACTTAGCAAGACCCTGTCTCCAAATCAAAGATAGGACCTCTGGTCAAAATGGCAGCTGAGTAACAGAGCTACACAATGTCTCCTTGGGGACTCATTTTACAAGTTGAGATTATTATTAAAAACTGCCTGTTCCACTTAGCTAGGAGAGGAAGGAGTGCCCCAGCAATTGAAAAGAGGTCACGCGAAGATCAGAAATCCCCAAGACACAACTGAAGCAAAGGAAAACAGCACCCTATAAGCAGCCCCAGGCCAAGTGAGAGCAGCCCCAAGCCATAGCATCCCCACATGGAAGAAAGCTCAGATCCTGAAACCTCTGACCAAGGTAAGCTCGAAGCCAGGAGAAGTGGGAACTGACAGCAGCTGGTAGCCCCAGCCTCCAGAAACAAGCCTGTGAGTAGTACAAACTGCAAGCACAGCATGAGCTTCCCCTAGAAAAGTCCTCCCAGAACCTAGGCCAGAAGCAGTGTTCAGCAGCCTTAATAGGAAGTGACATAAACAGGAGCTATTAAAAAAAAAAAAAAAAAAAAGATCAAGACTGTACTGTTTAAAACAAAAGCAGGCTCGGAAGAACACATTAGGGTTACTGGCACAAGAGACAGTTGTGAAGAGGAAACAAAAGGCTGCTGACCGCCTGGATGGCTTGAGTGTAGTGGGAGCACCTCTGAGGGTGGAGAGCCATGCCCTCAGGGGAGGGAAGCTAGGACAGGTGGGACAGCTTTGCTGAGGGGGCTGGATGTGATCCTGACACCTCAGAGGCCATTGGGCTGTTAGGTCCTCCTTCACTGCCTATTCCCAGCACAGAACTTGGAGGAATTTTGGCTCCACCACCCAACCCCCCCACCCACACCCTCGTACCTGTTCAAAGAAACCTCTCAGGTAGACCTTTAAAGTGAAGTCTCTCAACAACACAAACGTGGGAAGAAGACAAGGCAACAGGACACCCAGAAACTAATGTCACAGTCCCTGAAATAGTGGAACTCACAGGGAAGGAAGTCAAAAAGCAAATAAATGACTTGAACAGCCAGTTCAATCAAGATACTCTCAAATAACTGCAAGCAATGGTCACCGGGCTTAAAGAGGAACTTACTGAACAAATAGTGGTCCCCCTGGGTACAAAGCTCACTGGGCGTATAGAAACCACAAATAGAAAGTTGGCTGAGGTAAATAAGGAAATGCAAGATATGAAGAAAAATTTTGATAGAGAAATGGGAATTTTGAAAGGAAATTTAGCTGAATTTCAGGATATGAAAAATACATTTGAAAGCAAAGAAAGTTGACTCAAACGTTATGAAGATAGACAGAATTTCAGACCTTGAAAATAAGGCTAAGGAAACAAAGGCTATAACTAGGCATGACTCCAAAATTAGAAAGCAAAGTAGCTGGATATAATAGCTGATGGATGATGATTCAAAGAGAACCAATCTCAGAAGTATGAGTGTGGGAGAAAGAGCAGAAGACAGCACCAAAGGTATAAAGAATGCATTCACTGAAATCATGCAAGAAAATTTCCAAAATCTAGGAAAAGTAATCAATTTTTAGGAACAATAAGCTTATAGAACACCAAATAACCTCAACCAGCAATAAGACTCACCATGGCACATCATAATCAAAACCTCAGAAATACAACATGAAGAGAGATTAAAAGCAGCAAAAGAAAAACAGACATTATTCTACCTAGGCAAACCCATTTGAATTACTGCAGATATCTCAAGGCAAACTTTAAAAGCTAGGAGAGTCTGGAGCAAGATCTTTCAAGGTTTAAAAGATAGCACGTGTCAACCTAGGTTGTTGTATCCAGCAAAATTACCCCTGAAAATTGAAGAAGTAAAATATTTTAATGATCAAGAATCCCTAAAGAAATATGTAACTACTAGCCTAGCATTGCAGAAAACACCTGAAAGAATCTTTGAGAGAAATAGAAAGACAAGCAGCACCAAAGAACAAGCAGGAAAGGAAACATCTGAAGAGAAATATAACAAAAAAATAGACAACAATCATTTGATTGGTATCCTATTAAAACAGTGCTAGCTTTTTCATAAAATCTGTGAAACTTCTCCCCATAATAATTATCATTCTTAGTATAGTAGTTTGCAAAACATATTATATTCAACATGGGGAATTAGTATAAAATCTTAATCTATGAAACTTATCTGATATGTATGATGTGTACAGATATGTAGCTGAGGTTGAAGGGACAGAAGGCAATGGTTTTGATTTGGGATTTTATTAGGTCTAAAAATAGTAAGAGTTGGTAAATGGATGGTTCTTGGGGTCTTTTTTCCTGAAGATGTCGTTCAGTGGTAAAGATAAAAGATTACATACTCTTACTCCATTGACTGAGAACTCAGCTGGCTGTTAGTTCAACCTGTGACTCTTGAATTTTATGGCTCAATTTCATGCTCTGCAACTAAAGTTTAATAATGATTTTGCTGGTTTCTTCCTGCCCTTATTTGGGAAAGAACCCTTAAAAAATTCTGAAACAACTAAACACATGAGCACACCAAGGAACACATGCACACGCTGATGTACCGAGTGTCGCTAGTCTCTCCTCCTCCAACCTACAATAACCCTAATTTGCAAAGCACATGAAGGTGGGAGAAAGCTGTGGCTCCCCCTCTTTAAAAGTTCTTGTTTTCCCATAAAGATTCGCTTGCTGCCCGACGCAGCCCGCCTTTCTCCCACCACATCTGAATGTTTCTTCAGGGGAATCCATGGCTTGGTCACAAAGGTACAGAAGATCCCATTGGTCCAAAACTGCCTGATCCTGAGTTTCACATGAGGATCATCACAATGGGAACACGTCCCTGAGTCTTTGAGTTGAGCCAATGGGCAAGCAGTGTTCTCTGTACAGAAACACATGCATTTACACACAACATATTAAAACAAAGTTGACTCGGGATGGCTGTACCGCTAAACCACCAGGTGGCCTCCAAGGTGCTACTTCCCTGCTCTGGGCCCCTTATGGTGAGGTGAGAAGGTAGGAGATTGGCTGCCTCCAAGGCAGGACAACGTGGAGAAGGGCGCCCACCTTGGGCAGCCAGGAAGTAGGGGGATAGAAGGGAGAAAGAGGAACAGAGGACAGGAGGGAGGAGGGAAGAAAGAAGAGAGGAAAGTAGAAAGAGGAGAGGAGAACCCACCCTTCCAGGTCACCTCCCAAGAGCACAGTTAGCCATGCCAGCACCTATGGTCGCTTCCTCAGGTGAGCACAGCACCCCACAGTCCGGTCACAAGATGGTGGGGGATGTTTCAGATCTAAACCGTAACATCCCCGTTCCCACCCTGCTTTCCACAAGTTGGTTAAGTTCCCGCACCCCCATCACCAGGCTGTCTGCCACAAGACCGTCCTCTAGAAAAAAATAGCCAGTGCCAGGCTCTGCAGCCACAGGGCATGTGGCTGGCCCTTGCCAGAAGGCCAGCGAAGCCTCGATTCTAGCTGTTGCCACCTCAGGACCAGCTTATGGCAAAGGCTAGGCAGGCAGGTAACGAATATTCATTCGTTTCTCCTTTGTGATCACAGTCACACATTAACTCACCTGTAGTCCTCCTAATGACTCAGGCCAGACCACCAAATAAAGAGTAAGAATGTTCTTTGCTAACTTGTTTCTAGCATTCTGTAAGTATTCCCATATCACAGATGAGCAAACTGAGGCTTTTAGTTGATAATGAGAACAGCCTTGGCCATCCAGGGAGCAAACGGCAGAGCCTTGCTAGGAGCCCAGGGATCTGCCAAGTGTTAAACACTGGCCAGGCTCCGGGGACCATCTACTTACAGAATCCTGCCCCGAGGAAGCCCGTCGTGCAGCAGAGAAGGTGCCTGTGGCTACTGGGACACCATGGTGGCTATGGGGACCCAGGGACGGTCTGACAGGGTTTGTGACTAGGTGACTGATCCACACTCGAGCCCTATTTCATTCTGCATTGCAATGTGACATGAGCACCTCAGCTCCTCCAGAGAAACCAGAGGGGGCTTCCAAGAGAAGGCAGTGCAGGGGCCAAGCGCAGGCAGACGGCAAGAAGCAAGACAGGGCCTGGTGAACCGCCAGGCCCAGTGCTGCAGGGCTGCAGTCCCAGCACTCTGGGAGGCTGAGGCAGGAGCCCAAACTTGGCAGATCAGTGACCCAACGAAACTCTGTCTCAAATCCAAAAATAACAATGAGCCGAGGATGTAGCTCAGTGTGCAGGCCCTGGGTTCTGGCTGCAGTATCAGAGAGAGAGAGAGAGAGAGAGAGAGAGAGAGAGAGAGAGAGAGAGAGAGAGAGGTCTTGACCCTGAAATTCCACAGCCTGAGTTGCTGTCCTCTCACATGGTGCCTTTAAGAAACTCCGATGCTACTCAGGGCCTCAGTTTCCTCATCCAGAACACGAGGTTGGCGATAATGACGTCGCACCCATCTGGAGGTAGCAGTAGGTGACGGTTGGAAAAGCACTGAGAAAACAAGACATGCCGAACAAATGTGACCATCGTGGTTGCTATGGCTACAGCTGGCTGACGGGAGCCGAGCGGGCAGGTCGCAGCACATCCACGCCCCCATCGGGAGCACACGGGACAGCTTCCAAACCAGGAGGGCCTGCTGTTCCTGAGGGGGACCCACAGATTTAAAAAAAAAAAAAAAAAAAACCTCAGTGTAGGCAAGAGTGATGTGTTCTGAATACCACGAGGATCAGAACCCAGTGACGCAGGTGGGGTAGCAGACGCAGCTGTGCCTGCTAAACATAGCCTGACTTCAGCTCCCCACGAGTCGGGGAGCCCGAGCCATCTTCCCAGGAGGCTCTAAAAATAACGCTGCCAACGGGCCTTGCACTCCCCACGCCAGCTTTGGGCCCACGGGCTCGGTGTCCACAGCTGGGGCAACAGAGAAGCGGGGAGAGGAGGCCCTGGGCCATGGGCTGACTCCTGGGGACACGCGGGACCCTGCAAAGAGGCAAGAGAATAAATGCCTTTGTGGTCACCAACTTCGGCAAGGCACAGGGCATCAGACTGGCCTGGGGGCTGGACGGGCACCTCAGCTCATCTAAAGCAAGCGTGCCCAAACCATAGCCCGCCGGATGCTTGCCCTTGACGTTCTAAATGTTTCAATGAAAAAAAATTTTTGTGGTACCAGGGATCAAGCCCGGGGCTTCACACTGAGCCGCATCCCCAATTCATTTTTTACTTTGGTATTTTAGACAGAACCTCACTACATTGCTAAATCGTCCACGTTGGGCTTGGACTTGGCGATCTTCCTGCCTCTGCTTCCCATGATGCTGGGATATCAGGCCTGTTCCACAAGGACCGGCTATAAAAATTTTAGATGTGGCCCGAGACAGATTCCCTTCACTCCAAAAAAGAAAGAAAGAAAGAAAGAAAGAAAGAAAGAAAGAAAGAAAGAAAGAAAGAAAGAAAGAGGAAAAAATAGCAGGCAGCTGGCTGCAGGTTGTCTTGGAGGATGGAGAAACTGAGTCTGCTCAGTGTGACACTGTCACCCAGCCAGGGTCACACACAGGGCAAACAGCAAAGTCAGGACGTGGCTTCACCCTCTGAGACAAGACTTGTTGATCCTTACATCGCAGGGCCTGACCTCACCATCTGCCCATGCGTCCTTCACCGCCTCCACCACCTTGCTCCTCCTTCATCCCCTCATCCCACCGGCCAGGGCCATGGGACATCCCAGCCCTCCCAAGCCAGGCATGAAAGAAGGGTGGAGTGAATCTCCACCAGGGAAAGGCCTCACTCTGTTCTATTCTCTGCTCTCCCCTGCACCCCTAGACCAGTGCTGGCACAGACAGGGAGCTGAACAACCACTGGATAACTAACTCCTCTCATGCTCTCATAACCCAGATCTAATGTAACATGAACTCCACAGGCTCTACCTTCAAATTATATCCAGAACATTCACTCGAATGGTGTGAGTTCCAAAGACCAACTGTACCAAGTGCTGGTGAGGACAGAGAGAATGAAAACTCTCATATGCAGCTGGTAGGATGGCAAATGGTACAATCACCCTAGAAATCCATGTGGCAATTTCTCCTCAAGTTAAATGTGCCCTACCTGCTGGATCTGTCCAGTCCATGACTGATCACTTACTCAGGAGGAAAGAATTCTGGAAGATACCTTTTTTTTTTTTTTTTTTTTTTTTTTTTTTGAGACAAGGTCTTGCTCTATAGCCCAGGCTGGTTCTGAACTCAGTATGTAGCCCAAGCTGACCTTAGACTCAGGACAAACTACCTGCCTCAGCCTCCAAGTGTTAGAATTACAGGCATCCGCCACCATGCCCAGCTTATGTGGTGCTGGGGAATTGAACTCGGGTACTTAGCACTTGCCTAGGTTGGCTTTAACCACTGAGCTATTCCTCCACCCCTATTCAATATTTTTAAGATGCCCACATTTTTGCTGAGACATCTCAAGTGAGGTCAGACGTGGAACCTTCCACTTGTGGCAGGGTGTCAGAGCTCAAAAAGTTTCAGGTACTGGAGCACTTCAGATTTCAAATTTTTGGCTGAGGGATATTCAACTTGTACTCAAGACGACAGGAAACAAACTCCACAAACAGTCAGAAACCAGCCTCAGCTGTTATTTTCAGGGTCCTCAGCATCTAGGAGATGCGGAGACCTCCTCTTCTGAAGAAATAACAAGTATCTGCACCTATACTTCTAACCTCTAAGAAAGAAGAACAGTGTCTTCACCCTAAGGAGCACAGCTCCCACCCACGTGTCAGGAGACCCGGAGTAAGAAAGGACCAGGCAACAGATTTAGGTGTGGCACCAGCAGAACATTGGTCCCACCAAGAGTATCTGCAGTAGAAGGGACACTGTGGAGAATCTCTGGTGAGTCCTAGGACCACAGTGACAGTCAGACCCATACAATGTGCAACAAAGAACCACACACTGTCACAAAGCAGCTCCTAGCTTGCTACTTATTGACCAGAACCCTGACTAAGACAAGAATATTTGACCATGGGGCACCAAGTGACCAAAAGACTAGAGCTTCCCATCACGAGCTGAGGACTGACTGTGAGTCCTGTAAGTCACAGGTCATCCATCATTAGGAAAGAATGTTGTAGAGCCAGGATCCAGTTCAAACAGGCACAGAGGACAGAAGTGACTGAACACACAGTCCACACTCCAGGTCACCAGGCACATTTGCACCAGCTTCTGCCCCTCAGCTTCCATCTATGGTCTGAGGGAGGTTCCTGTATTAGATAGGGGTCTCTAGAGGAACAGAATCAATAAAAAATATATATGTATAGTTATTCAAGGGGATTTAGGTAGATCAGAGGTGAGAGAGTCCACAGTGACTGCCAACCAGATCAGAGACAAAAGTCTACAATGGCCATCGGTGGGATAAAAGGTGGAAGAATCCACAGCAGCCGTCCACACACTGGAAAGCTGGAGGATCCAGTAGCTACTCAGCCCAAGAAGATAAAAGCTAAAGAACAAGAGGCATCAAGGACGCAGCACCAGTCCAAGGTCAAAGGCCTGGAAGCTCATTGTGGAGTCGCCAGTGATGTCTGCACAGGAAGGCTGAAGAAGTGAAGTCCACGGTCTGGTGGCAAGACTGGAGCTCTTCCAAATTGGAAGCACTTCTCTCTCCTTTCCTCTTTTATACTGTCCAAGCTATAAGCCTATTGGTTGGTGCCACCCTCATCCAGGGTGAGTCTTCTTCCCTCAGTTTGCTGGCCTACATGCCAATCACCCATAGACACACCCACAGTTGTGTTTCACTAATCTGCTAGGTGTCTTCTTGTCCATTCAAGTTGACATCATAATTAATTGTCATGGTTTTCCCATGGTCAGTTCCTGGAAGGAGGAAAAGCTCAAATTTGGATCCAAGGTGTTGGCAAAAACATGAAAGTAGATACAGGTGCCCCACTGCCTCACGCAAGAAGCCCTGAAGTCCTGCCAATGGATAAAGGGAATACTTGGAGAGAAAAGAGACATGGCCTGAGGCAGGAATACAGACTTACTGATGGCGATGGTGAGTGGCATAGCTTGGAAGTCACAAACCTGGAAGGAACAACATTGAAGAATTGGGACAAGGACTCTGGGACAGAGGCATAAGAATGGACTTGGAGAGTTGGGAAGTGGGCCCAAGTGGGAAGAGCTTATTACTGTACATTAACACACACTAGTGAGAATGCAAGTGAAAGATCTAATAGCCAGGGAACATGGGCTGGATTTAGCTCCTGGTCACTGTTGGCTGGTGCAGTGTGCCCATAAGCAGAGCCACTTCTAAGGCACTAACCACCATTAGTTCACATGAACCAAGCAGCACTGATGCTCACTGAGGTTGAGCTTGCTCCCTGTTGGTTCTTGGGTTAGTAGATCAGTGGACACAGACAATATCACCCGATAGTCAGGACTACTTGATCCTGATCACCCTGAGCTGTGGCTTGCCGCCACATAACATGGAGAAATGGGTTTGTGACTCAAGTGGTCCTCTAGGGTGTCCCCTGGTGTTCCCCATAGTACCTCATGTTATCTTGAGATAATCAGCCACTGCCTAAAAAGAGCATAGTCCCAGCTGCTCACATCCCTTATAGGTGGGACCTAGGTCACCGTGCCAGGCAAGCCACCCTGACAGCAGGAGTTCCAGCCAAGGATAAGAAAAACCAGAAGCAGGTGGTAGAGGAGGAAGATGATGATGACCAATTTGGCCTTGAAACAAACTACAGCGACAGGACTGTAGTTCATGCCACTAAAACCCTTCCTAGAACTTCCTTGGGGATTGTGACCACAGAATTCTGGAGAACCTGGGACCAAGTGAAGTGAACTGAATGTTAGGATCAAGAAGACCTGAGAAGTGCAAAAGGTGGGCTGTGAACAAGCATTGCTGGTGACCCACAGAGACACCCTTTTCCTGGGCGGGGCATCTACCTCCCATCTGCTGAGAGCAGAGGCCCCTTCTCCAAAGAAAGTCCTAACTGACATGGTGGAATAAAAGATCACTGCTTTTCCTTGAGGAAAAGTGGTTTTCAGTGATTTATGAATCAGGACCCCGCCAGCCCTCATGGACCAGATCTGTGCAAGACTTCACACTTATTTTTCTTCCTTCCTTTCTCTGTTTCCCTTCCTTCACTGCAGGATTCTCCTAAGCGCACTTTCTCAATAGAGCACATGCACCCAAAACCCTACTTCAGGCTCTGCTTCCAGGAAACAGAACCAAGACTTCCTCCTGGCTGTGACTCATGCTTCCCCGGAGCGTCATCACCCAGACGCATGATGCCAGAACACAAATAAATCTCTGTGTGTGTGTGTGGTACTGGGACACCTCGGAGGTCAAAGCCATGGCCAAGGTCCACCCCATGATAAGCAACCAAGCCAAGCCTTAAACTTGCATCTCTTGAAGACATATCTTCACAAAGAGTAATAAATCACAAGGAATTCATGCCTAAACAAAGGCTGTCCTCCACAAAGAACCATTCTCAGCTTCTACAAGTCACTGACTAATAACATGACACAAAGTCACTGAAGGAAAGGAGAATGGAAGCCAACGGCTTGGAGTTGCCAAGAGGCACCAGGCACTTTCTATACAGGACTTTTTTTCATTTTAGCAATTTCAGGTGGATTTTATTATCATCTTTGCTTTGCAGATGTTCAAAGGGTTGGCAGTCAAGCCAGGTTTCCAACCTCAGCTGCCTGGAAGGATCAAGTGTATAGGAAATGAGCAAACGGCCACGGGTAGAAAGTAGCTGGGAGTGGTAGGGACTGAGACAACCCAGGGAGGGCCTGTCCCCTCCAGATGGGGCAGCCCCTTCTCAGCTCTCGGTGAGTCATGAGGAGATGATTCCTTCTAATCATGCAAAGGCTCTGGAAAGCATCATTTTATGCGAAGTCCTCTCTTTTGTAACTGCCAGCAAATAATCCCACAAATTACAAAGCACCCAAGAGCCACACAGGACCCACAGGGTGTCAGTCCTCGACCTCAGCAGGCAATGATTTGAGCCATTAGTGTGGACTCAAATAGAAGCCCCTAACACACTCTCCCCACTCCCTAATTTCAGCCCACAATCCTGGAGCCAAACTCCAGGCATAAAGCCAGGGAAAGAGGTGCCAGTCCCCCACCCCATCTGCTTCTGTTCTCCCCCAGGGGAGAGAGGAAGGAGGATTACTGTCCAGAGATATGAGATTCTCAACTCTTAACACTCTTGCCCTTCCTGGTACCTTTAAACTGCAGTGGTGGTCCCCAGCATTTTTGACCCCAAGGACCAGTTTGGTTGAGGATCGTCCTCCCCAGGATGGGATGGGTGAGAAGGTGCTTGTTCTGCAGGAGGTTGCAGAGGTGACCTCCGAGGCAGCAGCAGGAGGACGGGAGCAGGGAGTGAGGCTCCTCCTCCCGTCAATCAGCAGCGAAGTTAGAACCTAACAGGACACACTGACGGGAGGCGAGGCTCACCCTGCCGCTCACCTCCGCTCCTGGCTCAGATCCTTCCAAGGCCAGGGGCCCGGGTGTCCGGGGTCCCCTGCTTTAAAGAACTTTCACACGTCCTGATCTTTTTCTGTCCCTCACCCTGGCAGGTGGGTGTCCCTACCCAGCTGCCAGATGACCAAGCCGAGGTACGCAAGAATCAGTGGCTTGCCCAGGGTAACACTCTGGTGTTACTGCGGCCAGACCTTAGCTGCCTGCGATCTCACGTAGGGCATTTTTCCTGAAAGCGCACGGCTCACATCAGGGCTGTCCCAGGACAGCGTTGGAACATTTGCATTCGGGGCCCAAGCCGGCATCACATGCTGTGCATGCTCGGGAGTCAAGGATGGTCCTTGCCGCCCTCCCGCTCCATCCATCTGGGAACCTGCTGCCCCCCAACTTCAGCCCTGAATGGATGGCTGCCACCACGGCCCAGCTAATTGTCCCCATCCCCAGCTGGGACCAAGAGGTTCGTCTCTTCCTGGCAACCTTGAAATGGCCAAGAAGGACTTTGGATCTACTGACTGCTGCTGTTGCTAAGAAACAGGCCCTTTAAATTCAATTTACAAAAAAAAGAGAGAGAGAACGAGTGTGTGGGAGCAGGGAGGGAGCTCGGAGAGACGCGGGAACATCTGGTTATCTTCCTGGCCGTCTCCGGTGGCCATGAAAATGAGATAAGCATCTTCTGAGATGGATGCAGCTCTCCCGGAGCCTCTTCCCAGGCTACTCAAGGCTAATACTCCAGGTCGCCGGGTTGGATGCAAGTGAGGAGAGGGAGGAACCTCTCCAGGGAGGCCATGGGGGGTTAGAGACACCGCAGCACCCTTTCTCTTGCACTGGGGACCATGCCACATACACCATCTATATACATCCGCCCCCATATCAGCACGTTCCTCTTCTGTCTACCCGGTATCTGCACACACGTCACAGCAGCTGTGATGGAGCCCGTGTTATTTTCTGCCAATCACAGGTGAGGAGGGCAACAGGAAACGAGCTTGGGCAATGTCTCTTTGTCAGCCGTGAAGGGCACGAGTCCAGCACCCGGGGCTTGCCCTCTTCCTTGGGCCTTGAATAAGGATTGTGGGGCAGCGAGGTACAGACCTGAGTCAACTTGAATCCTGTGTGAAGGGCACACAGGTCTACTCATGCTCTGGACTGAATGCTGGTGTCACCTCAAAAGCAGACACGGTGAGACCTTGATCCTCAACAGAATGGTGTCTGCAGGCATGTCCTGGGGGAGGTGAGTGTCGGTATGGCAGGTTCGCCTCCACAGAAGAGGCAGGAAATAGGCAGGGATCACAGGAAGCTGGCAGATTCCCTCCTCAGGACCCACACAGCCCTGCTGGCATCCCTGTCTCAGACTTCTGGCCCTTAGAACTATTAGCACTAGAAATAAAGATCTGTTGTTTAATTCCCCAGCCTGTGACATTGGTTGGAACAGCTCAAAATGAGTGATTTCGCCAAGGCTTGAAGGCTTTTGTGAGCTGCCGGAGACTCTGAGAGCAGCCATCTTGGCTCTGGTTCCTCCCATAACAGCCTATGATCCAAGCATGTGAGCGCAAGTCGTTTCTCTGGAAGATGATCCCAGGAAACTCCAGTAAGAAAATGAAGAAGAGACAGAAGAGAAAGCAGCCATAAAGAAAGAGTTATCGAGCAAATTATTTCTGTTGGTGACTAGACCTTAATCCTCCCCCTCCACCATATACATACCCCCGGAGGGTCTCTGGCCTATGCTGGGATTGTGGGCAGCACAGGGAGGGGGCTGGGTGTGGGTATACCAAGGCCTGCTGGTAGCAGGATGAAGGCTGCTGTTGCTGCTGCTGCTGCTGCAGGGTGGAGAGTGGTGTTGTTCAGCACGTCTTTGCTTGAGTTTCCTAGACATCTGCATAAGGCCCATGGCAGAGAGACAGCTCATGACTGTTGGAAGTGCTGCTCAGCCTATTAAGATGGCAGAATTGGGAGGCCCAGGCAGGGTCCCAACAGCACCAGCAACAGGAGGAGGGAGCTGCACGTGCCAAAGTTTATTCCATCATGAAAATCTCTGGAGGAGACAGCTCCCAGGACTCACGGTCTGCCAAGAGCCCATGGAAACACCAAAATAAGGATCTCCCCAGTTGCTGGACAGCAGAGCCTAAAGCCATAACCTTTCACGACCAAAGCATCACTTTGGCTCACTACCTTATACAAGCTGGGCAGACCAGCACTCACAGACACAAGACAGGTCTGCCCCTGAGCTGCCCCATTGGTCACCACCACTGCCAACCCCATGCTGGAGAGCCGATATCCAGTGCCGTCTGGGCCCTTCAGTGACCTCAGAGCCACATAGGACATTCCCACCAATACTCGGGCTCACAGTTTTCTCCTGGGTTTCACCAACTTCCCCTGGGTTGCTGAGCTTTGGCTGAAAACAAAGTGCTGTGGTTTGGATCTGGAGTGTCACCCAAAAGCCTCACGTGTTTGGAACCCTGTGCAGAAGTGCGGCTCAGCTGGAAGGAGCCAGTGTTCGGGGCACGATCTGAAAGGACACTGACAACCTGTAGAGAAGGGGGCTGCCCGCAGCAGAACTTTCTCGTGTGTATTATTGACCTGTGGGCCAGGAAGTGAGGGAGGGGCACCCACAGCTGGGTATGGGAGGTCCAACTGGCAGCTTGAACTAAGTAAAGGAGGGAAGAAAAAAACATAGTTACAGCTTCTTCCCAGGAAAGCTCTGGCCCTGCCTGAGTCTCTAGACGTGGACTCCTCACGTGGCTCCTTCTTCACTTGGCTTCTGTGTGCAACAACCCGAGCAACTCATGAGCAGCTCTCCAGCCTCTGCCTTGGGCTTCCAGGGCTGCCGGCTGCTCACAAATGCCCTGGATGAGACCTGAAACTGGCAGCTAAACAAATCTTTCCTCCCTTAAAGGGTGGAGGTCAGGTATTCTGTCTCAGCAACAAGCAAGGAACCAAGACACATCAAAATAACCCTCTGCTTACTCTCCTCCCAATGTGCCGTTAAACCTGCAGCCTTGCCTTAGAAAATGAAACAATAACAATAATGCTGATTCAGAGAGGGGCAAGCAGGATCCTGGGCCCCTGGGGTCACACTGTTACCCCGCTATGCCCTACCTGTGGGACTTTGAACAAGTCACTTAACATTCCTGTGGCTCAGGTTTCTATAAATAACAATAAATAAAGCAATACTATCCTTGTAGATTTATTACTAAAATGTTAGTTATCATTAGAATGCAATGTGCAGAGTCTGGGGACAGTAAATTCTCAGTAATGCGGCTATCAGTAAGGATATGATGACAACTAATGTTAATTTTTAAATTTTGTGTCAGTTTGTTTTATTGGAGATTGAGCCTAGGGTCTTCATACTGAGCTACATCTCTAACTCACTTTTAGTTTTGATCTTAGGATGACTCTCTCAGTCGCTAAGTTGCTAAGGCTGGGATTAAACTTGTGATCCTCATGCCTCAGCCTCCTGGAGAACTGGGGTTACAGGCCTGAGCCGCCAGTACCCAGGGTGATGGCTGCTAATGTCAACTGAACACATATTTTCTGGGCACTGCACTAAGCACTCGCGTGCATTAAGTCACTTAGTGGCTGCTATCTACTCCAGCATCTTCATTTGATGAATGTGAAAAAGGCAGTGGAAAGTTGCCACACTCTTGACCCTAAGTCACCTTGTGACAACCAGGAAAAGCTCTTCAAGTGCCCAGGAATGACTGCCTCATATGCATGAAACAAGGCTCCATGACTGTTCAGAAACCACCAGGGTGCCTTCTATGGCCTGTCCTTCCTCTTTCAGCACCCACAAATCATGGCTCCCCTTGGGCCCAAGATAAGCACTTGCTCCAATGTGGGACTAGAGCCTCCCTCCTCTGTCTTCGCTGCCTGACAAAGCCTGGACTACACCAGAAATCCCCTTCTTACAGGAAGCCTGCCATGCCTGCCCATGCCTGCCCATGCCTGCCCATGCCTGGCCACAAAGGCATCTCCCTCTCCATACCAGACAATCATCGTCAGGTGGCACTGTAGCACTTCCTATTCCTGCTCACGAGCAGGTTTGGCTGCCCTGGAAAGCAGCACCAAAGACACCATCACCCTCTACGCTTGACAGAGCTACAAAGCAGGTGGCAGACAACCTATTATAGCCAAATTTTGGAAGCAGCCAATATTAACGGTCCATCAACAGATGAATGGATAGATATGGTATCTATACACAATGGAGTACTACTCTGCCATAAAGAAAGATAAATTCGAGTCATTTATAGGAAAACAGATGCATCATGAGGCCATCATGCTCAGTGAAATGAATCAGACACGGACAGTTAAATGTCATATGGTTTCTCTAATTTGAGAAAACCAAACCACAAAAAGTGAAAGAGAAAAATAAAAGAGTAATAGAAGAAAATAGGAAGATAGATTTTATGGAGAAGGAGAGGGGATGTGGAGGAGGGAGAGGGTGAGAAGGCAGAAGTAAAAAATGATGGAGCTGCACCAATTCCTCAGGTTGAATGTAATCATCGTGTATTGCAAATACATACTAATAAAAAGAATAACTTGGAGAAGGAAAAAACCAACCTGCAGAGAAATGCTTTGCAGGTAACGAGGAGCTCGTATCACCCAGCAAGGAGCGGAAAAGCCGGACTCCCCTCCACCCCCAGATTCTTAGCTGTCTCCAGCCTGTGTCATGATGCTATGTTAACAGATGGCATTCATAGCAAGGGGACCACACGCCCTGGCCTTCCCGCCATCATCCCCATCGCAACCCTGGGTCTCTGCTGCTCTCCCGTCTTCTGGCTCCTCCTCTAGAAACAGCACAGTGCCTGCAGACTCTTTCTCACCCATGACACCCAGCTGTCCCACGCATGTCCATTCTGCATTTTCATGTGAGAGGACGAGACCAACGAAGGGTCTTGTCTCCATCCAGAGGCCACTTCCAGCTGTGTTTTTAAGTCCAGCATATTAGTCAGCTTTCTGATCATTGAGACACAATACCCCACTCCCACAACTTAAAGGAGGACAGACTTGCTCATGGTTGCAGTCCATGGTCGGCCAGCTGTGAGGCAGAAACATCATGGTGGGAGAGCATGAGCTGCTCAGCTCACGACAGCCAGGAAGGAGAGCACGAGAGTGAAAGGGGCGAGGGATCAGTCATAGACTCAGGGCACACCACCATAGCCCACCCTGCTGCATCTAGAAGCATGCTCCATCAGCCCCAGGACGGAGTTACAAGCCAATCAAGTTGACACACTACCCTAACTGCCACACCCAGCTGGTCATACAGATGAGCTGATCCCTTCTGACCTCCTTGTTTTCCACGAGAGGATTTGTGGTGCCCCAGCCCCAAGCCCTGTCCTCATGAACTTGCTTCCAGCCTCTTCCAGCACAGCAGCCCCAGATCCTGTGGCCCAGTGGGGGGTGGGGGGCATTTCTCAGTACCGGGTGGCTTTTCCCATGAGGAAGTGGCCCAGGGAGAAGGAGGTGAATGTAACCTCTGGTCCCCAAACTCAACACATCTGTACCTAACAAGGCACAAGAGATTCTATTCCATCAATAGGCAGATAGAGCCCGGGGAGAGGGCAACAAAGTAAAGCAGTTGGGCCCAACAGCAGGTGCCACAGGGGCTGGTCTCAGTGGGCAGTGCGGGGACCGGGGCAACTGGGGCAAAGCCAGGGCCACATGCAAAATAGCCAGCAGCCAAGAGTGGCCTGAGTATCTACCTATCAGTGTAGATGCTTCCCAGAAAGGCCATGTGAGCACAGTCAGAGACCAGGGGCTGGAAAGGGAGGTTGTGTTCTTCCCAAGGAAGGAGTGGGGAGGACTTGGGGTGGGGGAGAAACAGAAGGAATGAGGAGGGAGGAGGATGAGGAAGAGGAGAAGGAGGAGGAGGAAGGGAAGAAGGAAAAGCAAGAGACACGACGAAAGGTTAGAACCCAAGTCATGGAAACAAAGAACACAGGAGGATGGATACAAGAGGGAGGGAGGGAAGAAAGGAAAGGAAGAAAGGATGGAAGGGAGGGAGGGTAGAAAATTTGATTTTAGGTTTTAGATTGTGTTCTTGCAATACAAATCATTCCTTTCTAACCTTTCAGTGAAAACAGCAAAGTATACAAACACCTGGGGAAAGTGTGTGTGTGTGTGTGTGTGTGTGTGTGTGGCCAGAGTAGTAAGGGAAAAGGTTGGATTCTACATCTGGTCCCCACATCTGTGGATAGTAAAAGCACCCAAGGGAGCCCCATGCCATCACTAAACTGAACTAACTTGGCAGAGGCTCAGTGCCAAAGGCAACCAAGAGCCCTCAGGGATCGTGAAAGCCATCAGGGTCACGTTTGTTTTTTAATAAACACATTCTAGCTTCAAGGAACCCTGGGCATAAGGAATCTCATCTGAATCTTAAGAGGTGGAGTCATCCAAAGTAGCATTTGAGTCACATGAGCAAGGCTGAAGTCATCCTCCCACCCACAGCATCCATCCATGGGGCTGAACACCAGCCCTAGACAGCAGGGCCAACGTCCAGAGTCACCCTTGACCTCTGCTCTCCACATACGGCCATTGTTGCCAGTGCCTTTCCCAGCACCTGTCCGTACAGTCAGATCCATTCCCCGACTGCTCCCCAGCCATCAGGGCCAGGCTTGCCTTGGCCTGGCCTGGCAATGGGCCCAACCCAGAAAGATGATTGCATGGGGTCAGAGCCAACCATAACGGTCCCACACCTCCCATTCTTGCAGCTACAGGAAGCTTGGCCATCGAGGCCCCAGCAGAGGTCAGTTCTGACCATTAATTGCCTCTTCTGATACAAGAGATGACGGGACGGGCACTTCCCTCCTCTCCGTCCTGTCCGTGATATAGATGGGCTCTGCAGCTCCAGCAGCCCCACCGTGACATCAGGAGAGGGTGCAAGGCACATCAGAGGCATAGGCACTGCCAGCCCCGTGTCCAGAGCCCCATGTCCTTGGATGTGCACGAGAGAACAACCCTGCCCAGGGGAGCCACGAGCCATCCAGGCTGCTGGGTCTTGTACGGTACTCACCCGCTCTCCCTTCTCACCCATCCAAATGGCCACCAAGTTCCGGGGACGTCACCTCCCAAATGTGTCTCCCTTTGTGCACTGACATCATCTCTGCTCAGCTCAGCCCTCTCATAGACAGCAAAGAAGTCCCCGGAAGTTCAGGTCTATGCCAAGCCCTGCAGTAGCTCCCACTGCCTTATGGAGGGTTAAGGTCAAGGTCCATAGGATGGCAGTCAATGTGCTCCATGGCGTGAGCTCATCTGCCTTCAGCCCTTGTGTCCTGTTCGTCTCCCCCACACACACACTCTCCAAGTGCATCCCCCAGGGACATCATGTCACTTTCTGAAACCAGATACACGAGGCTCTGCCTTGGCATGTGCTGCTTGACTCATCTAAAGCCCTTCCTGGACTCTTGGGAAAAATCAGAAAAGGCTTCATAGATTGGGAGCATCTGAGCTGGATTTTGAAGGATGAGTAGGAGTTTTTTGGTGTGAATGTCCGTCTCCTCTGTGCCTCTGCGACAAATCTGTTCTTACTGCTAGTGAAACATTACCAAAGCCCTTGGTGGCCATGGACGTGCCTCCCCTGCAAGCTGTGAGCTAAAACACCCTGCTTCTGCCACCTCTCTGTCCTCAGAACCTGACAGGTCACATGCTCAATCCAGAATCATTGGCCTGTCTCTGGTGCCCTCTGGGTCAGAAGTGTAGACAAACAGATTGGTGTTGGAAGGTGGAAGAGGCATGGTGATAAGCAAAGCTGGGGGTGAGGCCACACTCAAGACAGTGGTGAGGAAGATCACAGTTCCACGCAGAAAGGGAAGATGGATCTGTGGAGGGACACAGTGACAGTTCACCTTAACTGCCAATTTAATTAGACTGAGACTTTTCAGAGGTGATTGGATCATGAGGGCAACCTATTCATCAGTGGGTCATCCACCGGTGCTCACAGCTGAGCACACTGTCAGGAAGTGGGCCCAGTGGGAGGAGGCATGTCATGGGGGACGTGCCTCCGGAACGGGTGGCGCTATCTCCTGTTGGCACTGTCCCCCCAGATCTGCTTCCCAGCTGCCCTGAGCTAAGTGGCCCTTCCGCCACAGCACTCTGGCCTTGGAGCCTGACAAACATGGACTGAAACCTCTGAAACCATGAGCAAAATAAACCGTCTAAGTTGTGAGCATCAGGATCTGCTCCCAGCAAGGGGAAAGCTGACCAGTACAGGGATGGATGGCTGCTGTCTGTGGGCTCAATAGTTCTTATTCCCTGTGAAACTTACGTCTGTGCTTTCTACTGCAGACTCCACACCCACTGACTAGGTCAGTTCACTTGTTCTCCTTCTCCCTCTCTCTCTCTCTCTCTCTCTCTCTCTCTCTCTCTCTCTCTCCCCTCTCTTTCATCTCACTCTGTAGTCTGTTCCTGAACTCAATATGTAGCCCAAGTTGGCCTCAAGTTTATAGCAGTCCTCCTGCCTCAGCCTCCTAAGTGCTGGGATTATAGGCATACACCAATACACCACCAAACCCAACTAATTTTTATGTGGTACGAGGGAATCAAACACAGGGCCTCATGCATGCAAGGTGAGCACCCCAACCCCTGAGCTGCATGCCCAGCTCATGTGCACAGAAGCACACACACACACACACATACGCATGCACGCATGCGCGCGCACGCTCACATACTCCCCATACTGATGATGATATAAGCACAATCGTGATTGTTTCCATGCTGAGAATCATAGTATCTGTGGCCGGTGGTATAGGTTGCAGGCCAAAGCTGGTAGTTGACTTGTCATTGAATCACTCAGCAAACAAGTTTCCTTCACGTGCCAGGACCTGTGCTAGGTGCCAGGGTGACCCTGGCAGACCCAACACAGCCCCTAGGACTCAAGAGAGAAGCAGTCACGAGGGACAGGAATCATGGCGACTTTTCTCATCCAGACCCGTGGGAGGAGCCCAGGGAGAGAGAGAGGAAACGACATTTTAGCTGAGCCAGGACGGGCCCCATGGAGGACGCGGCATGAGTGATGAGCCTTCTAATTCTGCCTTATTTGGTGCTGCTACTATCGCTTGTCAATAAATATTTTCTGCTTTAAAGAAAAAAAATAGCGAATGGCATTTAGAGCTTGGGGCAAGTTAGAAGGTGATGGTGATGGATGATGGGGAGGGGAGCACAGTCGTGGCGGGGCTGCCCGCTGAGGAACTGGGCTTTGTTCAACACGAAGCACCACAGCAGGAGCTTGGGAGGCTGGAGACAACAGCACCCACCCCCGCAGAGGGAGCAGAGGCCTGAGGTGGCCAGCGGGCTGTTTACTTGAGGCTGCAAAGACAGCCACCTGTTTCCTGTTTCCAAGGCCACGTCTTATCCGCGCCCTGAGCTCCAGCACCATCCTCAGAGCAGGAGACCCTTCCTCCCCTCCTTGTTTCCCTTTGCAATATGCAAAGCAAATGCATCCACCCACAGTTGTGCGGCCTGCAGGTGTGAGCCCCCGTGGGGACGAAGGCACTGGAGTTTCTCTAGGAGGATGATGACACCTGGAGCAAAGGGAGAATGCCTGACACCTGCCAACAGCAATCACCCAGATCATCCAGAACCTGCACTGTGGCGTGTTAAAGGAGAGAAGAAGCTGGGCCTGGAGGCACAGACCTGTAACCCAGCATTCTGAGAGGCTGAGGCAGGTGGGTCATAAGCTCAAGCCCAGCCTGGGCAACTTGGAGACTTAGCAAGACCTCGTCTTGTAATAAATTTTAATAATAATACTACGTTTTGAAACTGGACTGGGAATAAAGCTCAATGTGAAAGCTCTGGGCTCAGACTCCAGGAAAGGAAGGAAGGAAAGGAAGGAAGGAGGGAGGGAGGGAGGGAGGGATGGAGGGAAGGAAGGAAGGAAGGAAGGAAGGA